>CM037777.1:101747385-101797385 GCA_021229015.1 Solen grandis | reverse complement strand
GATATAGACATATATACCTTATACATATGTATCTAATGGTCAGATGTATATATTAGATATAGACATATATACCTTATACATATGTATCTAATGGTCAGATGTATATATTAGATATAGACATATATACCTTATACAATGTATCTAATGGTCAGATGTATATATTAGATATAGACATATATACCGTAAACAAATGTATCTTATGGTCAGATGTATATATTAGATATAGACATATATACCGTAAACACATGTATCTAATGGTCAGATGTATATATTAGATATAGACATATATACCGTAAACAAATGTATCTTATGGTCAGATGTATATATTAGATATAGACATATATACCGTAAACACATGTATCTAATGGTCAGATGTATATATTAGATATAGACATATATACCTTAAACACATCTATCTAATGGTCAGATGTATATATTAGATATAGACATATATACCTTATACACATCTATCTTATGGTCAGGTGTACATATTAGATATAGACATATATACCTTTTACAAATGTATCTAATGGTCAGATGTATATATTAGATATAGACATATATACCTTATACAGTCAGATGTATATATGAGATGAATATATATTTACCTTAAGCGCAAGTATGTGATGGTCATATGTATATATTACATATACATTCAATATATATATAAATATATATATAAACCTTATGAACATATATCTTATAGTCAGATGTATATAATAGATATATACTTATATTTCTTACGCACATGTATTTGAATTGACTTGACTATTTGATTATACCGACGCCCCGCAAATTACAGGTGGAGGAAGAACCCGAATGCACGGAGGCATCGGGGTAGAATCATCGACCTACCGCAAGCCTCCTCACATGAAAATTCGAATGACCCTGCCGGGATTTGAACCCACGCGGTGAGGGGCTGAGTGAGTGCTAAAGTCAGCGACTGCACATTTATTTTTGGTCAGATGTATATATTATAGACATATATACATTATCATCCTGTTACTGAGCTTGTATATTTCCTTTGTCATATATTTGGGTATTACCTTTGATTTCTCGTATTTACTGAGCTCATACAGAGAATATGACTATTCATTTTTCTCCATACCTCACTGTCATAAAAAAGTAGTAAACATATAATTGTGATAAATATTTTCTTCATATTTCATAGTATTCATATTGTGTGGATGTATGTTCCAATTACTGCTTAATGATTTGTTATTTCCAACAAAGGAGTGGTTCGCATGTTATTTTTCAATATATCCACCTACGTAGAATAATGTACAGCTGATACACTTCATTAGTGTATTTAAAACGAAATACAAATACGCGTATGTATGACATCATGGAATATTAGAAAAATAACCTCTTTGACGAAGAATGGTTCAGATTTCTTATAGTTATTTTTTTTCTTGATTTTGCCAGGATAATTATGTATTTATAGAATTTTGAATAAAGCATATGAGGTCTGATTTTTGCCCGTAATTAGATATGGTATTTCTGCTTAAGTAAAGACAACAACAAGACAAACACGACACTCGAGAGGCGATTTAACGATGTTTTTAAACTTGAGACCTGTTGTCTTCTGTCGACAGACGAAAAGACGACACGAATCATAGACACACGGAGTAATTCTTGGACACCCACATATGCAGCTTTTTATTTCATAATCTATGTATCTATTTATTCATTCATCTATAATAAATATACACTTTTGCTGATAGCAAACCATTACATAACACAGGACAATTCAAAGTAGTTTTGTTTATATACATTTTTATAATATCTTTATAAAGGCTAATTAACAACAGAATCCTCATCAACAAATGTTATATATTTAAGAAAGGCATGCATTTCCAGGTGGCCAAATAATTGAATAATCCGAACCTTGGAATCGACAGGTTGTCGACACATATCGAAATTTAAATATGCCTGAATTAAAATACATTTGCTCAAATGTCATACAAGGACTGGCCTTTTGAGATGACTAGTAGTTTTGCTTCTGCAGTGAAAGTTGTTGTTGTTGTTGTTGTTGTTGTTGTTGTTGTTGTTGTTGTTGTTGTTGTTGTTGTTGTTGTTGTTGTTGTTGTTCAGCATGTCTATATGACTGCACATCAACCTGAGCCCCAATCCTAGCACTTCCCTTCCCTTCCCGCCATCGTCATGTCCCAACATGACCCGCGCCACGAAAACCTTGAAAACGTCTGTCCGTTTATAACTCAAACTTGCATGTGACCGTGACCTCTATACTCCCTTGACCCCCATCATTCACGGCTTTTCTCTATAAGAACAGATTGGACCCCCGGGTCCTGACCTCGTCTACCCACCATGAGACACCCTGGTTCTTTGTAACGGTCAAAATTAAATATACAGGACTGCAGAAATACGATCGGGGTGTTATTTCGAGTATCGGATTAATGCAGGATGTATCCTTAATTTATTCCCTTTGTTGAAACTCTTGAACTTAGAGAAAAATTGAAACAGATATTTATATTTGCTTTTTTCTTTAAATATTCATATATTTCCAGAAGAACTGATAGAAAAAAGCAGACGAGATCACTTAAGTGTAGTTATTACATATCGCAAAAGAGATCATTGTATATACTGCAAAGTAAGAATTTTTCATAGACATTAAAAAGGAGACTCTGTTCAGACAGCTCATGTGCACGCGCGTGTGTATTTCCGTGAGTTTTGCAATAAATTTGAATCTGCATGCATTAGTCAAAGTACATCAACTGGACTGCAAGTGGTCTGATCTAACTTAATACTGGTCACAACAAGCATTTCAAAGACGGATCTCGTTTAGTCAGTGGTTGATAAATACACATGTATGTATTTTCATTTATAATAAAACGCTTGTACTTTATCACAAAAGTACAATCTCATTTTCCATTTGCATCATTTATTCAAGTAGGGAAAAACATCTGATGGCAATCGAATGCTAATTAGTTTCCCAGAATACCTGTATATTTCACAAATATCAAAGTTTCGCCTGTCGGTTTCAATCAGCGCTGATCATTAATCCCAGCCCTGAGTAAAACGGTAACCTGTGTGTGTATAACAAAATACTTTAACCTCGGTCGGGAGGTAATGACCGGCCACAGGGTCATACCGAAGGTCACCAGCCATTGTAGATCGTGAAAAGGAAGCTATGACGAGATATGCATTTCTAGACTGCATTATTGAGTCCGTGGTTGCTATTGGAAACGTACATGAAATAAAGGCAGAGGAGAGGATGGTATCGATCTTAGGATTTCTTGTTGATATTGATGGCTGAATTAATGGTAGTTACGAATGTTTTTATATAAGACCCTTATCGCACTGAGCTAATTCAATGTTAATGTACTTATTTTTTGTAGACTCGGGTTTGTGTCTTGCCCATCTTCACTGGTCCGTGGATGATTGTAAGTTCACGCACTAACTCATAACGAAAATTTCCCACGTCGGTTGACTTTTTGACCCTTGGCCTTACATATTTGATGCAACCTTGAATAAAGACTCTCATCTACATCACCATGTGTTGTTTTTTTTTTCTTTTTGTAAAAGGCATGCAGGGGTGAAAAGGAGATGGGTGTCGGTCAGTGTATATTGAGAAAGGTATATACCTCACGTGTTTTAGTTAACTTTTGACCCCGGTACATTTTGCAAAGAAATAGGCGTGTCTAATTTAAGAAAGTGATTCATAGTTTATTTGGAAAGGTGAGAAAATATATTAACGTAAAATTATATAAAGGCGTCCATTGTATGAAATACAAGCAACTCTGTTGAAATTAAAATTACTGATATTTTTTATGTAAAATTAATAATTGCATTTCTACATGCGTGTGTCTAAGTATTTATAAATACTGAATCAAATTGTGTCTCCATATTTTTTTCCAAAATAGAGAGAGGGAGACTCTTTCATCCATATCACTGATCTTTGCAAGGTTAAAAAATGTATAGTTGTCAATTTGAAGTTTTCACTCTATTGCAGAAAATATCAAATAAAACTCTATTCAACTATTTCTCTAATTATATTATTATTTTATGTATTTTATCTACAATTCGTTGTATATTGTAATCTGGCGATAAAATGAATTTTTGTTCGATTTTGATGAAAATATAGCAATGTTTATTTCAATAGTATTTTTATTATAATTAACAGCTCTACGAAACGGCCAATATCTTACTATTCAATTAATATGTTTATTTAGTAACTATTCAATTATCTATTTTTAATTCGTCTGTTTATTTATTTATTTATTTAGTTTTGTAATGATTTACAAACTTGATCCATGGATTTATTAAGACTGTTTTAATTTTGTCCATACAAAATTCAAGGCTTACATGCTTTGCGACTTAACATTCAAATGTTGATGTATACTTCATGATAAACTAGAGCCTAAAAAGACCTATGTACATGTTATCTATGTATTATTCATTTCATATTTAACAGAGAAGAAATGATATATTTTGATATACAATTTATATACATTCACATTTTTACATCCATTTTGAATACAATATATGCATGCATACATATAAATGTATGCTGTTGTTGGTATCTAGGAATTGCTAGAACTAAATGGAAAAATAATGACTTGGTTCACTTGGTGCATTCTAATCTCTATGGAAACAGATGATTTTTAAAGTGCTAAATTCTTCTTGCATTATCATCGATTTATTATAATTATAAACTTGGTAACTTTATTTATTGGTATAAATGGATTATATCTCTTGAAAAGGTTGTGCATTATAGGTTTATTTGCCCATCCATCATGATAAAAAAATCATAGAATGAGTCACTTTAGGATTTTTTTTAATATAAAAATTGTTGTTAATTTTTTTTTTTTTTATTATTATTATTATTATTTTTATTTTTAATTTTTCATAATAATGAAAACCAAGAATAGATTTCTCATCGTCAACCAAAAGTAAGAAAAATATCACTGAAATCAACAAATGGCGTTGTGCTGTAGATGTGAGATTAAACAATGGAGGAAGCATGAATTATTTATTGGCCGTATTTATTTCATTCGTTGCCATGAAAAATGAGTAGTATCTCCGGTAGCTTCGCAATTCTACAATATTTATTTATCGTATAACTTTTTACATAATAGCATGTTATGTTGGAAATAATACGCAATTTCCTTTGTTTAAATATACTTACGGAATGATAGCATGGCGCAGTTAGTATTTGAACACCTATACATATGTATAAAACGAGTCAAAGACCTCAATGTACAGAATTTATGACCTTCAGTATTTGTCTTTACTTCCGATATATCACAGATTTGCTAGAAAGAAAAAGAAAGAAAAAAATTACAAGCCGAAACTAAAGGGGGAAAATCCCATCTTCTTGCTTGTCTGTTTGTGTTTTCAAAAACAGATTACAGCTAATTATTTCTAACATATTCATCAACCCAACCTCTTTTGTTATTGGTTACGTAAAGTACGTTTTGCTTAATACGCATGCGCACTCAGCACTCCCCCCGAGAGTTGTGTATTTGTAGTATAGTCATTCATAATATGTAAACAGCGTTATCTGTAGCCTTGGACATATTCAATACTGGTTAACTGGTTCGTGAGGCTCCTACGGGGAGGCTTAAAAATAATATATGATATCAAAAGAGTTGCACTCTCAACAAGAAAGTCGGAATTACGATTCTGATTAAATTTCATCATCCAATTTAACCCTGAAAATATTTGCATAGGAATTCTTGGGTTACAAAATAGCGATGATAAAACACAAACAAAATATTACTATATTTTAAGCGAAGAGTTTGGTCGGTCAGCTCCACGATTCTCTCATTTGATTACTTCAGTTGTCCATCATTCCACGAGAATTTTGTGTATTGCTTCTCGACGAGCCTCCACGATTGATTTAAACGTTCACCCTAAAGTGTTTTTCAGCACAGCTTATGAACCCCGTTAAGTGAACTATGAAATTGCCGGAGATATGGCCGAACATTTCCCATTATATAATAAACCTGCGCGCGCATGTAGTTTAAAGTCGGTTGAGGGGAACTTAAACATGGCAGATGACTGCCCAGGCAAACTGACTTAAGCCTTAAATGGGCTCATAGAAATCAGGTATGTTTCATACTTTATTCCTGTCTCTAATAATCGATTAATTTGAATTTATTGATTGGACCGTGTACGCTGGGCCGATTGGAGACAAGGTCAATCGAGTCCTTGTGTGATTCACAGTTTAGAGGAGTATATACATGTTGAGATAGGATAAATTAGGACAATGTGATTTACGGATTGCATAATTCTTTATATTCTAGGATCTACCTCATGGTGTGTCTCAGGGAAACACAGAAGCAGAATCAGTTTGATGACCCGTAACCTACTTCTTTTCGGACTTTCGAAATTCCTCCAACTACGATTTTGAGGGTTAAATCGCATATGAAGATAAGGGGTTAGTATGTTATGTATTGTTATACTTCATGTATATGAAAAGCAGAATATGTCCGTACAAGTCAGACCCCGTGTTGAATCGTAATGAAACATTTTTTGTTCTTTGTCTTTAACCGTATTAACAAAAAAAACTGCTTTATGCTGTAAAGCAATAAAATGATGGACAACTGATCTACATGTTTCTTTATTGACATTATGACTTAATTTCTATGTCAATTCACCAATGCCGAAAATGACCCTTATAGAGCGGTTCTTCATACGCTAAACAAAGACCGCTTTACTGACATACTTTAGCTATACTGTGACCTCAAATGACCGGTCCGGTCATTCTCTTCTCTCTTGCTTGCTCAGTGTATGCACTGGTCATCTAAGGTCAGTCTGCGGTCTAGCGCGATGATGTTTAGCCTCAAACGACTTTTTCTCGATGTTGGAGCCTTATTTTACACCAATATCTAAGTATGTGTCGATACCTAAATCGATGTGCCGTATGGAAATAATACATGATCGTTAGTACATGAATATTCATTTCTTGTTTACAGTGTGTAATATATGTTTGATTTTTTGCCAAAGCTTTTGTACGCATGCCCGAGATCACGTGTTAAAACTACTACTTAGTATTATTCACTGGTTGGGCCAATATACGTGTATACGTTAAGAGGTTACATAAGGGAATGGACGTAAAAATCTAACAGCTACAATATTCGTTACTGGAATTACTTAGCAAATAAAAATGCTTTTGGAAGCATCGTTGTCAGGTTATTCTATGAGTGAATCTTATATAACGAATACCGATCGAATGAGGCATGGGTATGTACGCTTATTTTTCTTGTTTGAGAATAAATAACTATTTCGTTACTTTGTTGACATAGCTTGCGATAAAAGTACACTGTACAGAATTTGTTGGATTACGCAATAAGCTTACGTAACAAAGATATGTTTCATTCATTATACTTATTCAAATACTTAAATGTTTTCATGTTAAGTTCATATTTAAATCACAACATAATGCAACTGGCAACATTTGATCAGTATTTAAAATATTAATACTAGATATTTTAGGGGTACGGGAGAAAAAACTGAAAAGATAGATGCATTTTCACAACTTGTTTTAAAAGCTACATACGTTTACATGGTTTAATGATAAGGATGAAAAATAAAATCATATGAAATCGATTGTGTACAAATTATTATTTTTTTATTATTAATGGTACAGTTTTTTTTATAAATATCTTGTTTATAGTTTTATATATTCAGTAATCAAATTCATTCATGGGGGAAAATTTTCCCTGAAAGTTGCATTGGTCTTTTTGAAATACGATGTAAATATAAACAAAACGAAATGAACATTTTTATGACATTTTTTGTGAGTTTCATGATTTTCAAAACTAAAATCCGATTTTTCATCTTCCCTTTTAAGAAGAAACGCTACATTCTTTTTTCTTTTTTTTTTTTTTTTTTTGTGTGTGTGTGTTGTTTTTTTATTTGTTTTTTTTTGTTTTTTTTTGTTTAAGTGTTGAGATTATACTACGTACTTTAAAATCATGAAACATTGAAATTCATTTAGCATATCATCTTTAAAAAATGATATAGAATAAATGCATAGCTAGACTTGTTTCAAACTGACAACATAAAAATAATGTCCCTCGCACGCAATCTTATTATTCTTTTTTAATGACTAACGTATTTTACTTAAAACTAACTTATTTAAAGATGGTCAGTTTTTTTGTATAGTTAGGGTCATTGAATATATTCACAATTAACTTTTTGAAGCAAAGAAAATATTGATGGAATAAAAATAGCACATAATTATGAATAGTAATCTATACCTTTTCTTTGAATAGCTGGTGTAAGTCAAATCTCCGGATTTGTTTATCTATACAAAATAATTATATAAAACATTTATTTTCTGGTGAAATTTTTTGGCATTTGAAATATACATATTCATTATTAAAATAAGATGTAGTACAGAATAATATATATACATAGAATATGAATATTAAAATAAAACTCTGAAGATGAATTAGGAGTTTGAGGGGAAATTAAAGTGTGTGGATTAAAGTCCACAAATTCAAGGGTTAATAAGAAATCGGGAGTGCTCTGGGTTTGTGTGTGTTGGGGGTGGGGGTTATAGAGAATGCATTTTTGGAAAACATCTGTAAAATGATTCGTTGTCTTTCATACAAAACAAAGACCTATACAATATTCATATACATGACGTATACTTGTATTTATGTATATATCAAGTGTTTGTACAAAACAACCGGGCATACGAAATTTGATAATGGCAATGTTAATTTTGGTTAAATTTATAGCGTGTTTAGCTTCGATGAATTGAAACATTACTTACCAACAAGACTAAGATATGCCTTCCGTTGGCGAAAACTTTGAAGTTAAAGAAATGTTCCGTAATATCTAAACCTATTCATTTCCATGATTAGCAATTGTAAGACTGATATCATCCAACAAAAATGACATTTCTAAAACACAATAGAAAATGAATAAATAAAACTTCAGTTTTTCTTTGTTATTTGGCTTGTAGAATGCATTTTTGGAAAACATCTGTAAAATGATTCGTTGTCTTTCATACAAAACAAAGACCTATACAATATTCATATACATGACGTATACTTGTATTTATGTATATATCAAGTGTTTGTACAAAACAACCGGGCATACGAAATTTGATAATGGCAATGTTAATTTTGGTTAAATTTATAGCGTGTTTAGCTTCGATGAATTGAAACATTACTTACCAACAAGACTAAGATATGCCTTCCGTTGGCGAAAACTTTGAAGTTAAAGAAATGTTCCGTAATATCTAAACCTATTCATTTCCATGATTAGCAATTGTAAGACTGATATCATCCAACAAAAATGACATTTCTAAAACACAATAGAAAATGAATAAATAAAACTTCAGTTTTTCTTTGTTATTTGGCTTGTTTTGATGAGCACAATGATATTTAGCCACACACACACACACGCACACACACACACACACACACACATATTTTGTGCAATTCTGTCTTCCACACATAAATCTCTCTCTCTCTCTCTCTCTCTCTCTCTCTCTCTCTTAATGCTGCAATAAAGATATAAACACAATCACAATTTCGTGATTTCTGGAAGTTACCATGACTACATGTTTGTAATTGAACTAGATGACTTGTATCCAGTGTGCACTTAAAGCACTCTGAAACACGTTTAGTCACGCAATTAGTTTCAAGAAGATGACGAATTTACTGCAGCAGGCTTACTTAACCTTAACCTTAAAGTCATTGTTTTTTCATTGCTTTTGATAGGATTATTCTCCCGATGCTATTGACCTTGACCTTTGGTTGACCTTGAAATCCGGCACTACAATATCAACAAAGTGTTTGGTTAGTTACTCACTACTTAGAAAGGTTTGACTGTTATAGAGGGTCATGAAACAGTGTTTATTAAGATTCTTGAAACAATGCCACCATTTGTGGAAATGGAAAGTCATCGTTGAAGGGTCGGATGAATACAATGGCGGGTGTGGCATCAAGCGCCGTTAAGTCTGAGATGTGACCCATTTTCTTACACTTATCAAAGCGTCTAAGTCACGCAGTTTAATGGATTCCATATATTGTTGATTAAGTGTGGCATTATTGTTCCGCAGAATGAATCACACTCATCCCAATGTATATACCTCCATAGAAACTCTGGTTTATGTACCATACGTTGGAGTACAGGCCTACGTTCCGGATTTATTCATATTCATATGTTCGTTAAGTACGCTTCGTTTGATTTGTATTTGCTTTTACCTGTGTGCTTCACATTAATAGTAAGCTTTACAGAGTTAAACTTAGTCATGTATGTAATTTAAGTCAAAATTGTTCTTTATGTAATAGTATCTTTAACGCGACAGTTGTCTCCTTTTTTATTAAAAGTGTGACTGATTTTTACATGATTTTTGGACCTGCGTGGCAGATGATGTTGATATCGAAATAGAATCTAAGGTTTCCTTAAAATATAACATGATTATCTTCTCCTATACGTAAAAAGTTTTGATTTGGCATACAATACACTCAAACCACAACCAAATTATTCCCATTCACTTTGTCACTCAGACGTGCATTTCATCAAGCATTGCACGTCACGGCTAAAAGTATCATGCTTCACTAATACATTTTGCTTTTAAGGGTAATCCATCCACCATGTAATTGTGATCATGGTCTATCAAGTGATTGTGGGAATTTTATAGCAAATGCAAGCCTTTATAGACTTAGAGCAAAAAAAAGCCTATTACTCCAGGTCATTGGATGCTTACATCTGCACTGAAGTCATTTTAAGCATTTGAAGGACCTGTATTAAAATTTATTGATGGATTGATTACCTTAAGTTAACTTTTTTTTTATTTCCCTTCAAAGTCGCCTTCAATTTTCACGAGGCCATTTGGTGCTAAGCAAAAGTTAGTACATTGTAATCTGACTGTGACAATGGTGACCTACATTTTGGACTCACGTTCTAACTAAACAATTAATTTATCAATGACATTGTCAGAAGGGACTGTCGGGGTAGAATACAAACTGAATAAAAAAAAAGGATAAAAACATACGTGATCGATCGCAAATACTGACGGAATTGAACATAATTGCTGTATTATTTTGAGATAATTGATATCACTTACTTATTGATTTTTTTTTTTTTTTTTTTTTTTTTTTTTACTTTCGAAACACGGCGATGTTAAATCTATTGCCTCATTTGCGATATTTGATTGAGAGGAAATTGTTTTAAGTTGAAAGTATATTCAGAATTCTGTTTCTTTGTGATATCACTGTAAATGTCAGTTATAATGTAAATATTCGGTTGTATATAATTGGTCGGGTGAAAAAGAAGTTATTTTTGTTAGCAGCAGTCACTTAAGATGGATATGTTTATATATATTGCCGTCAGTATGGCATTGTTGTTATGTACCCTTTCAAAATATGTTTAAACTAACAAGGCCGCTTAATTGTATGATTTTATCTGTCTAGTTTGATAGACAAATAATATTCATATACCTTTCATTGAAAGACAGAAGGGTTCGTCAGCGTATATAAAAGGAATGCGACAATTATTTATACATACATGTACATAAAAGCGACTGACATGCATACAAACACGCAGCCACGACCGCACCCGCACATAATGGCGTAAATAAATGTTCAAATCAGTTCTAAGTACTTGTCCTGTAATTGGGTCTGGAACAAACTACTGTAAACAATAAATAATGCATTCATATTGATGTTATCACGCAAACAAACTATCGAACGTATATATCCTTACGCGGGATATCCTGTCTTACTACAACAGTTTTATCTCATGCGTATATAAACACATCTCGGATGGTCACGATGCTTAAGCAGGGAAGCATGACACCCAAAAATCGATTGTACTTGCGTCATTTGTCCATTTCTTTATCTAGGTCAGGATAACCACTTGTGTATCGATCTGGTGTGTATATGTGTATATATACTTAGAACGCAACTTAAGCTACAAACATTCCGGTTGAATGATATGGATTTGACATATATTTACATATACATAATTATTTAGTTTCTCTTTTTTAAGTTTCATGTGAAGGGGGGAGGGCACACGCGCGTTTTTTTTTGTGGGTGCCTAAGATAAGGTCTTCATGATATGGGGAAGATTTGAGATTTATCCCCTGACAAAACTTCATCATTATTGTTAATTTATCATCATCATCATCATCATCATCATCATCATCATCACATAAACAGTAACATTTTTTTCTAAAGATCTTGTATAGCAGAGAGAACACCGGAAAAAAAGAGAGAGATAAGAATACACGGACGGAAGTATTGCAAGTTCACGTGTACAATAATATATACAGATATCTTTATTTAAGTCCCATTCTTGCATTATAGATAAAAGACAATTTCATTAAGAAGTATACGGGAGCATTCAAGTTATTATTACACACCATATGAAACACAGTATAAAGTTACTACTAAATTAGTTTATTGAAACCCGAGAAGCTGAACTTTGTCTGGCCATTTTAAGTTTAAAACAGTAGTGCCTTATCAGTGACAACATTTTCTTAGTTAATAAAATCCAGGCGCCGAACGATTCTTATGTAATAAGAATGTAATATTACTTTATCTATTATTTTAAAATATCTTACTAATTTATTTATATATATTCTATGCTCCCGCACCTTTATTGTTTTGTTTTCTTTTACTGCGTATATTGTTGTAATGCGTTGTTATGAAACATATCCGTGTCTCACCGATCAATAACAGCATATTGCGTAATCACGGATTACGTAATCGGAGGGTCATGCACCAACTGACATAGTTACACTGGTACCCGGGTGTGACTGACTATATCAGGTGATCACAGGTCGGAACGACCGCAAATCGAGGGCCAATGTAATTGCTTCTTTATTTGCATGTAGTTAGCACAATGTGGCTCCAATCCCTCGAAATGCACTTCTACCATTTTTACAGTCTTGTTTTTCAGTGTGTGGTTGCTACCACTCCTTTTGATACGCCAACGTGCTAGGTCTATTCGTGTGTTATGAAAATATGTCGAAACCTGTTGATGTAATCGTATCCATTAACTCATTCATGTTCGGACATTATTTGAAACCCAGACATCCTGGTAATTACGCAACTAGCCGAATGATAGGCACATTAAATGCATTTCTATTTATATCCCTGTTCGTTCGTCTGTCTGTCTGTCTGTCTGTTTGTCCGTCCGTCTGAATTTATACCACATGTATATTTTTATCTTTCTTTTTATTCTGTCACTTTTCCTAATCATAATCTTAAATGAGTCATGTTTATACTTGCAGGCTGTTGGACACCACCCCTCGGGAGAATCGAACCCATCGACTGATCAGTGCCATGCTAACTGAGCGACCACACGCGGTCACATCTAACTCACTAGCTTCTTTCGGAATGGATGGATCTAAAAACGTAACGGGCGGAAACTCGTCTGCATACCTGTCTGACACGCCAGGCTCTGAACCCGACACCCGGTCAGGGCGTGGTTCAGTCGCACTACCTACTTGTGTTGTTGCACCATCTTCTAACGACAGAGAGTATGAGGATATGAACTCTGAAATTGACGATGGGTATATTCCATCACGCAAACAGCGTGAGTTTATTCCTGAAAATAGAAAGGATGAAGGGTACTGGGAAAAGAGAAGGAAGAACAACGAAGCTGCTAGAAGGTCCAGAGAAAAGAGGCGAATACATGATATGGCTCTGGAAAATAGAATCATGGACTTGACCAGAGATAATTGTAAATTGCGAAATGAACTGATAGCAGTCAAGAAAAGGTTCGGTATTCCGCTGGATGAAGTTGTAACAGAACAATCGTTAAATAGTCAGGTGCCTGCCATATCACCAAACCGAAACACATCACATTTGCCCCAGTCAGCACTCACGGACTTGCAACAGAGGTGCCAGCCGGCAGTTCAACAATCCCCGACTCGCGGCAGGAGCGCATCAGGTTCCATACGTCCGTCTCAAATTCTTAATTTCTATCAGCAAAATCCTTCATCTCATTACTCACTTCCTCAGGTTCCCGCGGAAATGTTTAGCAACAGAAATATGCCCGAACCAGGTTCTAAGATTTACCCAGGAAAGTATGAGGCTCAATCATCTCTCACCATGAAATCCATGTCGGACGAGTCTCACTTTCCTCCAAGGAGGATAGATGACCATCTTCGCCCAATGTACTCGTCCAGTCTACCTCCAAACCGGGCCCCACCATATCATCACAGTCCGCTACCAGTTTCCTCACCTAAATCCTACTGGGTTCCAACCACGGAGCTTACCTCATCTGACTCCAATGACGAAGGCGACTGGAATGACCAGGTCCAAGAACAACCGCTTTCTCTGGTGAAGAAGAGACCGAGTATCGAGAATGAGTCCAGTAGTGACATTTCCAATAACTCATCAAGAGCTTCAACCAGCCCGCCCTCGTCTGTATCATCTGCTTTACCTCACAAACTACGCCATAAGCAGACTCACGAATACGTCTCATCAACCTTGTCCAGTTCAGGGATCAGCCAGTTTCCAAATGGGTCTTCACAAGTCTCGGAGCTTGATTTATCACGACCCAGTCTCTCTGCTGCGCATAATGACGAGTACGCCCTTCAAAGTCCATTAGAGTCGTACAAAATTCGACCAAGAAGTTTCTCCAATCCCCGTTCGTTGTACGACACAAAGTATGTAGAGAGAAGGCGTAAAAATAATGAAGCTGCAAGAAAATGTAGAGAAAATAGAAAGACTCTGACAAAAATTCGGGAGGTAAAGTCAGGGTTTTTGGAGAGTGAAAATGGGAAATTGAAAGACGAGCTGTGTAACTTGCAAGACGAAATGAGAGAACTCCGAGATCTTCTAGAAAAGAAGCGTCAAGAAAAAGATATGCAACCAGCTGAGGATTTAGATAAGGAAGGTGATAATATAGTAATCAAGGTAGAAAACGTGACGGAAGATGATATGACCGTTGGAAAGGTTGATAAAGAGGCGATGGAAGAGGAGAGTAAAGTTAAAGATGAATATTGATGAATGTTTGTGTGCCATGTTTCACTTGACTTTATCATAATACACTTGTAAATAAAATTCAGTTTTCCATTGATGCAAATGATCGTGGGATATATTACGGGTAGTTCGGTCTCAGGAGGACTATGTGATACTGAATAATTATATAAACTGTTCCATAGTTAAGGCTATTTCACATCAGGGTTTAATCTTACTTTGAAATTTTGGGTTTTATATTTAATGTATGTTGTTAAATACACGTGTGTTTAAGAGTTATGAACGTTAAGAGTGTTAATTGAAATCATTTAATTGAAATCATTATTATACTTGTATAGTTATATACATGAAAACTTGTGTATATTTTTTGTATATCTACTTTATCTTAACATTTCATTCGTCGTTACTATACAGAATGGTATAAATATATGTATATATGTTGTTTGACCAACTTACCTCAGAAAATCAGGGATGTTACATTTTTAAGAGTATATCAAGGGCTCAAGTAGGGATAAAGCCTCAGTAGGTGGTAGATGGTTCCACATATTATCTTGATGTAGTAATAGTCATCCATTTCAATGTACATGAACAGTTTATATTGTCAGCACCTCACGATATGTATTGTCAAAGTCAAAACATTTCCTTTTCTGTCTTTTTCTTTGCCCGCTTTTTTTATTTCTTTTTAATTTATTTTTAACGTGTGTATGTGGCATAACGACGTGTTTGGTATGTTTGAGAATTGATATTTATGGTTCCAAAGTTATGCAGTGAGTAATCAGTTGATAGGTATGTTTTGACATTATTAGAACTCACATGGCTATTGAGGAAAATGCTCGTATCATTCTATCAACACAAACACTCATTTTAGCCTACTAAGCATGCATTTGTCATGTTTCTCTTCTTATTTATTTAAGGCGGGAAAAATATTTTTTTTCCTGAATAATGCATTGAAAACAATGCATTGTTTTATGATAAAATAGGGGGCCCGACATAATGCGTTCAGAAAAAAGATATGGAATTTAGACCAGCTGTTCATACAATAAACATTGTATTTTAAGTATTGATGTTGGGCTGTATTTGATCTCGATGTTTACTTGCGTATATTTTGTCAGAAGATCAGCTTTCCTACATTAAAGTACTTTAAGCATTTTTTTAAAATTAATTCAAAATGTTTCTCACTGTTGTATCATAAATTTGTTGATGTTGTGTGCATAAAAGTTTATCTTTTGTTGTACTAATTAAAAAGTGGGAAATAAGAAAAAAATAATAGTTTCAATCAAACATTCGCTATTATTTGACGTTAGTGTTGGGCTTTGACGTATGAAATTATCTCTTTATGTTTTTCATCATTAAGAGGTGTATCATTCAACTCCATAATATCAAAATTAAGATGATCATTTAAATGCTTTGTAAAGACTTGTCCAGCCCATTACAGGAATAGTATATGAATGTGACTCGGTATAATAATAATAATAATAATAATCATGTTAAAAAAATGTGCGGTTTGAAGTGAAATAATCATTGCACTCTAAGATTCCTCTATATTTTTATTTTTAAAAAATGCAGCAAAACAAATTATGTAACACATAATTATATGATCTCGTACACTACATCATTGATTAGATATTTTTTTTCTTTCAGGGATATCAAAGGAAGTAAATGTGTAGCTATTATTGTATTGTTCAACAAAACATTCTAACGGCGTCATTCCTCGTCGCGAAAACTGATGATATTTTCATGTTGTCACCACATTCCATAAGTTAGGTTAAGTTATCGTTTGACGCTTAATATTAATGATACATTCATATGTTAATACAAAAAATACATGTGTGCCATACGTAAAGATAATTGCTAAATTGTGTGTTTTACTAAATTAGTGCTATTTCGGATATTTTGTCTTTATATGTATTCTATATTTTTCAGCTATAAAGTGTCATTATACAAAGTATAATATTATGAATTTACAGATTCATAGCGTAAAATATAAAAGTTGTATATGATTTCCTTAAATTATCTCCTATCTTCTCTCTCTCCTTTTCTCTCTCTGTATCTATCTCTCTATCTCGTTGAAAAGATTTGTTTAGGGATTTTCAGATATTTTGATTATATTTAATCGTGAGTCTATATCTTTCTATATGTGAACGTATATGTTGTAATTTGATATGTACTTTAGATTTCATGGTGATATACTGCAAAGTATCGAAGTACCAAGGTCAGGAAGCTGGGTCAAGTCGTGTAATTAAAATTTCATTTCACAAAACGATATAGAGTAAAGTGAATCCACATTTTAAACTTCCTTTATTTCTCATTCAAAAATCAATATGACAACAAAGAAAGTCTTCCTAAGTATCACGAACGTGGTTGAAACAAAACACCATTTGCTGTGGTTTCTATCAAATGATTATTTGTCTCTTCAAGGCCTCGATATTGACTCAAGTTTTCCTGACACAAAACGTCACGTGACTCTACGCGGTGCCATACTTTTAACGATCCTCTCTGTTGTTTATATATTTCTGTGCTAGAACTAAGTGCCATGTTGATGCAAATGTTGTATTATTCACACTGTCGAAAATAGCGCGTGTAACTCAATTTTATATTTTACATAAGGTATCTGTTGAAATTTAAATGAAATTTAAATGACTCTAATCCACCAATATCATATATTCATTTTTAATGTTTACTTATTCTGAACAAGATTTGTTTTCTTTTTGTAACAGTACAATGCATACAAATACTAAACAAGGACGTACCTAATTAGATTTGAATTGTACGTTACATATGAGCAGCAATGCGCCTGTATATGTTCAAGCATAATGACATACTTTGTGTGTCTTGTCATATCCATTGAAGTAAATAGTAGTGTTGTACTATGATTTTTGGTACCTTTTTCTGACAGATATTACACACTGGTGTTCGTGCGCATGCCTGGATAAGCACCTGACAAATAAGTGCCATTTTCATCTGAATCATTTGTTTTACATGTATATATTGAAAATAAATCCCATGTATCTTTTCTCGATTTAAGGACAGCTGAAAAAGAAACTCAACTCTCTGGTTAAAAATATCGTTGTTTTAAGTGTGTATGTGTGAGTTTCAATTGTCAGTCCAATTATATATGCCCCCTGAAGGTTTGCTGAGTGTTAACATATTTTGGGTGTTATTTGTAATTAATTTCTGTAAATAATATCTATCTAAAGTACAAACTGCTTTGACAAGATGAGTTTAAATAAAGTTTAATGGTTTTTCAAGGATTCAATATTTATACCTAAAATCACAACTGTTCACGATTTTCATTTCCTCGTACCATAAAGTGATTTATGTTAATATCTGATATCAGTATAGAAATAATACGAAAATTCACAGAATGAAATTGTATAAATAACGTCTATTTCTCAAAATTACTCCCTTTCATAAACGACTTGAACTTTAAGGGGAAGTAACAAATCAGGGTTTTTTTAAGGGAAAACATCTTTTGATAATTAAAGCAATATTTGTTAGACTATGTGATGATTTTTTTCATTTGATATTTCAGAAAAATGACATCGTGTTGTAAGAAGATTCGAAAATACAGGGCTATGCCACTTTTAGTAATTTAGCTCGCTTCGGTAGCCTTATTTTGCCGAAAATTGTCAACAGCTACAAACAGTGTAAACTTGGACACAATTTGCTTTGCTGAAAAAAATGTCTAGTTGTATTTGGGTGTTGTTTTATCAGGCTCAAGAATGTTCTTTCCATGTCCTCAATATTTGAATTTTATAGCTTGCTATTTGTTATTTTATTTTTAATGTTCTTGTTCTCACTGAACAGCAGGAATATATAACGAAAAGAATTCATTTTATTCTTTCAGTTATTTTTTTTGTCTCTCAGAAATCATTTTATGACATCTTTTATCTAACATTGTCTCATATATCTGCCATAAAGATAATTAACATATTAAATTTTTGCTACAAGAAGATATTTTCTTTTCTCTTTTCTTGAAATATTTTGTTTTTGAATAAGGTATCAAAGAATAAGTATGCAATGCATGTCACGTGTTTTAACTGTGTTAAGAGAGTCAGTGAAAACGTGCACATTATGAGCGCTGCAAGCTCATGTAAGTGGTATGTGAGAGATTTGGAAACAAAAAAGAATAATCTACCTCAGTCTTGTGTATATCCACTTTATCATAGATGAAATAAATTTGTAATTTGATCTTTGAATTGCGTTTTTTGTCATTCTTTTCTTAAGAAATGGGGAGTTAAATTAAATATTAAAGCTTACGCATAGTTTCTGGGTTTCACCAAAACGGGTTTGAAGAATTCTCGAACTTGCAACATCCTGATCAGAAGTTGATGAACACTACACCATGGTGCCCTTGAATAGATTTTGAGGCCCATTTATCTCCTTATAGGGAGGAAAAGTTTATTTCATAAGTCAATAGGCCTTAGGCCCATGTGACAATATACATCATACATAAACAGTACTTGACGTAACACGGAGACACTACATAATATATATATGCTTTGAAATTGGCATTGCATACATAAATATATTGATTAATTGACCGGTTATTAAATGCATTAAGTAGATAATGATTATGCTCGTGTTTATGTAATATTGAGAACTATTATAAATTGGACATCATTAGGATACAATGTCGCGGAGAAGGCGCTGCTTCTGTATTGTACACATACAGACTTACAATGTATTTCACAGCAACACTCACATGTACATTTAACTTATAAACACACATCATATACAGTATAAAACTCACATATACAATGTCAAGTAATGGAATTATTTTCTTCTTATATATACGCGTGTCTTCTTCCTCCTCCTTATTCTACTTAATTTTCTAGTCTTTTCCCTGAAATCAGTCCTAGTATACATATATCTTCTTTGATTTACATGAGAGAGATGCTCCTTTACTTGTCCCAGGAAATAAAATATACAGTGACTAACAAGTAACCACACACGCACACACACACACACTTTCTCTCTTTCTCTCTAGTCCTAATTACCCATCTTAAAAGTAAAGTGTATCAAAAGTTTAGTCCCGTGCCCAAGTCATACAATTGTTTTAATGGGAAAGCCATATGTCTCTTAATTATCACAAATGACATCTTGAAAACGTTATCTATACCAGTTGTTGATTTGGTAGTATTATATATACAATGTAGATAATGTAGATAATGATCTCCATCGCCACAGCTGTTGTTATTTGAATTGATTCAAGTATGTTAGCTCAATAATGAATCAGACACGGCATGAACATATTAGATATACCGATATAGTATGGGGGATTCATTGGGTCGTAAACAGGCTATCCTGTAATGCATGCCGATATTTTATGGAAGATCAATTGGGTCATGGTCAGTCTTATCTTGCATAAAATATACCGATATTGTACGGAAGATTAACTGGGTCATGATGTAACTCAGACATGAACGCACACATGCTTTCCTAGATAAGTATATAACCGAGATACATTTGCAATAGCAACAGATATCAAAGCTCCGACAGCGCTGATATATAGCACATCAAATTTCAAGCGATACATATAAGCCCAGTCACAAACAAACTTTTTAAACACACTCCGTATAAACCACTTTTACATGCGTAAATTTACATGGATGTAACAATAAAAAATAAACGTTGATTTAAATAGACGATTTTGCCTTTTTTGTCTACCTTTCTCTCTTTCCTTAAGTTAATAAGATTTACGTAAATAAATATGTAACCAAAGAATTTCTTTTTCAATAAAATTAGCGCCAAAAGTCCTTTCTATATTTCGATTTTAAAGTAGTTCTTGTTCAAGTATTATTGATATATTTAATGATCAAGCCCTCAATATCCTGTCAATTATATTCTATGTCTTACGTTTAAAAAAAAGTAACATTGATAAGAACAATATCATTGCAAGAATTCCAAAAATATAATGCATTGCGGGGAACCAGCAACGGGGCGCGAAAAAAATATTTCCAGTTTTCAGCAATGAAAACACAATCAGTACCACAAACAAAATCTTGCGTTCTTCGTAAATTATTTCTAAATTAGATCTACATGTACGAGTGTCGATATGTACACATATCTGTAATGTGCTGGAAAGCAGGGTTGTGTGAAATGAAACATGACATTCACGATTCATTTATTGCTCATTCGCGACATCTGAATGTCGAATGTCGGGAATGTCGTTCTGCGACATAGAAACAGTTAAATCACGAATGTCATGTTTTATGTGTCAAATATCGTGCCAACTGCAAAATCTGTGTATAGCAATTGTTGAAAGCCGTATGTTGTATTCTGTATGTCGTGCAAACTTCACACATTCGGAAGACAAATCTTTTCGATTTTGCCACTTAGCTGTATGATACGGTGGCATAGAGGTGACACGCACTTTTCTTTTTTTATGTCGAGGGAACGAGTTAATTATCTCGAGGGAACGACTTATTATCTCGTGGGAACGAGATCATAAGTCGAGGGAACGAGATAATAAGCCGAGGGAACGAAATAATATGTCGAGGAAACGAGATAATAACTCGAGAGAACGAGTCAACCAATCATATTACTTGTTACAATTGACATTCATGATTTTCAGAGACGATCATATTTTTATATATTTACGAGAAAGACAATCTAATCGCCAAATTATTTTATGCTGAACACAGGACGCTTCCCTTTCCGTAAAGCCAATCACATATTTTTTTGTACTTGCTTGATTTGGAAAGGAGATATTTTAGGTGATATAAAAACAGTATATCAATATTTGATTGATTGACTAACTCGTTACCTCGAGATAATAAGTCGTTCCCTCGAGATAGTTAACTCGTTCCCTCGACTTATTCTCGTTCCCTCGACATAAAAAAGAGTAGTGCATGTCACCTCTATGCCACCGTAGTATGAGCATATAAGTATACATTCATAATTATGTGTTTTGTCTTGCATAATATTCTTATGAGAATATATACAATGGATGTTCCATGATAATGGCTACATCTCTTTATTTAAAATTCCCACTATATTTTCAGATGAAGTTCCAAATATGAATTTACAATGAAATGTTTACCGAAATATAGCATAATGAAGCGTCTACTAGCAAAAGAATTTACATTTTCACCTTTATCTCAGAAATAAATTTACAAACAGATATCTGCCAGAATTCTCGCTACTTGACACACATGGTACTCCATAAAAGAGATTGTAAGGTAGTGAAAACGGTTATTTTACTCAGTTCAGTGCCACTTTTAGGGTTTCACAATAAGATACGAGAAATATTAAACCACATACGTCCTAGCGTTTTAGAACGCCGATATATACGTAAAGGCATCATCATTTATTAGTTGGAGCCTTATATGGACTGAACTATTAGTAGAGACTACACCGTATAAGCTGCATTCAAAACCATTGCGTATGCATCAAATACACACCAACTACGCTGGATCCGTTCCAATCTAACCTATTATGGTTACTGTTAATGTTTTCATTGTTGCCTCCGTGGCTGAGTGGTTTGAGTAGCTGAGTTTCTTTCACTTTGCCCCTCACTGTTGTGGGCTCGAATCCTGACCCGTTTTATACCAACTGACTTGTCAGTAGGACCTAAACTTCAATAAACAGTTGAGATACCGTGCTATATGTGTTTGGATCAGAGCCCAATCAGCTTTCTGCAAACACGATCTCGGTCTTCAATCTCTATTGCATTTCACCAATGCTTTCGTGATGTTTTGTCTTGAATAAGACACGATGCATGGAAATCATAACATGTTTTGTTTTAAAGTGTATATGTCCTTGTATATGTGATCTTTCCAAATATGGTCAATGACGTACGCATCTAAACTTGTTGTGATAGAAAGCTGATATTTTTTGTGACGAAAACAATAAAAAAAATATACATGGCATATATATTGCTTTGCAGGCAATGACCTAAACATGCTAATGGACACGGTAAATAAGATTAAAATGTCGAAAATAAATCTATTAACAGGGTACGTGCGTGGTCCAGGAAAAGTGCTTGTCGATGACGGATCCAAAGACCGGTTGAATCAAGATATTCTTGGGCGCAAAGTATACATGTAGTTCTAACCAAGGAACAGTCAAGAAGGATACGGTTTTCTATCGCTTGTTTTGTTTGTTGTTTTTGTTTTGTGTTGTATTGTATTGTTGTATGTTGGCTTGTATTTTGTGGGGGTCGATTTTTGTTTCTGTCTTTTGGCGCGGGGGATTTTGTAAGGTTTCTTAAACGATTTTTAAGTATATACTTAAATAAATGGAACTGGCATTTATTGTAAATATTACTTTCAAAATCAGTAAATTACATAAAAGAAGATTTAATATTAGCGTATGATGAAGACATAATACATAATGCAAGTACATTTGTATATGTTTATATATTACGCCGTATATCACGTGGTATGACCACACACTGGTGATGTTACAAAATGAAAGGAATCAAGGCCATTCCCTGCTATTTCTGTTGAAACCCTCGAATATTATTTTCTAACTTGTTTAAAATTCTGCTTGTTTTCTTCACATATCTAGAATCAGTCTAAGTCATACACGGAAGGGACCGCCTCATTTGGGTATACTTGGTTCGCTTCGCGCTTTCAGCTGTGAACTGATGGTTACGTAATCAGCCATGTCGCATGTACGTCTATAGATGTTTCTTCCATTCGACTCACCAGAAGTTAATCAAATCATTACGAGTTATTTTAAAACATATTAACTACCTTTTTCTGTGGTTAATCTGATTACATTAAATGAGAAAAAAAGGCCACATATGTAATGCCCCCACATACCGGCACAGCAGTTAATACGGCACTTAACTTAACCCCTCATACATATTTTGTTGTATACATGTATAGCACTTTTACATATATAAGTCATATATTGATCAATGACAGCTATAACAGCCTATAGTTTTTATCAATGAAATGAAGCGAAAAAATGTATGACACCGTTATTTATCCTTTCATGTTATGTTTTCATACATCGAAGGTAATTTTGTCTCTTTATCGTATTTCTTTAGGGACACTGAAATTTCTTCTGCTATGTAACATCTAGAAAAATATGTTAATTATACATATAGTTGAACACGCTAATGGATATGTCCTTAAAATCTAATGTGAGTGCATTTACTTCGTGACGACATCAAAACAGTTCAAGCGTTTTAATAGTGCCGAGAGAGTACGTGAGTTATAACTAAACGTTTATGTATGAATCATTAACAAGTACATCGACTGACTCCAGTGCGCATGTTCACTGATATTTATCTACATGTATAAATAATTCTCATAATCAATGACCTACATTAGATTACACGAGTTTTGAAATTATTTCTGCTATGTCCTATAAACTTAACTCCAGCATCTTTTCTTCCTTAACTTAAAAGCTCACGTGTGTTTTGATGCCCGGGCAAATAGAGCAGGTCCAGATCTAACAGTTCCACCCAGAAGCCGTCTGATTACGTTCATGTGAAACACAACTACTTGAATGCATTGGTGACCTGACAAAAAACCTAGAAATGGGAAAACAGACATACGTCCTCATATTGGATTTTTGAAAAGCCTTTGATTATGTGTCCCGCAGCCTATTACTTCACAAACTCCATCATTATGGCATTAGAGGAAAGACAAACAACTGGATTAAAGCATTTCTGTCAAATAGAATATAAGCAGTATTAGTTAATGGGGAATCCCCAGACAGAGTCTAAGTAGAATCTAGAGTACCCCAAGGATCTGTACTAGGGCTGAGCTTATTTTTTTTCTACATAAATGACCTACCAGAAACACTTCACTCAACTGTTAGATTATTTGCAGATGATACTGTAGTTTACCTTACTACTGCATCAAATAATGATTGCCATAAACTCCAACCAGACTTAGACAAACTATCAAGGTGGGAAAAAATGGAAACTGTTGTTCAATCCTGAGAAATGCAGTGTTATGTCAGTCACTAAGGAGAAAACCCCAATCAAATGGAATTATAATCACACACGAAACGTCAACAAAATACCTTGGATGTGCAATCACTAAAGATCTAGACTCGAGGGAACATATTCAGACCATAACAAGCAAAGCCAGTCGAAGCCTTGGATTCCTACATCGAAACTTACGAATTAACTCCAAATCTATCAAAGAACAAACATACAAAACGTTGGTCAGACCCCAATTAGAATATGCAACAACAGTATGGAATCCATATAATCAAAACCAAATTGACAAAATCGAAAGAGTACAAAGAAGAGCCGCAATGTACGTCACAAGCCGTCATAGGAACCGTTCATGTATAAGTGAAATGCTACAAGAATTAGGATGGAAAAGTCTCCAAACCAGACGAAAAGAAGTTAGGCCTAACATATTTTAGAAAATAGTTAACAACATGGTCGAGATAAAAAAAAGAAATTATCTTCAAAAGCCAAATAGACAGTCAAGACATACTAACAGTCATGCTTATGCACAACAAATCGCCACTAACAAGACTGTAGAAAATGGTCATTTTTTTGTATACACCACCAGAGACTGGAACAAACTGCCGCCGGATATAACCTCAGCTGAGTCAAAACTCGAGTCTCATCACTCACATATTAAATCCTTTAATATGGAACGCCGTAACTGTCTTATGTTGGGAGATTTCAAGTTGTTTTGTTCGTTTAATGTCCTATCTTGTTAAAAAAAAGTATCAAGTTTTCTCAAAGTTTTGTACTAGTGTGGCAACTTAATATGATATCTTATCTGATGAATTTGTGATCTTGTCCAATAAGCATGTTATTATGTTCAAACAGCGTGTTATCATGTCAGACATGCGTAATATTATGTTTAAGTGCCTTGGTATCGTGTTTGTATAACATTATAGCATGTCGGACATGCGTGTTACTTTGCCAAAGTGTCGTGGCATCTTGACCATACAACGTGTTATCATGGCTTGTCATATCGAGATGCCGTCTTGCCTAAACGTCATGATATCATGTCCAAACGGCATAAATCGGTATTATGTCGTTTGACAAGACAAAACAAGTCTTTTTACTAAAAAGCATATCATTCGGACGTGATACTATGTCGTTTTAACGACAATGAACAATATGTACGTTTTGTAGTGAATAATTTCAAGCTACGCTCATTCATTAACTTTAACATTCTGTCTGAATCACGGATTCCCAAACACTTTTCTTGAAGAGATATAAGCTGTTAAAGTGGGCGTGTCTTAACGACGACGGTCGGTAGCTACTCATGCATAACGACGAAATCAGTTGATAACGTCGACAACAGTCGAACAATTGCGACAAATCGTGCCATTCATCTAATAAAATTGTATTATATAGACAAAGAACAATTTGAAATACAGGGGAGTAGCGAGCGTTTCGCAGTTACGCACGTGCATAACATTGAAATAAAAAGTAAACATTCAGATATGCCCCAAAACCATGAAAAAATAGAGAAAGAAGGTGGTTAGTTTGTCTATTAAGTTCAATCAATATTATTTACTTATCGTAGACCTTATGTGACGTAGTGATGATGATGATGATGATGATGATGATATAGATAAGTACACATACCACGATTATGATATTAACTTTATTTACGTACTTAGTATACTATGAAATTATTTATTTTCGGGGGACACTAATTTTCGTCGATTTCGTTGTGGTTTTATCCACGAAAATTAATCCCCAAGAAAGCTATTTTCGCACCATCCCTTCAGCCCAGATCTGACTCTTTAATCACTCAAAATCATTGGTTACTGTCTTATTTGAAATTATATCATAGACTAAACGGTCTGTCAACATGTAAATATTTTAATTTATAGTTTTGTTCAGTTAGAAAAGTTTTTCAGTGTAAACACATCAGTTGTCAAAATGGCCAGTCACTTGTTTATATCGTTCAGGTAACCGTCCCAGGTTGCCGTATGGTAGAGTGTCCGCCTTCGAAGCGGGAGGTCGGGGTTCAATCCCATAGAGCGACATACTATAAAAAAAAATGGTACCGATAGCTTCCTGCTTGGCGATAAGCATATAAAATAGGTCAGTTGTTGATATTATAGAATGAAGATGTGGTCGAAAAACACATTTTGGTCCTGACCAAAGGGGTAAATGTCAAATAAATAAATATCTGTTTAAAGGCATTCGTATAAGGAGAAAGTATTTTAAATATCAAGTACTTATCCCATATAGTAAATGAGTACTGCTGTGGGTTTTTTTTTATTAAAACAGTAAATAGGATAATGATAAAAAAATATGACCAGGTAGAATCATAGTTATTGTCAATGCACTTCTACTCGCTATCTACCTGCGTTCAAAAAGGAGATAGTAGAAAAATTGGACAAGGTAGAATTATGGTACCCTGAATAGTTTACGAGGTATGCTCCCGACAAATAATTGGAGAAAAGAATATATAAAGAGGATATTTCTAATGGGACCAGATAGAGTTCTGATTCTTGATTGTTGCACATTTCCTAGTTACCATTTATGTATATTTAAAGTTTCAAGCCAATACCTAGTATAGTTTTAAGTTTTGACCAAAGTTGCTCACAGACAGACAAACTGGAAAAAAACAATATGACCCCGACCCATCGATTCGGGTGCATAAAAGTAAGGATTCTGAATGTTGTAAAATTGGTGATGTTCAAAATAATTCAGATATCTAACCTTGTCATAAGTAAAAACTATATCCAAATACATGTTCGTATATAAATCGCCCGAAATAGATTGCATGTGGAGGTATTTTCCCAAGGTTACGATTAATATTTACGTTCGTTTTCTATGAAATAACATATCCCTGGCTTCTTTTCAATGACGACCCTTACTTCTGAAGGTCAGTCATCATTATTTTCTGAAAAGATTGCATAACAAGTAACGTTTAAGAAGCAAATCTAGGCATGACAAACTGCAAAAACCACAAATAGAGAATATAGACTTTCGGCAGTATGATGTCTATATCGGATTACGATTTTAATTAATATTTTCAATTTAAATGACGACGTTTCTGATCAATAAATACACCCTATTACGAAGCGAGGCCGATTTGAGTAAACAAGATAAATTTGTAAACAAGTCGGATCGACAGCTGCTCGAGTATAATATGCCTAAATTAAGCATCCTGTACCCATCGGGGACGCAAGCGGGACCTGGACCCCCAGCCAGAGAGTGCGTAACATCCAAAAACTACCTAGCTACGCCCCTGAAATAGCTTTGGTTCACAATTATAAATTATTGATTAATAAAATAAATGAAACATAACCAGATTATTAAACAATAATTTTTAATAGATTGGCATCAATTACTTTTGAACTCGCGACCTATGATTAAAAAAAATCCTCTGATGCATATAACCATAATATATATGAATGTAGTATTTTTTGCTCGTTATCATTACATTTGCGTGACCGTCCCCGGTGGCCGAGTGTAGAGCGTCCGCCTCTGGTGCGGGATGTCGTGGGTATATACCAAAGTCGTAAAAAATGGTACTGTTATAGCTCCCCTGATGGACTCTCAGCATGTAAGGGTAGTTGCGAGACTGGTTGGCCCGGTGTCGGGGTAATGTGACTGGGTGTGGTATCATGCCACATGTCTACAGCGTGATACTGCAGTGTGGCAGCACTTTATCTCAAGTAGATATCGTCTCCTAATGGCTGAAATACCGTCGGTGGGACGTTTAACCAACCAAACAAACAAACATACATTTGTTCGAATTAAGAGAGCAGGCAGGAACATTCTCGAATAGTTTATACAATAGTGTCTATCAGAGCTTTTTTGTTTGTTTTGTTTTTACTTTCACTTTCGTTTCAAATGTCAATTTTTTTTCTCAATTTCGACAAATCTATTCATGTCATCAAAAATCGATTTGGTATTTATTGTAAATAATTCTCTCTCTCTCTCTCTCTCTCTCTCTCTCTCTCTCTGTTTTGATGTGTACGGACGAATAAACTCAGTATTTTGACTAGTAATAACATTGTTTGGAGAAAATAGCGAGTAGCTTGAATACGCTAGCATGACAGTTTGACAACGAGTCGCTTTTACAAGACAGCATGATAAGACAATATGCCGTTTGGACAAGACAACATGTCGTTTTGACAAGATATCATGCCGTTATGACAGGACATTATATCATTTGGACATTATAGAAAGTCACTCTGACAAGTTATCATGTCGTTTTGACAAGACATCATGTTATTTTGACAAGACAACAAGCCGTTTGGAAAAGACAGCGTGTCGTTTTGAAAATATATCATGTCGTTATGACTAGACATCATGTCGTTTTGACTAGACATCATGTCGTTTTGACTAGACATCATGTCGTTATGACTAGACATCATGTCGTTTTGACTAGACATCATGTCGTTATGACAAGACATCATGTCGTTTTGACAAAATATACATGCAGGCATTACTTTCAAATAGATTAGTCTATGCCATGTCAAATTTCTATTGAAGATTTATTGACTAAATAATAAACAGTGCAGACTGCGTGCAGGCTGATCTTGGTCTGCACTGGACACAAAGGCAACCAGAAGTGCCCACAGCATTATAATGGTTCATAACATAATGAAAGCAACACGCTAATGAATGGCTTGCACATTATCCTTGTAAGAAATATTGTTTGGAGGGGTGTTTGGATTACCATACAGTGAAAAAAAGTATAATTAATAAAGTAATAAACCTTACTCGCCGGTCCCTGTGTTGAGTGGTTTGAGGTTTCCACATGTTACCGGAAGGTCGTGGGTTCGATCAAAATAGTACTAGTGTATCTCTCTTGTATTTGGTGTTCGGTAGATAGCAGAAGTGCCGTGTCTTATTATTCTGATGCCAAGATAATGTGAGTCGGTGTGGTATCATACCATACGGCGTGATGATACATTAGTTTCATATAGACAAAAGTCGGTGGCCGAAGTCGTTAAAGTTGGTACTGGTAGCTACCTTCATATATACATGGCAGTTCCGGGATTGTTTGGCCCGGTGTCAGGATAAAGTGACGGGGTGTGGTATCATGCCACATGTCTACAGCATGTTCACTGTCATGTGTCTCAATAATAGAAAAAGAAGCGGCGGACTAATATCGGACACCGGAATATAGACGAAACAAATTGATAACCGGTTGCCTCTGTATCAGCCATTAATGATGCATCAGCTATCTTTGTATATATATACAACTACAAGTTTACAAATTGTAACTCCCTCAGTTTGGAAATTTGCGTAATAATGTGACAGCTATGCCATGGTAAAATGCACAAACATTTTATCGTTTTAAACTCGTATATTACCATTAATGTGACGCAATGGTTTATTTAAAATATGCGATAAAACTTTTTCATACAACTAAACGAATTTTTATATATTGATTAACCGACCTAAATATATATATATTATTATTATTAAGGGTAGATAACGTGTTCTTTATTTTGTTTGTGCTAAAGCAGGAGTTGCTTCCCTTCTTCAGCTCATGACCATTTTCATTTATGAAAAACATGATATTTATTTAAAAGCAAGAATAACAATTTGTATAATATAAACTTAGGCACAGCCTCAAAGCTGGCGAAGCATGATTTACTTTTTCAGAAGTACTATATCTGTTCAGTCAGTGTATGTACATTCTAAGTAGATAAATTCTAATGATAAAAATCAGCAACTTGCTTCGAATGCTATCTTAAAATGAACAAAAAAAGAGTTTCAAATGGATAAAAAATAAATAACGCTACATATTGGGGCTACAAATTCTAATTATTTAACTATAATCATTATTTTTAAATTCAAATCAAGCAATTGTAATCTAATAATCCCGTGTCATTTGTTGGTGTCCATTTATTAAACCCTACCTCCAGTCACAATACGCACATGCTTTAAAAACAAAACCAGCTAAAATTAAAAACTTTTCCCTTCTAGAACATCTCAGAATGCATCAACGTGATTCTATCTAATATTTTTTCTGTAAAGACTGTATAGATAAAATTATGTTTCTATGTAAATTTATTTCAAACCTAGCAATGCCCTGGCCCAGAAAAAAAAATGTGAAAAAATGAACCTTTTGTATATAAATACATCATAACACCAAAATGTATCGCAAGAGTGCATGATTATTTGCCATCGAAACTTGAAATAATATTTTGATTAAATTTTTACTTATAGAAGGTAACTCAATTGTTAGTAAAACTTCTTTACCCAAGGCCTTCTTAGGAAACAAAAATCCCCATATCTAACGCCAGTGGCAGCATTTCTACAATAATTTTAGTAAAATCTTATTTCTGTGGTCGTGTGGAATTTCCATGAAAATTATGCCATTTTTAATAGACTTAGTAACCTGTGTGATATCATAGCTAGACAGAAACAAAAAACATTTCTGGGGAGCTGGCTGCATCGAGATGGTGTCACTACCCGATGAAAAATGTGAATTAAATTTTGTTATTTTATTTACTGGATTTAACGTCCTGCCAACAGTAAATCAGTCATTTGGAGACTACCGGAATGTTTACCTGAGACAGATACAGTGCTGTCACACTGCAGTATCAAGCCGTAGACAAGTGGCATGCATGCTCGACTATTCGAATTGCTTGTTGGTAAATCAAATGAAATCTATTTAAAATCTTGCTCTTAACATACCCTGTAAATAATAATAGTCAAAAATGATATACCTTGATAGTCTGATACCCCTTAATATGTTTATAATGTCTAAAAACAATCCCATGCTTAGTTACTGAGACATAAGCATAATAACACTGCATGCAAAACTTAAACCAAAATATCCCAGTTAGAAAAGGGCCATGATTTGTATTAAATTCAGTTCCTTGGTTTTCTGGTGTCCCTGAACACACTTATAAATTGCCAATCAATACCATAAACAATATCTGAGATATAAGCTGAATAGAAGCTTGAATGCAAAACTTAAACCAAATTTTCAATTGCATGCAAATTTTTGCATAATATTATATTCACGCAAAACTGTCTGTCGTTTCAAATCTATCCTATGCCTGGTTACTGATATATAATTATGAAATTCCTTGCATGCAAAACTTTAAGCAAAAGTTATAAATAAAAAATGGGACCATTATTTGTTATATATTTCATCAATAATTATCTACCTTGATAGTATGATACCCCTGAATATATTAAAGAAATTTTTCAAATCTGGTAACTGAGATATAAGCATGCAAATCCTTGCATGTCAAGTTAAGGCATGTCAAAGAATTTATTCATAGTAATATAGGCCTCCAGCCCAAAATACAAAGTATATGATCATGATAAAACATGTTTCAGACAAAGAAGTTGTGTCATACACCTTCTACAAACTCACCCATCATCATCATCCTCATCATCACCATTATATCTGTTATAACTGTGTCAAAATATGAAATAAATATAAAGTTATATTTCTCCATGCTACAATTACAAAATATACACCTTTTTCTCATTTAAATATAATTTCAGAAAATGTATACGTTTCATACAATCAAAACCAGTTCTAACTTAGATGAGATGAAAATTAATATATAATTTAGACAAGGTGGTGATAATCACGTATGAATATTATAACTGATTTATAAACCAGAAAAGTTCAGCAATTTATAAATATATAAGGCTGTTCTATATAGAACATCAGCCTCAGTTGAACTAAGCCTAAGGATATTATAAAATAATTCTAAATTTCTAGCTGAATCGTACCAGTTCAGTAGATACTGATTTCGTAAATCTGTATATTTCCCACAATGAAAACATACATGATATTCACATTCCACAACATTTGAATTATAGTTTTCATTACAATATTTTCAGATGCGTAAATGAAAAGGAAATATTGTGTCTGCCAGTTTCTACTTGTAAGCTATGGCTAGAACATCGAAAGCGAGACAAAGTTAATCTGTATTTTACTGGTAATTCAATTACAAGGTATCCCTCAGTATTTAATAATGTTTTCTAAAAGAATTAATGAAACTATCAATATCTCCGATATCATGGGAAATCCATACAAACACAAACCCATACAGAAATAATATACTTTTTATATGGGTAGCCCAAGTAGTCCTACCGACATTGTCAAGAGATTTCAACATATAATAACAACGTTTAGGATTATCTATGGTTGGTCATTTGTATCAATTTACACCAGTACTTAATACAATTAGAAAAATATGTAACACACAAGGGTAATCTACCACATTCTCCCAAAACAATACAATTATTTGTAGCACTTTTAACACCAAAGTATTTCTTACAAAAATTAAGCTGAACAGTTTCTATATTAGGAAAGTATTAATATCCCCAAACCTGTGTCCCATAGCACAGTACCGGTTTTACCATAGCATCAAATAATTGGAATAACTGTTTGATATTAAAATGTCCGTGTGACTGTTGATAATTATACACAGCAAATCCAAGCATAAGACCTAGTATGTCGCAGCCAGGGATCAAACATTCTGGGACAGATGCTCTTATCACTCGGCCACCTTGACCGGTCATCTTGAAATTTGCATATATTATGTTCAAAATGGTACACTTTAGTTTACCTCTTATTTAGAGCAAACCACGAGTATCACAAAATCAGGAGAAGAAAAAGAAAGATAAAATAACAAGCTTGTCATCTTTGAAACTAGTATAGCTATTTATCAGCATTTAACTAAGCATATTAATTCAATAAAGTTGCACAATTGTGCAGTTTCAAATCGGTCTGTCTTAATAGATTCTATCCTATACATAGCAGTTAATGAAATGAGGATTGGTCCGATCTTAAATAATAAAAAAAAAAAAAAAAAAAAAAAAAAAAAAAAAAATGAAATAAATAAATGATAGATATGTAGATCTATGCCTACTGTACATGAATTAACTCTTGACCTTTCAACTAAAAATACACTCTTTTTTATTTTGGTTATAGTAAACATACATTACCAGTGATTTGCAATTATTTACTAGATTTAAAAAATACAATGTTCAGAGAGAAGAGTAGAAGGAAGAACGATTTTTTACACATGAGCAGATAATACAAAACAAATGTTCAAAACTAAACTCATTCGGATTTTCATGTGAGGAAGCCTTCCAGCTGGCTTGCGGTAGGTCGGTGGTTCTTCCCGGATGCCTCCGTGCATTCGGGGTCTTCCTCCACCTGTAATTAGCTGGACGTCGCTATATGACTGAAATACTGTCGAAGCGACGATAAACTCAATAGTCAAGTCAAGTCAAAACTAAACTTCATGTTTAGTTTTATTCTATAATTTTAAAACAAATGCAGTGCAATCACTGTATCTACCAAGTTCTCCCGTTTACACCCTTTTTTTGCACCCCTTCAGTTGTATCCATATTTGCATACCAGTGACTATAGACAGGTTGGTGAATAGATCTATGCAGTGACGTTTCATTTTTTATGTGTATTCAAAGGATCGGATGTTTTCGCTTCTAATTTCAGACAGAATTGATGGAAAGGTCGAGATAATCATTAGAAAAATGGTCCGAAACGTACGATTGGGAAATAGTGTTTGTTGCAATCGTAACCGAATGATAGTGTTCGTGTCAAGGTAGATTTGTTAACGGATTTCGGAATATAATGCACAAGCTGAAAGTGAGTTGAATTTGCTAACCATTTATCTTAAAACGAAGCACATTTGTATTGTTCAAAATGTAAAAGCAAAGTTTGACAACAAAATTTGGATCTGACGAACACCCGAAAATAGACTGGGCCCATTACAATTAGACGCGTTTTACCGACTTTGAAGAATGAGCTTTAAGTTTGTATACAAAACGGTGCTACCCATACGATAAACGGATGTGACGAAAAAAAATAAATTCAATGTAGTGCTCTGAAATGTTGATCCAAATAGAAGTCTACACGATACCGTAGGGCGAGCTACGTTGCTCGCCGGCATTGTCGGCGAGCGAGCTTCGCCCGCTGTTACTGTATACCATTGTTGTAAATATAATTCTATAGATTACTTTTTTGCCATAGGCAGCTTTACTGCAAACATGGATTTCATAGTTGGAACCCATGGTACAAATTCCGTTATCGAATATGGGTTTCGATGCTGAATAGATTTAAGTTAATTATGACTCCGAGACAACATAAACAGTCGAGGCTGTCTCACGAAGGAAAAAAAGAAGACCATGGGGGCTCTCATATACATTCTTTCAGCATTGCATAGCAATGGAATGCCAGGAATTGTGATTTACGAGATCATACGATGCATTCATTGATGTAAGGAAACGTCATCACTGCAGAGTGCACAAAGGTCGATGTGGCACCAATTAAGCGCTACGAAGTCCAAGTTAGGATATAAACAGTACAAAGGTGTTAATAGCACCCGCAGAGTACGTGCATGTGTTGAAAAGAAGCGTACTTTAATTTGTTTGTTTGTGTGTTGGGTTTAAGGTCCAACCGACAGTATTTCAGTCATTTGGAGACGATGTCTACTTGAGACAGATATAGTGCTGCCACACTGCAGTATAACGCCGTAGACATGTGGCATGATACCACACCCAGTCACTTTATCCTGATTCCCGGGCCAACCAGTCCTGCAACTATCCTTATATGCTGAGCGCCAAGCATGGGAGCTATAACAGTACCATTTTTACGACTTTGTTATGTCACGGCCGGGGATCGAACCCACGACCTCCCGCTCCCGAGGCGGACGCGCTCTAACCACACGGTCACCAGTATGTATCCTTGTTACTAAAATAGGAATAATTCCATGATTTAAAGCAATGAATTCGCATAAATACTGACCTATATTAGAACATTTTAGCATAGTTGTCGACGTACTTCCTAGACGTGTCCAATAGCTTAAGCTTCAGCAGTTTTTCTCTCTAAAAGTTGCTCTTTTGTGTATTCGGTCAAAAATGAGAACAACGCAAGTCCTAACGAATTTTTGCGAATGCTTTGTGATTGCGATAATTAAGAATGGCTTACAGATACCTACAAATAAATATTGCGAAAAAAAAGAAGAAAAAAAAGAACATGCCTTCCTTCGATTTTAATGCCGCATTCACACCGTCCAAAATTCCTAGCGATTAGCACTCGCTAATTAATTGTTATGGTCAGGATATGGTCGCAAGGTGTTCGTAAACCCTCGCTTAATTTCGCTTTTCGGTACAAATATTAGCAACATGCCCCTAGAACTCGCATTGAAAGTATATTCTTCACTTTTTCGCAACCGTTGATACTCGTAACCGACGTAATATATTCTTTGGGTCAAATGACCAAAAAGTACATGAAATATAGAAACAAGATTCATCGATATCTGTAGTCGAGTTATTAGAGCGTCCGCCCACAATGTCGAGGATTCATTTAACCCTTTCCCTCATAGAGGAAACCATGAAAAGACCTATGCGAACAACATAAAACCAGATCAGCCTGCGAGTAACTCGCAGGCTGATCAGGTTTTATGCTGTTCGCTGCACCTCGGTGGTCTGGAAATGAGGACTTTATAATTAAATTTGGTAAGGTTTAACTGTGGTTTTCTGCAGATCAGGCTTTATGTGGTACCTATTGAGTGCGTCAAAATGAGTCTATATGAGGGAAAGGGTTAAGATGGTACTAGTGTAAATCATATCCCTCGTGTTTGCCATTCGTTAGATATTGGTGGTTCCATGACTGTTTGGCCCACAGAGGTTAATGAAACGATGCGTGGTATTATACCACTTGTATACAAGGGTGATGTTTCAGTGAGACAGCACTGTATTTATCCCATGCAGACAACGGTCGATAGGACATTAAGATGAGCATCAGGAGCAGGAGGTAGTGGGTTCGATGCCCGACTGCGAAATATTAGAGTCGTTAAAAACGGTACTTCGTAGTGTAGTTCCCTTGCTTGACGCTCAGCGGTTGTCCCGGTGTCAGGAAAATGTGACTGGTTGTGGTATCATGCTGCATGTCTACGGCTTGATGCTATAGTGTGATAGCACTCTATTAAAAAGGAAATGTAACCTCCAAATAACTGAAATCCTGTCGGATGAAGGTTAAACCCAACATGCAGAATTTTTAAGAGAAATATATCAAATAGTAAAAAGACACATGGATTAATTAAAAGCTATACTAGTACTAAGCGGTTTCCTTAGGGACCGGTCATACAATAGATAGAAGCTTTTTATTACAAATCTATTGTTGTAAGTTTACAAATGAAATGCCCAGAGTTGGGAAATTTGCATAATACATTATATCATTCATGTATTTGAAAAGGAGATAATATCGACAATATACATGTATATTTTTTGGTTAGTTACACACTTCTCAGAAAAAATGTAAACAGTCATAGTATGTGAGTGTTTGATTCTTAAATTAGTGATATCATTGGTAGAAACAGAAAGTCGTCGGTGCAAAATGTCCGGTGTGCGACATCAAGCGCCGTCTATACTAGCACAAAGGTACCGATCATGTGAATATGTAAGTAAAACAAAACGTTCCAAAATTTAAAAAAAAAAAAAAAGAAGAAGAAGAAGAAAGAAAAAATAAAAACTCGAAATGATGGAAAAGTCTAGATCGAGGAAGAGTTGTGTTTGTGTGTCTTAACTTAACTGCAAAGTTTTCAGTACTGTAACCAACCGCAGATTTGAACCCGTGTTAGAAAGTGCCGTAATTGTCTACTGTGCTGTACATATCAACCGTGGGGACTGTCGGTACCTATGCCTACATTTAAAACGATTAGGGGCCGCCGTGGCCGAGCGGTTACAGTCGTGGACTACAAATCTCCCCTCACCGCGTAGGTTCGAATCCCGACAAGGCCATTCGGATTTTTCATGTGAGGAAGCCTTCCAGCTGGCTTGCGGTAGGTCGGTGGTTCTACCCGGGTACCTCAGGGTCTTCCTCCACCTGTAATTAGCTGGACGTCGCTATATGATTGAAATACTATCGCAGCGACGGTAAACCCCAATACAACTACAACTAAAACGATTAACTGCAGCGCTACGTGTTATTCCTATACGAAACATACAGTAACACGTTACTTCGGTAGTGAATATCTTTACATGTTTATAAACAAATATTCATCTACTCCCAAGTTAAATTTCCCTTTAGTAAATTCCCCATCTACAACAAACTTAGAATAAGCATTTATCATAGAGATTAGAACCTAAGTAGAATTCATATGAGTAAGAACAATCTAAATGTTTGAGCATTAGAACAAAAAAAGTTAAAAACAAATACTGCTTTTTTTTTCTTATCTTTTCTTTCTTTTTTTCTTATCTTTTCTTTCTTTTCTGTTTTTTTTTCTTTCTTTTTTTTCGTTTTTTTTTTGCTGTTGTTGTTTTTCTCTTCTTTTTTTTTCTCTCTCTCTCTCAAAATAAAGGTACGTAAGGATAGATGTATACATAATGAACCCTAGATTCATTTTGTTCACAAATTTGATGTTGACCACTATAATGTCAAAAAATTAACTAATAATTGTAAATAATTTGAAAAATGGAAATTGACGGTGAAATGCCATTCTTAACTGTTGCTATAATGAAAATCAAAGCGCCCAATGTGCTGAGAGAGAGCGAAATAGCTTTAATTCTAAACCCAGCGTTTCAGTAGTGATTGAAGCAATAGAGGCAAGGCAAAGGTCAAATAACGCCAAAAGAAAACCACACGCTTTCCTGCAACTATAGTTGCTACGGAGCCAGTTGATATAATAATCGGAGTAAGGGCCATGAACCTGATTTCATTCATAAGCTGGGTCATTCCCTTTCTTCGGTACTTGTGAACCTGATGTATACATTCTATCTGTTGTCGAGTATGTGTAGAAATTGAAAAGGTATTTGATTATTTAAGATTCTTGAATGTTTGCCTTTCTATTTCACAGTTAAGAAATGCTCTTGGAAGAACCTAACTCGCCATCATGCAAAACTGCGTGTGAACTACTCTAGGTTTATTATATATACATACATTGGAGTTTCTAATGAGAAGTGCTACTTTTTTTCTTTTTACAGGAGTAGATCTTCATGTTTGTAAAATGGGTTGCTGTTCTGATTTATAAACGTCACGGATATTTTGTTCACCCTTAAATGGATGTTTCCAGTGCAAAATAATGGTAAAAGAAATCATGTGAACATAAAAATACTCATTAAAAGCGGTTACGGTTATGATTACAACCTCTGTGTAACATATTCCACTCGTATTCGTTGTTGCAGAATCGCATTGCATGGATACGCACTAAGTGCGGAGAGGTACAGTTAAATTTGTTGTGGAAAATATGCAAACAGGTAGGTCAGCAAGGTTTTCTTTCTTCAATTTCCAGCAACTAAATGCGGCTGGCCGCCGTTTAATAAAAACACTCATTTTGTTCACCCTTAGAATAGATGTTTCCAACTTGCAAAATAATGGTGAAAGAAAACGTGAACAATCAATAACACATTAAAAGCGGTTCTGATTAAAACCTCTGTGTAACATATTCCCCCCGTATTCGTTGGTGCAGAATCGCATTGCATGTATACGCACTAAGCACGGAGAGGTATAGTTAAATTTGCTGTGGAAAATATGCAGATCAGCAAGGTCAGCAAGGTCGGTTTTCAATTTTCAGCTACTAAGGACGGCTGTCTAATAAAAACACTCATTTTTTTTTCTAAGGCCTCTGACCCACTATATCTTCGTTTCATATTTTAGTAAGTCAGATAATATTCTAGTCAGATGATATTCTAATAAATATATACGGAAATTTTGAAAACTTCTGAAACCGTACGACTGACTCCGATACGTAATCTGTGTGTGTGTGTGTGTTTGTGTGGCCTAAGAAAGACAATTATAAATCATTTGGGGTTATAGCTAGCAAACTTGCTTTACGGGTCCTATAATCTTAGTTTCTTCATTGATATTTGTTACACCTGTTACTTAATATAGCGACAAAAAATATGTTGCCGCAAGAACAATTATCCGTATCTGAAATCATTTTTATGCTGATAGTAGCCACTTATAATCACTAAGCCGGAGCAACTACTCCTTAAATTTTCCGGCTAACCTTTTATTTATCTATCAGAATGTATTCTTATGTAAGAACTGACGATCACATGTATTTTAATGTTATTATATATAACAAAATATTTCATCCATGGCCGAATCCGTGGATCAAATGCAAAAAGAAGCGGCGGTCTAATATCGGTAACCGAAGTATAGACGATTCAGTGATAACCGGTTGCCTCCGGACCTGCCATTATAATTGCATAGCGATTGTTTTATATATATAAGATGTAAGTTTACATTTGCAATGCCCACAGTTTATAAATTTGCATATGATAATGTCTCAAATACTTAGGATTGGAGTTATGCATTTACATTTCAGCATTTTAGATAAAACCATTTATGCAACTTTATAATTTTATATGGAAAATTATGTCTAAAGCTTTTGATACAAATAACATTTTTTATATTCGTTAAATTAGTTTTAACCGTAAAAAATAATTATTAAGGGGAGGTGAAGAGTTCATTTATTGTGTTGTGTTTAGTCCTGGATTGCTTCCCCTTGTTAACGATAGCAAGCGGCTCGATTGGTGTGTATACATGTGTTCCACTCAACATGGTTCTGTAAAATAATTATCATAATGTTTATAACATCAAAACTCGTCTCTAAAATAAATAAATTAAATGTAATATATTGTTTGTTGTTTTGGAATATACCGTCGTCAAATATAGCACTGATACCCGAATACTTATAAAGACACCGTGGTAGAATTGCGATATATAGAACTTGACTATCGCTTCGACAGTATTTCAGCCATATAGCGACGTCCAGCTAATTACAGGTGGAGGAAGACACCGAATGCACGGAGGCATCAGGGTAGAACCACCGACCTACCGCAAGCCAGCTGGAAGGCTTCGATCCTCACATGAAAATCCGAATGGCCTTGTCGGGATTCGAACCTACGCGGTGAGGGGCTGAGTGAGTGTTAAAGTCAGCGACCTTACCCTCTCGGCCACGGAGGCCCCTGCGATATAAATGCCTATCAAAGGGATAACAAATGTGAATATACAAAAACCGCACAATAATAGCTTTGGGTAAGAAAATAGAAAATGTTCTGAGCAGGATTCGAAGTGACGACCTTACTTTTAACTCCTGTGGAAAACACTTAAGAATATCATAAAATAGCTAGGCCACGACATTCCGAGGATTGCACCCTGGACGTCGGGTCAGCAAGATGACGCTTACCGTACCATGCACTTCACCAAAGATGATGTTGATGATAACTGAAAAATTTTAGTTTAGAAGCCGAAAGTGGGTCAAATTTAAAAGAAACAGCTGTAATTTACAGATTTGTTCTATTTATACCGAAAGTTTGTATTTTAGTGTCTAAAGTTTATTGGTAATTAACTGAGCTAATTTGAGCTGAGGATGTTAATTAACATTATAATTAAATTTGGATGTGGAAAGGTTTGCTTGTTGCTCATGTGGTCCGTAAATTTAGTCGGCATATGGGTTGGAGGTGAACTGTGCCTGAATTCCTTCTTCTTCTGTCTCGCCGGGACATACCGCGCACTTGAGGTGCCTCGGATATTCCCCTTGAGATCGTAGAACCGTCTCATCAGTGCCGACTAAATTAGACTTTGATTCATGAGTAGATTTGGACTGTTCGGATGGAGGGTATCTCTGTAAGGCCAGCAAACAAATAGCCCCGTAACTCGATCAATCTACAAACAACGGTCTATGTTAGGGTAAAATTTTGAATTTTGATAGCTAATTTCAGCTAGCAAGGATAATTTACTTCACCAAAGAACTTTCCTTGGAAGTATATATATACTCGTATATACGAGTACGTCATAAGCTGATCACTTCACACATACACAGTGTACCGCTAATCAGGATACGATTATCACTAAGAGAGAGGGGGACACACAATTTATAAAAGAGACACATCTTCAATGGAGTGAATGCTGATTCTTTGCTTTCTTCGCAGTTTTTTTTTTTTTTTTAGAAAAAAATCATACATCGGCCGCCCGGGAGCGGCCGGAATAAGCGGATATTACGACTTGAACTCATTTTATTAAATTCGATCATCAAAGGGAATAAGTATCGTTTTTAAAAATGTTACAGCTGTGTATCTTTTGAATAGACAACTTCGTACTTAACGATACAAACAAGTCAAGAGGGCGAATTCTATTCGGAAGCATGGTAGTTTTCCACCACTAGTTTACTAATATGAGGTCTCAGGGTGCGGCAAATTCGGGGGGGGGGGGGGTGATAAAATTACCAATCGTACGTTCTCATTCAAAAATCAATGCATTACGACGAGTTCTTGACACGACAGGACTGGACAAAGGACGATCGTGGAACACCACTCGATTAAAATGAACAATATTACAAAAAACAGATACACAAAATATAATTCATAAATATGTCGTTGCACATGTATATGAAAAAGATTTTACCCACAGCGTATGTCTTCTTTAAAGTAAACTCGGATAAAGTAATTTCGTATTTATAAAAACTATTTTCACCTGGTTACCAGTTGGTGGAGAATCCGGGTATCTCGTTAAAGATAACGGATGCAGCCAGTTGACCTAAGCTAGGCTTTGAAGACATTAAAGATGACGGACATTTTATAAACATAAACAATTCATTCCTGAAACGTGACACGTGATTAATGCTTAAAATCATAAAACAGTTTACTGACATTTACATATCTAGAAAACAAAATCAAAGATATACAAATGTTGGAGAATGTTGTATAAATTGATACAAAAATGATACACTATACATAATCAACGTGCACCACTTGCATCTTAAATACGTAAAACAAGAGAGAGAGAGAGAGAGAGAGAGAGAGAATTACATAAGTCATCTAATTAATGGATGAAATAAGAAGTAATCAGTTAATTTCTAATCGTATAAAAATAACCATGCAATATATTGTACGAACTGGTTTAATACACATGTATAACTGTTGTGTATAAATCTATTCTATTTAGCTTTAGGAAATAGAGAGTGAGGGAGAGCGGAGTGGCTGGGGGCAGAGAAAGAGGACAAAATATATAGTGTTGTAGCGTAACTTATTCACATGAATAATTTACCGCAACAACATGCTGATAATGTGGTACATATGCTGGCTCGGTAGAGGCATTCAAAGATGCAATAATTAGGAGCAACCGACAACATTAGAGCGGAACTCTATTCCATTGTGTAAATCCGTCTCAGTGTTGGGATCTAAATAGTAAAAAAAAAAATCTGATTCAGATTAATGGATAAAATTATTATAAAAAAACTTATACATATTTTTATCTAGAGCAAAGACCTTTTAAACAAAGAACAAAGAAAACTCCTGTCACAGATAGAGGAAAATATTATTTTGTCAGGCGACAAAACACTGAATTTTGCAAGCTGTCTAAAATATATGGAAAAATCACAGAGAAAAAAATAACTTCCTTATATAAGTAACATTTTTCTAGTGCAAGAAAATATTTTCCGTTTAATTTTAAAAATTCATTAAAATTTTGATTTAAATTCAGCCAAATCTACATATTTTTGTTCATGGAGGTATGGGATGTGAATACCTAGTCACAGTTTCCACTCCGTTAAATGTAACTTCGTGATTAAGGGGCTTCTGTATTTTACATAAAACCTTTCTATTTCTTTACTAATTTTGATATATTAGGCATCATTTTGAGGGTAATGTATTGCTCTATTACAAGCTATGAATTACTTTCAAATATTTTAAATAGAATAGCAGAAATTTGCAAAAGTGACTTTGCGAGATCTGGACAATCTGCCGCGTGATTTTGAGTGATTTTGATTACTTGCGAATCTTTGTTATTATAAGGTGTTTGTCTAGAGTGACACATATGTATGGTATGACAATAAAATAAAAAGGACAGCAGTAAAAAGCTACTGTAATGTTCTCCACATGTGGGTATGTGGTTATTAATATACACTTAGATCCTTGTATAAAGGAATAAGTTTTGACCCAAAGACGGGGTGACTTTTTGTACATTTATTATACACTAACTATAAACACAGCATAATTGACTCATACATACATTCTAACTTCTCTAAGATTGATGGGATGTAGTGACCAGTGGTGCTACTCCTGATAAGCCCCGCCTACTGGCGTGGCCAGCATTAATGCATGAAACCTTCACAGACTAGACTGTTAGATCTTAGAGAAGTTAGTATGTATGTATGAATAGTTAGTGTATACAATAAATGTACAATTGTATTATATGTATATACCCACACGTGGAGTACATTACAGCTACCCTAAAAGATAATAGAAATTTTAATTTCACATTAGCAGAAATTTTGCCGTAAAATTAAACATGAACATCCAGCATATTTAATATTGGGGGCGGAATCTTTATCCGGCGTAATGTGTATCCGGGTTTTCGTATATTTCGACATCAAGGGGCAGATAATCAACTAGGTGTGCAAAGTTGGAAACAGTCTCTGCCCGACACCAAACAGTTGAAATAACTTAAGTGAGACTATTTTAACTTATACGATGTATTTTTGACTGTGATATTTTGAGAAATAGCAGAGCCATCGTTTAATGAGTAAGTATGTTCTTTGTCGATTTAATGTTATAAGTTAATTCTCCGCAATTCTCCTATGTTTTGACTTTTGTTATGACAGTAAAAATGAAAATGGCGGAGGCCAAAATCACCTTGTTTTTGTCCTTTTCTCTGTTAACTTTTACATGCACCTGATATGAAATTGGATTATTTGTTGATTAAAATGCACTTTTCTGCTTGAAATAGATTCATTGCACGTTGTTTGTTATTTATTAATTGTCACCACCAAACCGGAAGAGCGCTGTAGGGTTAATGTCACGCCCCCAATTTTGTATCCCAAGATGAGATATTAACATCATTGGGAAAGATACTTTGACCCGATACGTGTAGATTTTGTCATGAGTAGTGGAGATTTCGTCTTTTCAGGTAAAGTCCATTTGTTGGAACATCAAATTCACTGGAATCAATTAACTTTGTGAACGATTTTTCTACTAATAATTATTTACGTAGATTATCATACACACTCTTGCATTTTTCATAAACGGTTAATTGTAGGTTAAGTCTGATAGTTACAGTGCCTGTTTAGATTTTATATTATTTTTATCCAAAAAAAAAATGCAGCAAATCATTTTTGTACTAAAACAATATGACATATGGAGTACATTTATATTGTACTCTTGTTGACTTTAATAAGGCTTAGTACTTACTATATGATAATATTTTATTGCTTATTGCATTTTTCATCAAACAGGTTTTATATAGTAAATGACTAAAACAAATAAACAGTGTTCCGACTAAGATTTAAAAAAGGGGATGAAATTTATGTTTTTCTTGAATTTTTGTACCCTCTCTATAAGAGACTTGTTACTTTACACTTAAAACCAGGGGGTACTGAAGACCAATATGGAGGTAAAATATTCTCGTATTGGGGTATTTGGGAACACAGATAAAGAGTGAGTATTGCAAAGGATATACAGAATGTGGAGTTGAAATTTATCAATCATGTTTACTTTTGTGTTGTTAATCAACTTTCAATATATTGGTATAATAATTTACTTTTGCTTTACCATAGAGAATGGGGGACTTGATGTATCAAGCTACAAGATACTTGAAATAAAGATTCATTTCTCTTGAGATGTCAGATGATTCCTGGCCCCGTATTGTCAAAAATTAATACTCAATATTGTATTTACATTTTAATTACTATTCTCATACTCAAATCCAAATATACTGGTAACCATCAGAATATATATATATATATAATATACGAGGGATTTAACATGATGTTTTCACTGAGCTTTAGATTATGCTCAAGGTTTTTTGTTTTTGTTTTTCTGAGAATTGGAGGTCTTAAGTTTGGGATTTTGATAGACAGTCATTGAATTAAAAAAAAACATGAACAAACTCAGATCTTAATATCTCTTGTCTATACTTTGTAATTATAGAATTTTTATAAATAAGCATAACTGCATGTATAATATTCGAAATTTTAACAACCATAATATACATTTTTTCCAGTAACAGATGTGCAAGCTTGCGCTAATTCTATCACTGTACAGTAGTGAGGCACCCTCCCGGGAAATCAACTGCAATAACTTTTAAAGACTTTTGATACCAGAAACAATATGCATCTCTGACATAAGACATTCCAAAAAAAATTTAGGGATCACAGCAAGGACATTTGGTTCGGTAATTTTACAAGATTCACATGACTGAAATTAACTTTATTGGACCCAACTCAAACAAGATTTCATAATTGTTTATCATTTTATTTATTTTATTAAGTTATTAAGACTTTACTACCATATCTTTATAGACTCCTGATTTAATTAAATGAATTTTCATTCACTTAGGTCAGTCGTATGTGTAGATAGTAAACATTGCTGCTAGAAACTCTACCGGACATTCAGACAGACTGTATTGAAATATTCACAGGACCAAAAAAGAATTCACCAGTCAGGTCAGCCAGACTGGCACTTTTTGCAATGTCTGAACTCATCTGTCTATAACACATTTGTAAATGTTATCTGAATCCAGTACCAAATGCATGCCACCAACAAGAAAATTAGTTTTTAATGAAATCATAGTCAATATTTTCTAGTTTTATCTTACATGGGGTCACCTAATTTTGAATATTAAGGGATTTACGTCAATTAAAGTGAGAGGCACAGATTTGAAGTTATGAACCAGAGGGTTTGGTAGACTCGGAATTTCAAGGGTCATTGACCTCTGAGCCAAAATGTCCATGGGACAGATTCAAATTTCTGTGGGTGCATCAAAATAGCAAAAAGGAGTGTTATAAGCAACTGTTATCATCATATGTCATTGATGTAAAGGTATCTCATGAAATACCAGACAGAACTTCAAAAGTATTTTTTTAACCCTTTCCCTCATATAGACTCATTTTGATGCACTCAGTAGGTACCACATAAAGCCTGATCTGCAGAAAACCACAGTTAAACCTTACCAAATTTAATTACAAAATCCTCATTTCCAGACCACTGAGGAGCAGCGAACAGCATAAAACCTGATCAGCCTGCGAATTACTCGCAGGCTGATCTGGTTTTATGCTGTTTGCATAGGTCTTTTCATGGTGTCCTCTATGAGGGAAAGGGTTAAGCAATACATCTTTGCGGGGATCCTGCATTTATTGAGAGCGATGCTATCATTATTTATTAATTTGTCACTATTATTTTGTTATTAATGGTTATTGGTAGGAGTAACAGGGGTGTTAAAGCATTCTATGCACATTTGATAGGAGGAACAAGGCTTGATACACAGCAGGGACACAGGAATGTTCTATGCCATACTTTTACATTGTATGTATGCACTTACCATATTTCTTTTTCTTTTTTCAGACCCATATACATATTCTTCATCTGCCAACAAAACAACCAAAATGTCCAGTCAGTCAGATACCACTGGTTCAGAATCACATGACACCAACCAAGAAAAACAAGCAGAGACAAACAATAATGACACCACAGAACAAGAAACAAAGCAGGTTAAACCTATGAAAAAGGTCAAAAGTAAAAAAGGTAAGAAAATGTTTGCTGTATGAGTATGAGTATCTTTGTTTTCAGAAGTCTCTCACATTTGGCTTAATATTTAGGCCATTATTAAGAAAATGTGGGTTTGCAGTGGTGCAACTTTATCACTAAGCACCATAGGTCAGGAGGGAATTTAAAAAAATAATAATGAAAAAAACAACAACAAAAAACAGCAACAGTAAAACAGCTAGAAAAAAAACGCATAAAGGAGTTAAGGACTGACACATAAACAAAGATGAGAATCAACTGCTCTCCAGTAAGGAGATCATGTTTTAAAAGTGGGGAGATGTGATAACCCAAAACAAAAAAATCAATTACCATGCAAAATCTTCTGTTTATCATTATTTAATGAAATACAGAAATCTTTATCTTGGCTTAAAGGTTAATAAGACATGGTGGAAATACATCTACTTATTCTTATACATTTAAACCTAAAATGATGTATGAAAAAATGGATTTGTCTTTGCCATACAGACTGTGTAGAATCTTTAACCCTTTCCCTCATAGAGGAAACCATGAAAAGACCTATGCGAACAGCATTAAACCAGATGCGAGTAACTCGCAGGCTGATCAGGTTTTATGCTGTTCGCTGCTCCTCAGTGGTCTGGAAATGAGGATTTTGTAAATAAATTTGGTAAGGTTTAACTGTGGTTTTCTGCAGATCAGGCTTTATGTGATACCTATTGAGTGCGTCAAAATGAGTCTATATGAGGGAAAGGGTTAATAGCCACATTATTGTATGACCAAACAGAGGAAATCCTGTTCCTTCATGGAAATGTCTGATCTGGGTCTCTCCTGTTGGCTGAGGCATCAAAACACATCTACATGTGGTAAACTAAAGAATTAATGCAATGTTCTGAAGACACCTTTTCATACAGTTCCTAGGAAATAAGGCATATCGGAGCATAACAGCACAAGTCAATATGAAATTCCTTAGACCTCTTGACTTATTATATTGATTTCCAATCAAAGGACCAGTATTGCACTTTATAATGGAGGGTGCCTGTTTTTCTCTGTGTCTGCACTGTAAAGTTATTTATCTGAAAGACCAGACGGCTGCAGTGTTGTTGTTGTGATCCTCTGACAGCGGAGTAATATCATTTTATGGCTGCTGCTTTTGAAGTATCTCCATCAGTGAGAGTGGTGTTGGCAATAAAGATCAATGATAATGTGCAGCTGCAAGAAAGGCTGCAGAGTTGAGATGGAACAGATGGGGGGACTGGATTATCTCATGATTCCCAAGATAGTATTTCCTGATTTTCTTGTGGACACGCAATGTTATCAAATTATGTATAAAATATTAACTTAATTACTCAAATATCTCTCTCTATTGATCCATCCTTTGACTGGAATGAATAGCATATAACTGTATTTTGTGGCTTTGATTTTTACAAATGCATTCATCTGGACAGGAGATATTTGTCAACTGGTAAAAGTGTCCAACCCATTACCAAATGGTCTTGGGTTTAATTCCAGGTCATGACTTACCGAAATCAGTAAAAATGGTACTGGTATATCCCAAGTATAAGTTCCAGGGTTAGTTTGACCAGTATCATGACACTTGGCTATGTTATTATGTATAACTACATTTGTCCTAAGAACTTGAAAACACTTTTAAAGTAGAAGCTGAAGGTTCAAACTTAGTTAAATGCATGTTTTTTCAAGTCCATGATAATAGATCTAACACCATACATTTAGTTGGAGCTTGTAAATCATACAGGTCTAATGTAGACAAAAGTCTCCAAGTGACAAAAGCTGTGGGATTTAACCCAAGCAAACCAAAAAACGTTGTTCTGGATTAATAATTGAACATGTTTCCTGAAATGATGTTCTCCGACATTTCAGACCTAAAGAATGACCCAAACAGATTCGAGGTTCCTGGTGTCAATTTCAACGCCAAGTTGATTGGTATAGATGATGTGGAGAGTGCACGTGGAGACAAGATGTGTCAAGAGTCAATGGCCCGCCTCAAGATCGCAGTCAAGACCTCCGGGCAGCACAAACAGAAGATAATCATCAATGTTTCACTTGATGGTATCCGAATAATTGATGTCAGAACTCAGGTAGTCATCATGTTTTAATTTTTTAAGTCAGTTGTATCATTTGCAAGAAATGATAAACCATTCTCAGTTGTTTAGTGAGTGGGGTTAGAGCATCAACACTGTTGGTCTTGGGTTCAATCCCCATCTGCAAGATATGATAATAATGATAAAGCTCCCTTGAATGGCACTCTATGGCATTTAAGGGTGGTTCTGGGCCTGGATTGGGCAGCCTTATTTCTGACTGTGGGATCATGTAAGGGATGTGGTATTAAATCTCCTGACAATAGCTTGATACTGAAGCAAAGAAGCACTGTATCTTTCTCCTCAAGGGATTCCAGTTCATCCACGGTTCAACACTAACAGTGTCCCGGGATCCCGAGGACACCAAAACCTTGGGATGGATTGCAGAATTGTCATGCCAGATTAAAAGTAAATTGAACAGCCACATTTGTTGAAAACTTTTGTACTCATCTTCATAAAAGTTTCTCATTAGTAACCCTCATTGATGAATTATAACTTTTTACCAATTGTTATGTGAATTTCGCCCTCATATGTCTGAATGACAGGAACTCTTAATTTATCAGAGAGATTCTTGAATTTAAAAGCAGGTGTTCTGTCGGGATACGTGGCTAAAAAGTT
>CM037777.1:101697285-101747285 GCA_021229015.1 Solen grandis | reverse complement strand
CTTGTTGCTGCCATTAATATTTGTATCGGTAAAGCACTTGCAAATAATTCGTCTTTTAACAGGACTGTATACTGTATCAGACCTTTAAGAGCATAGTTTCACTTTTTTTTTATTTGTCATACTTCAGTTGTTTAATGTGTGTTTTCTTTTTCTTAATAAGAGCTATATGAAAATAAGATGTATATAAAATGTAGAACAAACGATCTCTTAGCTTAAAGACACATAATTTATTTACCAATGTTTCATACAATCATTTAAATTTTATTTATTTCACATCGATTACGCAACAAGTTATCACAACTTAAAGTAATCACCCTCGGTGGCTTTGGTGACGGCGTATGTGGTCATCATTGTGGGAGTAAACCGGAAAACCTAGAGAAAACTCGCGTATCTGGACGGGCGTCCACTGTACCCTATCACGTATTTGACCAGGAATCGAACCCGAGATGCATTTGATGAAGCGAAGCGCGTTACCAATGTGCTATCCAGGCACCCCAATCACTGAAGGGAGACACCTGTTGTACTTACCTTTGCTAACCACGTGATATGATATCTTTTATTTCAGAACCCTGTTTTCTTGTCATCCACTCCGGTGATGCAGACGACACCATGCAGCAGAGCTGCGTACAGGAAGTGACCAATGTCTCCACGCAGCGCTGTTCATATTCTATGTCAACCAATTGCAGTTCATATTATTCACACAGTAATTGTTCTGAGAAAAAAAAAGAGAATCATATGGATGCATATTTTTATCAAGTGCAAGACGCCTGCAACAGAGTTGGATGTACACTACATGTGTCTACATTGTGGACAGCGATGTGGATGCCAGCGACATATGAGCTCGACGCCAAACCCTTTCAACTACTCATGCATATACTCTTGTAACAGGAATAACAAAAAATATGTGAGAGGGTGAATGAAATGTTTTGTTGTCAAGCCCCTGTGGCTGGCGATGTTTCGGTCATTGTATCAGTTTGTGACGTCAGTTTATATTCCGCTAAAGACTGAATTAATTTAAGTCTACGTTTGGTAAATTAAAGAGACTAACTCATACAAAAGACCATATGTTTTTTTACTGTAAGAGTCTGACACGAACTGTAATACCTAAGAATGAATTGTGATCTGAATAAATAAGAGGAATAACAACAAAAATTAACGTTCCTAGGACAACCAGAGATTGCCGGTTAATCTGGCATCATATATACAGATCAAAATGGATTATAAAGCTTGTATTTATGTATGTTTTTTATTGTTACAAGATTTATATGGTAATATAATATTTGTGGAAAAATGTCCAGTGAGTTATTTAAGATTTGTTCAACACGTATCACAGTTGGGTTTCTTTCATATACTAGACATTTTTTTTTAATTTTGTCTGTATTTTATATTTTGAATTAAATTATTAAAGACTGTATTTTGTTACTGCTAGTGGTTTTATTTATTAAGGCAGTATGTGAGTAAAAAGTAAGTCATTGAATTTAATAAAAGAAAATAAATTTACAGTATATAAACGAGTCTACTTCCGGTTTTCGCAAGAAAGGTACAAGTTAAAATATATAGGCTGCCAAGAAAAGTACAGTGATCGGAAGTAGTAGTGCTTGTAATCGCAAGACAGGGTATACATTGAATTGCAAAGCGGCTTGCAAGACATGGTACAGTGAATTCGTTTATATACTGTGAAGTTGTATATTCGATACCCGGCACTTCCGTAGCGTCAGTTACCAGTATGTCAAGTTCAAGAACTAACTTGAATTTAACCTGCAACATTTTGCGCTTAGGTTTGACGACATTCCATATTCTTGTTTTATGGGGAAAAAATGCAAGCACAATACCAAGTTCTCAAATTTAAATACCTAACTAACGAATGTAATATTTTTTAAGAAATTAAATATTTGGATTTTTCACTATCTGAGGCCAAGACTGATGAAATTCCCCCCTATTGTTACTGTAGGTAGCCTGTAAAGGGAGGCCACAGTTGAGTTGTTGCACAGTATCACATCTGGATTACGCGCCCTTTGTCAGTTCCATCCCCTTTCGCTTACATTATAAAGAAAAGGGTTTAAGGTTTAAACTTTATTTATTTTACATCGATTACGAAACAAGTTTTCACAACTGAAATTAATCGCTCTCGATGGCTCTGGTGGCGGCGTATGTGGTCATTATTGTGGGAGGAAACCGGAGAGCCCGAAGAAAACCCACGTGTCTGGACGGGCGACCACTGTACCCTCTCACGTACGTGACCAGGAATCGAACCCGGGACGCATTGGTGAGAAGCGAGGCGCGTTACCACTACGCTATCCAGGCACCCTATCCAAGAAAAGGGTTGGTACGTAGGTCGACAAAACTTTTAAACAAAACGTCGATTACGTCCCTTAATTTCGAATGTTTTAATGTTGGACCAGTACTTTACGTCTTTCGGGTCGTGAAAATGCGCATTTTATAAAGCAATTAACCGGATAAATAACACTACCACTGATACACGCCATGCTTTAAATGAACGTCTAACGCACTCGGGGCTGTTCATATATATATGTTTGTATATCAGGCGCACTAATCCCATTTACAAAAGTAAATATCAATTGTGTTGTATTGTTGTTTCTTTGATATTTATAGATAGCTAATTCTATAAATTTGAAATACGTTAGAGGTGTGCAAGTGAGCATTCGATCAAAACACGTTTTGCAATTTATTACCGTAATACAACAGCCGGTCTGGTTATATTAATAGGATAACACAACAGCCTGTTTTACACTGATCCAGCCAGTGGCCTCCTCCCCTCACTAAATAGGACTGTATAGCTTCCCAGTTTTACGCTCAACATACAAGGATAGGTGACGGTCTGGTTGGCAGAGGGGGGGGGGGGGGGGGGTTATCCTGGGTCGGAACAGTACTTTTCGCATTGGGAAGCTATGATTTTTTTTTTTTTGGGGGGGGGGGGTGTCTCCAAGGGTGGTTTAAACATTTATATGCGAATATCTTGTCATTTATGATAAAATTTTTTTTTTAATTTAATTACTCATGTATAGATTCATAAATATTTCATGTGTGGACGAGAAAGAAGATAAATTTATTTATTTTGAAAGATTAGCAATATTTCTGTTACACGATTATCTAGATTGTTATACTTTAACCCATTTCGATCATACTGCAATGACTGTTTAAAATATATGGTATATGGAAATATAATGTCTAACAGATATTTCATATAATATAAGAGAGTGACACATTCAAATGATATTCGTCGATTTTTTCGATGTTCATAACGGATATTCTTTTTCATCATAATCAGTGTAATTCCAACTAGGTCTACGTACTCCTACTGGTAAAAAAAATAAATATTTTTGCTATCAAACATTTTATCATGTGAGTCAAAATTTTAAGGGGGTCTTTTTCAAGAAACTTTCAAATGAAAACTGCTCTTTGAACAATCTTTATATGGTGCATTATTTCGTTAAACTATTAATTGACATAAATCTGAGCATTTTGGTCAACTGTCTTTTTAACCCATATATCGTATAAAAGTAGTGATTTTTCTAGATATTATTTAGACCACATTTAAAAAAATTATTTTGTATATGCATCTAAAAGATGGATGAATGCACAACTCTCCTACAAGATCAAACGTATTATACAACTTAAGAATTATAGTTCCGGTATATTTATCCAGTTTGTGCTATAGTTTACCTGCGGCTAAAGTTATCTATGTGCATTCTTCTCATGCTTATTTTATTATGCAACATATTTGTATAGAATTGTATTTGTATAAACACCATGACAAGTGTTTTAACCCAATCATTCTAAATCCGACATCTTAACCCCAATAGTAAATATAGATATACCAACGTTAAAAATAAGCTTTATATACTCGTGTTTGATAGACTATTTATGTGCATATAGTTATTTGGCAGAGAGAGAGAGAGAGAGAGAGAGAGGCATCATATTTCCCGCTACGTTACTAAGCATTAGCCATACTAGCAACCCACTGCGATCTACTTTAAAGGATACAAACTGAATTAGGGAGCAATCATTTGTCACAAAATTGCTTATTATCACTTGAATGAGTATCTAGTATCTTTTTTTTTCACTGGCAAATCATAATATTACACGGAAAGAACCAGAAACATGAGTCACAAAAAAGAGAGGAAAATACAGTATACCGGTAGTCCTCCACTTATTGCAATGGGAGTGATGTGCAAGCCCGGGCCTACTACAGCTAGGGAGCTACGTCAGAGATTAATTGTTGTTTATAGCCTTACCATGTGACACACATATACCGCTTGTAGTTTGTTATATATGCTTACTTTTGACCACGTAGCTGTTGAAGGTTTTAGTATGAGAACATTTTGAATCTTTATTGATTATTCGGTATTTTTGCTGTCTGTTTCTGATTGGCTGTAATAATATAGACTCTGTCAACACGTGTCAAATGGTTGTAATTCGACTGTTATCAGATAAATGCTGGTGAAACTTGTCACAAATGTCAAGTTATATGAGTAATGAAAAATAGCCAGCAGGCATATGTAGCTGGACAAACAGACGAACATACCATGATTTCATGAAATGTTCAACAGTTAATTAATCTTTCTTGTCGTCGTTAATATAACGTACGAATCGCACATTGCATAGCGATATTCATCGATCACTTAACTAATCTCTACTGAGATCCGCCCCGGCCAGCGGAGGCCAATACGAAAAAAATAACCGAAGCGGATCTCAGTAGAGATTATCAATTAACATATACTGACAATAATAATAATAATAATGATAATAATAATAATAATGATAATAATAATCATCATCATCATCATCATCATCATCATCAAACAACAACAAACGCTGTCGTCATCAACATACCTTCTTAATATCAGTAAGGCTGAACAAACAGTGTCCATGAGAAGTTCTGTATACAAGCAAACACAAATAACTGAATAACTATACAGTATATCTATCCGCATGATATTGTGTTATCTACGGGAGTTGGTTGAGATCGGCCGAAATGTGTTTATACTTGTTTGTGTAACTTCATCCTTGCTCGGTATAATTCCCCAATTTCATCACGATACAGCCCACCCCATCCAAAGACACATACACAACCTGGCAAAGTCATTGATCTTTATAACAAAAAAGATTAAATCAAAATGTTTTAATGGTAGGCTTTCAATAAGCATACTGCTACCTTTTTTGACCTTATAACCTACCTGTTTAAAATGTCTATGATTTAGCAAATACAAATTAACAAACGCAAAATAATGGATGTATAAAAACTAATATTAAAACATACTATAAATATATAGCCCAAGAATTTCCAAAAATATTTTAAAATACTTTCATAACTGCATTGTGTCACATTTAAAACAGCCTCATCAGTACTTTCATTCCTTTATTATGTATGTTATTTTTTATTTAATTTATTTGACTGTTTCTTTTGATAAAGAAATTTAAACAAGATTTAATATAAAAATAAGAATAAGAAGAAAGAAAGAAAGAAAGAAAGGTCCCAGCTGGATTAGAAGGCTCAGGACCCTTGCAGCTCTCTTCCGATTGAGCTTGTTCCACAACTGTTGAAGAATGATGCAAATGAGGTTATTTATTAATTAACTATATCAAATCAACAGCAGCACTACATAGTTCGACAGTCCACAGTTCACTCATTTACTGCATTAACTACACCAGGGACTATATAGTAAATGTAGTTCCTGACTACACCAAACATTCATTATACGGTTACATATTAATAAGACAAACAATACGTATTACCCCACAAATCATGTTATAAACAAACAACCATGTATTATTTGAATTTTTATAACGTTTTGAAACAAATGAATAGGTTGATGAAGGGTGTTGAAACAATAAATAGGCAGATGGAAGGTTTTGAACAAATAAATAGGCGGATGAAATATAAAAAATACATTAAATAGATCTATATCCATTGTCTCAAGACGCCTTTAGAAATTACGTTTTCATCCAAATATTGCAAATATGTTTTGGCACTTTACATAGGTTGTTTAAACAATTATGCAATGTATTGTTGTATATAATAAATGTTTAGCATTTTAAAACATGCATTTATTTATTTGGTTAGTAGAACAAATTTAACTCTTGGTCACACAAGTATTAATTAAGTAGAACGTGTTAATTCGTGCCCCTTAATTATGTTTCCTGAAACTGTGTTGTAGCTTATACATATCTATTATTATACAAATAGAGAATATATATCATTAAAAAACTTCTTCTCTCTCTTTCCCTTCAGTATCAGAAATATGCAACAAGTTTTCGAAACATACGATTTAACTCCGTACAAACGGAATTACACGGAAATGTACGAACATTTGTTGACCTACCATAAATGCCCGGATGAGAGATATTCCTAGCCGGGAATTTCAGCCCAAGCGCGTGGTGTGATTTGATTGGGCCACTTCACAAGCAATAAACCAATAGAAAACGTCCATCTGGCTGATCACGTGGGATTTACCGGTAAGTAAGTAGCAGTTTACAGGACGGCAGTCTGTCATCAACACGAAAATGTTGAAAAGTCTGTGTCTTTTGGCCTTTATCGGCTTCGTGTTTGCCGATCCAAAAGTCTATTTCCAGGAGGGATTTGATGGTAAGTGTTTTCTTTTATTGGCATTTAAATTACAAATGATTTCATGCACATTTGAAAAATTCGATGCGACTTGTCAAATTTGACAGCACCGGACACATGGCATCGTATAGGCGTTTCCGCAGTGGTTATTTTGTGATTCGATTGAAAATTTAGTTGCACCATTATTGAAAATATGCATCAATCTATTATTATATTGTCTTGATATTTTCTAATGATTTAGATATTTCACCGTTTGGTTTAGATTTGAAAACTCTACATCTTCTAGCAACAAATCTCAGCATGCATGCCCTTTCTTTAATTATATAATGGTAAGAAATAGACTATCAAAACCGACCTCACAAATGAGTGATATATCTATTGTTGATTTGTTAAAAAAAAAAGAACGTTTTACTTAGGTATACTCTTATGTGTAGCATGCAAAATATCCTCTTTTTTATTTCTGCATATCAGACTCCTGGGAGAAGAGATGGGAAGAGTCAAAACACAAGAGTGACGCTGGCAAGTTCAAACACACCGCTGGCAAATTCTACGGAGATGCTGAGAAGGATAAGGGTGAGTTAGTCGATATGAATGTCTAACATTAAAGTCTGAGCTTCATTATAATATATGTAAAACCCATTTTTAGGATCTAATGCATAAAATATTCAGATTGACAAGTTGATAAAATTTTCTGAGTGTCACCAGAAATTTACATTATTCTTGAATCTAATGTATCTCGTAAAGTTGCGTAGAATATATATGTTTTAGATTTAAGCCTGAAGGGAGATTATATATATTTCTTCTTTATCATATTTGTAGGTATTCAGACCAGTCAAGACGCCAGATTTTACGGAATTTCATCCAAGTTTGACTCCTTTTCAAATGAAGGAAAATCCCTAGTTATCCAGTTCACAGTCAAACATGAACAGAACATTGACTGTGGTGGTGGTTATGCCAAAATCTTCTCCAGTGCACTAGATCAGAAGGATATGCATGGAGATTCACCCTACCTATTATGTTTGGTAAGCATAAAACGCTACAAATTGTTACTTGGTTTACATATTCTAATTTTTTGAATTAGCCAATTTGGATGAAGCTATTTTATAAAGAAATAACCTTGGTGGGGTCATTTTTAACCTAAGTCACTTATGGCTTTCATTGAAAGTAAATGCTTTAGGTTTAAGGACAAATATCAAAATCTGTACTAAATACAAAATATATGCTGTTTTCCTAGACTTTGGAATAGTATTTATTATTGGGACAGATGAGCTTGGCAGTAAAGATGCTTGAAAAATTAGTTTCCTGATTCATACCTAAACATTTTAAAATAACCTTCCTATTAAACTTTTTTTTGTAGGACCTGATATTTGTGGACCAGGAACCAAGAAGGTCCATGTCATCTTCAACTACAAGGGCCAGAATCTCCTTACCAAGAAAGACATCAGGTGTAAAGTAAGTTCTTTCAAGTAAACTTAATCTAATTCAACAGTGTTAACGCAATTATGAATTTTTTAATTGGCATGAACCTACAATATCTTGGGTTTTAGTAAATGTATTTGTCTCTGTAACTGAATTTTCATTATAATATTTTATTTTAGAGAAAATTCAAACATATTTTACTCCTTATTTTACAGGATGATGTGTTCACTCACTTGTACACCCTGGTCTTGAACTCTGACAACACATACGAGGTTAAGATTGACAACGCCAAGGTCGAGAGTGGAACCCTGGAGGGAGACTGGGACTTCCTTAAGCCAAAGAAGATCAAGGACCCGGAAGCAAAGAAGCCCGATGACTGGGATGACCGAACCCGGCCAAGCCCGAAGCCCGATGACTGGGATGATGAGATGGACGGTGAATGGGAACCACCCATGATTGACAACCCAGAATACAAGGTGGGTGTTAGCAACAGTTTCTTAAGAATAGGCTTAGAGTGTTAACAGGGTTCCCACGGTCAGGGAAAAGTCAGGGAATTTTTTTTTCAAGGTCAGGGAAATTTGAAAATTCAGAAAAAGTCAATGAATTTTGCAATCAAGGAATGTTGACTAAACAGCAGGAGGATTATAATAAGGAAAGGCTAAGTTAGTTTCTTCCATTTCGCTTATTTCAGTCAGTTTCACTTGTCAGATTGGCATAATATTAAATAAGTTCCCAATAGCATCTAACTGGCACACCATCATTTCATTTTTGAAAATAAAAAAAAATATCTAAAAGTAACTTAGTTTTGGAAGATATGTATTTGCCACTGGATTTGTGTTTAATTTGGTCAGGGAATTTTGATTTTTCAATTTTGTGGAAACCCTGGTTAAGTAAACTTCTGGTCAGCTCATTTATATTAAATAAGTAATTGGTTTTAAAGACTTGGTAGAGTTGGTTTTTTGTGCTGCATATTTTCAGGTATTATTGAAGTTCACCCCAAGATCTGTACTTGTGTGCCTTGTATTTGCTTTTATTAGGGGTTGATTGTAGTGCTGTTTTCTTGTAGCAATAGGAAATTTGTCAAAATTGTTGATTTATACTTCTTTTAATAATATACCAATTCTTAACAATTTGTGATTAATGAGTTAATGGTCTTTTTCCAGGGTGAATGGAAACCAAAACAGATTGATAACCCAGAATACAAGGGCAAGTGGATCCACCCAGAAATTGACAACCCAGAATACGAGGCTGATGACAATCTATACCTGTACAAAGATATTGGAGCTATTGGATTTGATCTGTGGCAGGTAAGAGTATAAACTAAACATATCGGTATTATGTGACTTTGGCTCTGTGGGGTGAGAGGGGGCAGTAGGCATATATGGGACTATTATAACATTTGGTTATTTCTTAAGGACATTATCAGACTGCAACCAAGGAAACCTATTTTTGCAGCATTTTTCTTCCCTAGAAATGAGGGAATTGTCATTTAGATGGGTTTAACATCTTGCATATCACAAATGTCCTTAGGTTAAAACAAGATATCAGAAAAATTGGTAGTGTTATCATATGTGCTAGATTGATGATAATGCATGTTTGTTTTTTATTTTAAAATGGGACAAACATCAAGGATTGTCAATAGCTTTACTCTTTAAGTATTTGGTTCACCTGCTGTAAGCAGAGGTGACACGGATCAGTTTTCCGTTGTCTGTCCATCCATGACACTTTTCCCATCATGCTTCAGCAGGTGACACACATGCTGCAAAGAACACTCATTTATCCTTTGTAAATATTAAAAATAACCACTTTTACAGGTGAAAGCTGGAACCATTTTCGACAACATCCTGATTACCGATGATGCAGCCCACGCAGAAAAGGTTGGCAAAGAGACCTGGGGAGTGACCAAGGATGCTGAGAAGAAGATGAAGGATGAACAGGATGAGGAAGAGAGGAAAGCCAGAGAGGCTGAGGAGGCAAAACAGAAGGACTCTGGTAGGTGTCACATTGTATCTTTCTTGATTTTCCTTATATTGGTCTGTCAGCATTGTGATTATCATGCATAAATTTCTGTGTTTCAAAAAGGATTTTGAATTTGGAGGGAAGGAGTACAGTAATAAGAATACTAATTGCAAAGACCAAGATTGATCTCAGTAAGAATAAGGTTTATATCATCTGAACTGGATTACATCATTTGTTATCAGCTTCTATTGATTTAATTGAAAACTTTAGTTATATAGCTAACATTCATGTATGTTCAGTTTGCATATGCGTGAATTAAACTTAAAATCAGTCAGTTTCATCATCAGTAGTGTGGTTGTAATACAGGTTCTTGGATAACTGTATTTAATATTATCTTCTGTCTCTTGCAGAAAAAGATGATGAAGATGATGAGGAGGAGGAAGAAGAGGAAGAGGAGGAGGAACATGATCATGACCATGATGAATTGTAGAGCGGATGGGCATTTAGTGTCATTGTATAAATTGTCATCTATTTTATCATTATCATTCTCTTCAAACCTCATCATACATTGCAACATTTAACATTCTCTATCAGGGATGATTGTGTATTTTGTCAGCTTTAAAATTGTCATAATATCCAGTATGAAAGATGTATTGAGAGAGAAAAAAAAAACACTCCAGTTATTGGTGTAATTTAACAACCAAGAGAAGACGATTAGACTTACAGGAATTATTGTGTTAGAATTGAATCAAAGTTCAAGGTCTTAATTTCAGAAGACAGATTTCATGTCAACTTCTTTTATCTAACCATCCATTGCTTTATCATAGACAAATTTATTTATGTGTGTATGTTTCCTTACCTGGGGGGTCAGTGGGATATTTTGTTGCTATGCAACAAAGGTTGTTGGTAGCAACTTGTAATATTTAGACAACTCCTTTTTTTGTTACTTTTTAATTTTTTATTGGGTTGATGTTGTAATTGTGCAAGAAGTTGTTATTGATTCGTTGTTAATTGAAGTATGTATGTTTATGAATGATTTTATTTTTCTTTTGTTTAACATTTAAAAGGATGTTGTCTGAACATTGCAGCAGCATTTTACAAAAAAGTTTTTGTTCCCAAAAATCATGGTAATAAAGACTTGAAATGTTTTTAATAAATTGTGTTTGTATTTGATGTTATACCTAATTCTAGTCTTCAGTAACTGGGTCACATTTATTAATAATATTACACATCATGTTTGAAACCATATTATTATCTTGATCCTTGTTTATAGATATGCATTTCAATCGAAATGATATTTATTAGGGCTTTCTGCCTAAAGCAGAAAGTCCTATTGGGTTTATGTTTTTTCTTCTTCTTCTTATTATTATTATTTTTTCACCTTTTGAGGTTCAAATTTAAACAGGTTGCCAATAAGCCAGCAGTATGAAATTTTAACAGTGATCAGAGTGACTTTGGCCCTTTTGAATGCACTAATGTTCATCTTCATATGACGTCACAGCTAAAAATAGTGAAAAATGGTGTTCGCGCTCTACAGCCGTCATTTATGGTCAGATTTTCTTCAAATTTTCACAGATGGTACATCTTGAAACCAAGGTGTGCATATCCTGTCAGCTAACCGAAATTCCGAAAGACCGAAGTTCTGTGGCTGAAATAAGATTCGAACATGGGACCGAAAATTACATTTATGATTAAAGAGCTTCAGGATGAGATAGAAAGTGGAAACTTACACAGATTGCAGTTCGACAGAATTTCTACATATATTTTGCGTCGTGACGTCATATGACGTCATAAGCATACTTCTTAATTTTCATTTTAGGGCAATGATTTTGACATGATGCCAGTTGTTCAGAATAATGAAAATTTCAGAGTTAGGACAGTAAAGTATGCACTTTTGATCAAAAGCATCTTCAGCACCCTATGACGTCACATAACGTCAGAGCTAAAAATAGTGAGAAATGGTGTTCGCACTCTACAGGAGAAATGGTGTTCGCACTCTACAGCCCTCATTTATGGTCGGATTTTCTTCAAATTTTCACAAATGGTACATCATGAAACTAAGGTGTGCATATCCTGTCAACTAACCGAAATTCAGAAAGACCGAAGGTCTGTGGCTGAAATAAGATTCGAACATAGGACCGAAAATTTCATTTTAGGATTAAAGAGCATCAGGATGAGATAGAAAGTTGAAACTTAAACAGTTTGCAGTTCTGCAGAATTTCTAATAAATTTTGAGTAGTGACGTCATGTGACGTCATTAGCATACTTCTTAATTTCATTTTAGGGCAATGATTTCGACATGATGCCAGGTGTTCAGAATAATGAAAATTTCAGAGTTATGACAGTAAAGTATGCGCTTTTGAACAAAAGCATCTTCACACCCTATGACGTCAGGTGACGTCAGAGTTAAAAATAGTGAAAAATGGTGTTAACGCTCTAAAACGACCATTTATGGTCAGATTTTCTTCAAATTTTCACAGATGGTACATCTTGAAACTAAGGTGTACCTATCCTGTCAGCTAACCGAAATTCTGAAAGACCAAAGTTCTGTGGCTGAAATAAGATTCGAACATAGGACCGAAAATTTCATTTTACGATTAAAGAGCTTCAGGATGAGATAGAAAGTTGAAACTTATACAGTTTGCAGAATTTCTTAAAATATTTTGAGTCATGACGTCATTTGACGTCATAAGGATTTTCTTCAATATTTGAAGATGGTGTATGTCAGAAAAGTAAATAAGTATGATCAGGTTTGACATAGTTAGCAGAAAGCCCTTTCTTTTGTTCAGAACAAAAGGAGTCTAGTAATTATTATATTGGGCAAATCCTCAAATGTTACAAAGAAAGTTGAAACAAAACGTCAAATTAACATTTGTAATTTTCAGTGGACATTTGATTGTGTCACTTGTTGTAAACAGAGGTAGTAAACAGAGGTAACACATAGGGGTCACTTTTCCGTCATCCGTCTGTCCATCACACTTTCCGTCGCGCTTCAGCAGGTGACATGTGGTACAAAGAACACTGTTGTTAGGCTTAATAATCACATTTGTTGTTGACACTACCATTTTCATATGAATAATTTTACAATTTCAAATAAGCATTTTGGATAACTTGCTTTGAGCATCATAATGATAATGATCTACAAGATTTATTTGCTTGGGGACTTGAGAGAATATGTTGTCCCTGTATATACCATGGTATACTGTCATCACTATTTTTACCGTGGAATTTTCAACTAGCAAACTGGGGCCTCCTTGGCCGAGAGGGTTAAGTCACTGACTTTAGAACTCACTTAGCCCCTCACCACGTGGGTTTGAAACCCGGCAGGGTCATTTTTGATTTCACATGAAGCCTTCCAGCTGGCTTGCGGTAGGTCGGTGGTTCTACCCGGATGCATCCCTGCATTCGGGGTCTTCCTCCACCTGTAATTAGCTGGACGTCGCTTAATGACTGAAATACTGTCGAAGGGCCAGTAAACTTAATTAGTCAAGTCAGCTAGCAAACTTTTGTTTTCATGAATATTGAATATTGAAATATTTTCTCTGGGAAATAAATCTGAAGTCTTATACTTGAAATACACTAATTTTGGTGTGTAGTGGTGAAATAACCTATGCCCCTCAGCTATGTCAGTTTACATCATGTTGGAACATTGATATAAAGCCATACCAGCAGGTTCTATTTTGTGAAAATACAGTGATATTGTAAACCATACAAAACAGCTGTACATGCAGGTTGATCTGGATTTATACTTGTTGCATTGGAAATTTCCAGAGATGAAGGTTGAACAAAAATGCTAAACACCTGTCCAAAAGTTGTCATAGAAATACTTTAACAGGGCCTAGTAAAACAATTTTTCAGAGCAAGGGTTAAATCTCGAATGGTAAAAAATAATGAAAGAAAAGGCCTGATTTTGGGGACTAAACATTTGTCACAATTCTCTAAATACATTTACTATGTCCAAATGTAATTTTTCTAAGTGTAGGATAGGTAGAAGTTGGCGTGCTTTAGACATGAGCTAAGCATGTATATCCTTGTGATGTCTGACTTAAACCACAACTACTTCTAGCTGTTCATTTGATACAGGATTTGTACAAGAAAACTGTTTTGAACTTTTGAAATGTATATGAGACAACTACAGTTCAAAATGACAATAGGCCAGGGAAGTAACTTGTGGCTAAGAAAGTTAATAATTCCCTGAGTTCGATACTTGAGTAAGTTAACACCAGTCTAAATCTAAAGTCATGCTGCAGATTGTTAAACACAGTCTAAGTGAGAACATTAATTTCTCCCAGTTTTTACAAGCTTGTACAAATATAGTTAAAATTACATATGCATTGAAACTTGAACTTGATGTATTCAAACATAAGTACAACACAAAATATTCTCCAGTCCTCTACTTTTTTTTTGTTTCAAGTGAAAGGGCTGTTACTTTATTAATGCTTAGAAGGAAATGTTATTCATCACAGTGCATCTACATCCATAGGTAATTTCAAAATCTCAAGCAATTAGAAAAATAGTATGGAGAACCAGTCTTATTAAGAAATTTATCATGATTTAATAGCCACAACTCAGTCAAAAACGTGCGCAGAGGAGTGAATGCAAACTCAGTCTGTAACTCTTTATTGTTTCCTAATATACCAGAACTCAATATCTGCAAGAGTGTAGGAAAATAGTCTGGTCAAAATTTCAAAAATATGTGGAAAAGAAAACAATGCAAACACTAATTCACAGTGCCGCATTAGCATTCAAAATGTCAAATCTGTATCAGAAAGCATGTTGAAAAAAGTTTGAAATCCTCAATTCATACGAAGAAATTTTCTTAGTCCTAGGACCATAAGTCAAAAATATGCTCATAGGGGAGCACAACATGTGAATTTAAAGGTCCTGATATATAAACTGTGTAACTCATCATTGATCAACCACATCGTTTTCAGTAACTTAATTATAGCAAGAGGAAACAAAAATATGTAGAAAACTTCAGATATGATGGAAATTGGTAAAACTATACTATCCACGAAGTGGTGGGGGTATAAAAAGAAGGCACTTTATAAAATCTGACAACGCTACAGGATTCCCAATGTCAAGTCTAATCATGGATTTTCAATTGTGCAAACCTCACTGTCAAAAGCGAATTAAGATATTAAAAGTCAATGTTAATTTAACTCTTCCTATGCTACATTTCTATTTCTTGTTTTTGGACTGTACCATTAGTTGTTTATTTGGGGGCTTTCTGAAACTTTTTGGACTGAATAGCCAACAGTGCAGACCATGATCAGACTGCATGGATGTATCACAAGTGCCCACAGCATTGTAAGGGTTGATTGTGCATTTGGTTCAAAGTTCATTGGATTTCATAGTGGGATTTTTTTGTGTGTGAAAAACACATTCAAGAAGTCAAGACACATCACTTTTGCTATTGACTGGCAGTATTGACTGGAGGCTAACTTATCTTTGAGAAGATCTTCGTTAGTTTCCGTGAATTTTTACAATCCTAACATTCGTTTCCAAAGCCAGTATGGTTTACAATTCTTCATACTAAATCAGTCTCCATGGCCTAGTGGTAAGATCAGTGGTCTTGTAATCACAAAAGTTAAATTCAAACCCTGGATACAAGCAAATATTTTTTCTAGATTTCATACTGTAATACAATTTACTGATAAATTTTTCTACAGTATGAGAGTTTGTATGTATAGTATGATTTTCTGGTGTCTTTTTTCTTCTTTATAATTCTAATAAATATTTAATAGTTAAAACAACAAAGCTTATGCAGCAAGCTCATTCACAAAAATGATTCTGATTAAAAAAAAGAAAGAAAAAAATCCAATTAAGTCGTGCTATGCCCTTTATTAAACAGCCAGTTACAGTAATCAATTTTTGGGAAAATATATCTATTGTGAGTTAGACTTGAACTAAGAACCTTCAGCACATTATGAATGAGGCTAGCAGGGTGTGTGATATGGCAAAACTTCTAAGTAATATACTTATAATACCATGGTCAAATTCCACCAACAATTCTTAGCACTAAGTAAATCTTTAATACTTATGGGCGAATTTCATAAGTCTTGTTTCTCTAATAAAAATACCCAAATATTTCATATCTTAACAATTTTTGTTAGATATAATATTTCATTTCTTAACAATTTTTGTTAGATATTAAAAATTCAATTTAGCTTAGTCATGTTCTTGAATAGTTATGGTGGAATGTGTATCTACCTAGTTTAAGAATTTAAGTATTTCTTAGCGCTAAGTATTGTCGTTGGAATATAAGCAATATTTTAAAATCCATGTTTTACTTCACACACCGACAATTACCAAGGACAGGTCAAAGTTCAGTATTACCAGACATAACAGTGTCAACCTAATCGGTTGTTAACTAGGATATTTACCTTGTGGCATTACTTTAAGGTGGTTGTCAGGTATAGCTAGATGTATGATTTTATCTAAGGAATGTCAGTTTTCTCAGTTCAAGTAGACACTTTAAATGACTTTCTTAAAAAAAAATTACGACAAAAAACTGTATTTAAGTAGGTTTTCATGCACAAATTAAGCAATTACGGTCTTTACAGCCAGCATGAATTTGGGTGTATTTCAAAATCTATGTAAATCCATTATCACTTGCTCGCTCAGAAAGGTATTCCGGGACTGTATGGCCCGGTGTCAGGAAAATGTGACTGGGTGTGGTATCATGCCACATGTCTACGGCGTGATACTGCAGTATGGATAACTCTATATCTGTCTCAAGCAGACAAAGTCTCCAAATGACTGAAATACTGTTGGTAGGACATTAAACTCACTAAATAAACTAAATGCAGGCTTCTGTAAAAAATATTGGATTGTTTAAGAATTCAGTTGTATGAACTGAAAGTTTGCACCAAGAAAAATGGATTTAGCTCAAATTTCACCAAATATACTATGCACTAAGTATTAATTTAATTGGAGAGAACTATTTTCTACCATTTGTTTTTATGAAATATTCAAGTACATGGGTGCATAGATTATTGCTTCATTTACGAAAAATAGAAAAGAAATATTTGGTTATTTAATACTAAGGATACAAGAAAGTTGAAATTTGCTCAAACAAAATTTATAGCATTATTTACTAAGTATGTTTGTTGGAACCCGAGCTTGATTCATTTGATCAACTCGTATTAATACCACAGGAATTACCTTGAGTAAAGGTATATACAAAGCAACACCTTTTTTTAAAAATTAAGTTGATTTATTGCCATTAGAATATTAAAGTATTTTGGTTCTATAAATATAAAGCTGATAATAAACTTTCTAACAAAATCTTGTTTCAGTGAAAAAATACAAGCAAAAAAAAACAAACAAAAAAAACAAACACACATGAAATGCAATCAACAATTAAATGTCCACAAACTGACTATACTGGAATATATGTTTATATTATCTAAAGCTTCATTATTTTTATTTATGTTACACAGAAATAGTTGAACTGTCTTGTTGGTGTAGCTCTTAATCAAATGATTGCACAGAACCCTTTTGTAACTCAACCCTGCAACAAATAACACAACAAACCAACAATTAACTCATCTCATAAACATGAAGAATCTTCATAATCTGTTCTGGACTTAAAAGCAAAAGTAAACAAAAACTCCGTAAACAACTAGAGCTATAACAGTAGGAGATGAATACCCACAAAACATCACTTTGTCTTAATGAATGTCACAAACTTACCCATGTACAGCTATCATGCCCATTTTCTATTTTTAGTAACATTAATCTTGATTAAACTTGATTACAAGTTTCTCTTAAACCAAAAACTGTTCCAAACTTCTCTTAAATGCTTTTATTTGCAACTGAGATACTGAGATTAGGTGGAATGGGACACACTTTGCATGATTTTAGAACAGCCAGAGTAAAGTGGGGCAAAACAATTGTAAAATGGTACATTATGTTGTTGACTTTGTTGTTAATGGATAGTTCACTTGACATCTACAAAAAAAAAAGAAGAATAGAATATATGTGTTCATTAGAAAGCCGACAACCAAGAATTTTTCAAGGAAGACAAACAGATTAATTCATATCAATATCGCATGACTAACCCTTTCCAGCATACAGACTTGATCAGCTCAGACTTGTTTAGCACCTAATTAAACAGAAGACCAGTATCAGACACCTCAGGAACTGATCTCTGCTCATACAATATTGCTGAGATATTGCTAAGATTTTAAAGGGTTTGCACAGCAAGAAAAATCCATTGTTTTTAATACCATTTAAAATTAAGAAGATAAATATTCATAATGTCTTTAATTAAATATTCATGAGGTAAAGGGATGATACAAATAAAAATGGCAAGACATTCTTATGGCCGTAAAACTTACTTGAAGTTAGCAAAGAAATACAATTGTGTAAGCTTAAATAATTAATTTCAAACTAATGCTGTCTTTTTTTTTTTTTTACTTTACGTATGTCACAACCAGCATAACTACCATTTTTAATTTCCACCAATACAAAAATGATGTCATGCACTGTATTATATTATAGAATGGTTTTACATTACCAGTAAGTCTATCAAAATGTGGGGTGGGGATGGACATTTTGTGAGACAAGACCAAGATACACAAATAGAAGAATGCTTAAGGGGAGGCTAAGATAAATAGACACAGATATGTTTAGTTTAACCATACAGAAAATACACATTTTACAGAACACCTGAGAATTCTGAAACTGTAAAACGTTTTATGTTTTAAAACAGAATAAATGAAAGATGATATGTGAGAAAGAAAATGCTGAGGGAAACAGAAACATTTCAGAAAATGCCCTTAAAATACTTTGTGTATCTTTAATACTTAAACCTCTTCCAAAACTCCACAAATTTTAAAGAAAATTCTATTACTAAATACACTACATAAATAAAAAAAAAAAAGAAAACAAGATGTATTATCACAATATTATTGTAAATAAATAAAATCACAATCTCATATAATGAGAAAAATATCAAATAGGCCATTCATATGCTGCATAGGAAAGTGTCATCACAATAAAGGATGGCAATCATTTATGTTTTTTTTTTTTATAACAGAACAGAAACAGAACAATACCAGCAGTATTAGAGTATTCAACATTTGTTCAAGTCTTTGAGTGTTCATGATTTAACCCACGGTAAGAAGTCGCAATCATTAACATATATGGTAGATTTTATACATAAATTGAAAGGTTCATTCAATATTGGAAAAGTACGCCAAAACTGGGTTTATGTCTTTTGATATTCACATACCATAAAATAAGATTTTTCACATATGAATTAATAAATCTTTAAAAAAAATCTATATTTCTTTTGATATTAATACCATTTTTTTAGAGCTTAAAAAAAAAAAATGAATTACAGGATTCTTGTGCAACAAAATTTTTTAACTCAACTTTTGTTACAGCAACTATCATGATGTTTGTGATATGTTTCATGTCTATAAATTGAATAGTGAAGAAAAAAAAAACACTTAAAAACTGAAATGCACTGCAGTGTTAAGAAAATAGACAATCAATGCCTAGGTAATTTTTGAAAGTATTTTTATAGACATAAAATTAATAGAACATCATTTTTAAAGTACGCAATTAACCAAAGTTTCACGGCCATAAATGTATATATAAAAAAAAATAAAAATAATCTTTAGGCTTATTCTCCACTATTTCCACAAATGATGACAAAGTAATTAATGAAAATACATTTTCATTAACAGCAATTACTTCAACAAATGGTTGACTGTGTTACTTATTAATGACCACCACCAAGCATATCAAGGTCTTCCCATCCTAATAACGATCTCTTCCATCAAAGCCATGCATATAACGTAACAATACACATGTACATGAGCTTTTAAAGTGTCAAACAAATGTAATCTTAGGGGCAAATTGACAATTTATGACAAGTGACAGATGTTCTTTTATTACCTCCCCTTGATTATTTGTTGCCACGAGTTATCTCCCCTGAAAACTAAAACTAGTCATTTTCTCCATTTGTCTACGGTAAAGTGTAGATTTGAAAGTTGATACAAAACATAAAATGCATCTTTCTACCATGGATTTTTCTCATAAATCAAATGCAGTTTTTCATATTCACAGAAAATACATATTTTCCATAGGCTTCAATGTTAACTTATATGCGGATTATCTCCCCCAAAATAGATAAAAATTGAAAAAAAATAATCTTAGTGAAATGTTTTTATTTTTGAATGTCTTCAAAGTGACAAAGTTTCATAGAAATATAACCATCCATGGCAAGATATGGAATAAGGCTATTAGGATGGGAAAACTTTAACAATGTCCTTCATTTACTGATGATGAGGATGACAATGTTTTTTAAACATACCTTTTCATTTTTCAATACATCTCTCAGTATCCATAAAAAATCATGCAGTTAATGTATCGTTAACATTTGAAACACCAAACAAATACTCATGAACAATCTAAAAAGTTAAGGCACTCTTGACTTTTTATCAACATTTTGGAATAATCAGAGCAACAAAGGTAATGCAAGTGATGACAAGAAGCCCTTTCCCTCTTAGATATAAAACATTTGCTTCAAGCTTGATCAATAAAAGACCAAATCAGTTTGACAGCGATTCAGGAGATGGGTGCACATCTATAGTAACTGTTCTTTATTCATATTTAGTTACCACAGTTTTGCACTAAACCTTTTAACTTTTTTTTTTTTTTCAACAAAGTTTTTCAATCCAACCTCTTGATCTAAAAGTTAGTGTGGTGAATCACACACTGAACACTAAACAATCTAGTCACAACGGTCACTTCCTTGCCTGTTTTCATGAAATAAAAAAATAAATAAAAAAAGACTTTGAACTATTAATACATATAATTATAATATAAACCAACAAAAGATGCTTAAAAACATAGGGTTTTGAACAATGGAAGACAAAAATGAAAATGGCTATACAAAAGCATTAGCCGTCACTTTGCATACTATCATAGGACTGGTTAACCCATGGGGCCTGCTTTATTTAAATTCATATACGTAAATTGTCTAGAACGTAAGTCATTGTACAAATACTTAAAAATAAGACATGTATAAATTAATATTAATCAGGGAAGATGGGCAAAACTATTTCATTGTCTTTGATCAAAAATTACTTCATACTATACTCAAGGACTTTAAAAACACCACATGTATAAAACTTTTTTGTTTTACATTATTTTGACGACGACACCACAGGTTGACTCCTTCTTTTAAAATCATATTTTCTTTAATGATAAAATAGAAGTAGGACATAAAACACTTATTAATCTTTTGCCGAAATATGCCTCATAACACTTCTAGATAATCTAAAATAGTTTAAAAACACGAAATAAAATATTCAACATTTTTCAAAAGTGACGTGTTTTTGAAGTCCTTGTGCATACACTGAATATACACTATATATTTAACATTGTGTACATGTAAGTTATATATAGCACAGGTTACTGGTAAGTTGTGTAGGGAACCTAATACTGACAACCTGTAGTGCACCTTTAAGATTAAGATAGTACATACCAGTACCTAATAAATTAATTGGATGCTGTAATTTTGTGACAATTAACCTTACTGCAGTATCAACACAAATGTGATTTAATCTTGAATTAGAACTCTGATCTAGCCTTATCAAAGCTTTGAGGTAGGCTTTATCCATGTTTAATTGTAGGCTTTGTCCTTTATGGTAGACTTTATCCATGCTTTATTGTAGTACACATTTGTATCCAAGCTTTGTGGTAGACTGTAATATAAACTAGTCTGAGCTTCAAGTTACTTGCTGATAGGCTGTAGATGGGTTTAATCTGTTGCTGCTGGTATTGTGATTTCAAGTTTGTGGTAGGCTGTAGTCAAAGCCCTGGCAGATGTTACACAATGATGGATCCCTTCAAACATAGCTTACTAGATATATTGGTACATATAGTAAAAACATGAAGTCTGTCGAATGACAAGTATGAACAAGGTCTCTCACTTCCTCCTGAAATAAAAATGATATATTCAGTAGAACAATAAAATAAACAACAAAATAACTTTTCAAAGGTGCAGTCCATAAAAGACAATTAGAATACAGAAATGAATAATAAAAGCTTGGGTTTCTTCTTACAGCGTGGCCATAACATGAAGTATATGATGACACTTTAAACTATCACAAGCAACATAATTTGCCTTGATTTCAAAACTGCTGTAAGTATTTTATTTCTTAACCAATTTTAATGGTGCATGCAAAGGGGGAAAAATGTGCACTACACATAAGCCCTAATGATTCTTTTGTCGGAGTGTACAGTATTTACTAATATTCAGGAAAACATTACATGTATTAATGTTGTGCTTTACTTGTAAGCAAACAAAAGTTCATGAACCCTGAAGCTTTTCCCGAATGTTAGGAAAAACTGAACATCTGACAAATGAAGCATTGAGACCTATATGAAGGGCATGATTTTCTGCTTTTGCATGCGCTATATCACTTAACCCTTTCCCTCATATAGACTCATTTTGACGCACTCAATAGGTACCACATAAAACCTGATCTGCAGAAAGCCAAACTCAAACCTTACCAAATTTAATTGTAAAATCCTCATTTCCAGACCACTGAGGAGCAGCGAACAGCATAAAACCTGATCAGCCTGCGAGTTACTCGCAGGCTGATCTGGTTTTATGCTGTTCGCATAGGTCTTTTCATGGTATCCTCAATGAGGGAAAGGGTTAAAATGATGTCATGTACCATACCATGATCACACTGTTCTTATTAAGGTTTGGAATCAAATTGATCTATAACAACTAGAGCTATCATTGAAGGTGATTAATACCCACACATCCCACCTTGCCTCCTTGTAAAAGGAGAGTAGGATTGAAAGTGACATGAAGTGATGGGACCTGACGGGAGTTATTCCTATGTAGGCCCCACTTCAGTGAAGCATATGTTTAACCACAGGAGTTTAAACTTCTATCAATAAATAAGTGATATAGTAAAACAAGAGTGTTCTTTGGAACACATGTGTCACCTGCTGAAGCATGATAGAAAAAGTGTGACAAATAGACAGATGAACGGACAGACAGCCAACGAAAAAGTGATTCCTGTCATCTCTGCTTACAGCAGGTGACACAAAAATAAGCCCCAGTATTTTTTTTACTGTATCATTTATTGACAGAACCTAAAACTCCTGTGGTTTAACATGTTAATCCAATGTTAAAAATGGTTTTCAAAAAGAATTCCATTCTTTTGCTGTCAAACACAATATAGTTTAAATAGCATGTACAAGTATGCATCATCATACTTTTCAATATTTGCAGAATATATTTGCACATACTTTTTCTTCAGATATGCTCTATTTAAAAAAGCTTTACCTATTAAATCATCTTAACTAAGAATACATTTTTAATGCCATAAAGTTGAGCCAGGTCCTGGAAGCGGATTACGTTGAAGGAAACGTTATTTCAATTAAGTTTGACAAAAAAGTTTAGAACCATGATGTTACACTTCTTTATCCCATTCAATAAAGTACATGCATGCTTTATTCAAAGTTTTTGTTATTTTTGAACAACCCTCATACATTTATCAAACAATATGGCTTACTTAATTGCCATTAAGATAAAGGCATTTAATACAATTACTATGTTTCAGTCTTAATATGGAACAGACAGGCTTTGCTTGGTGGAAATAATTACCTATTTAAAGGCTGGTGACATTCCAAATGGGTCATTGACCTGAAACAAAAAGGATTTAGAATAATATGAAGAAAAAATAATTATAATATATGTATGTAAATAAATATCAATATGGCTATTAATAAAATGTTTATTGCATATTTTATGGTAAATACTTATAGATCTGGAAAAAATATCTATGAACAAATTATTAATTACAAGAAAAAGGCTTAAAGTCTTTTACTTATAAAGATATCTATATCTGTAGTTGTTTTGAATTAATCTTGTCACATAAGTTAACCTGGTACAACATAGAGGTATTGTCTGGACCATTACACTTTAAATCATATTAACCCATAAACCCTCTACCTCATGAATATTCATGTACATAATTGACTTGATGAATACTTTTTCACTGATTGAGACAACGATTTTTGGTTACCACGCAGATTGTAAGAAATTGTGCTACAATACTGAATGAACAGAGTAGACCCTGATTAGACAGATCCTGGAAACTGTTTTCTGATGTGGATCTGCTGTGTTTGCTTGTGCATCAAAATAAGTCAAAATGAGAAAATGGATTTAGATAGAGTTACATCATATCTAATGTATTCTCAATTTAAAAAATAATTTACATTCAGAACTTTTATTTATGTAGTATGTGAGTTTCAGTCTAGAATCTTTCATCTAACTGTTAATGAACAGGGGCCATGTTTTTGAAACAACATATATTCACCAGACTGACCAGAGGCAAGTGGCTCACACAATAGTTTCAATGCATTTTGTAGTCTGGTTCCCTGTTGTCCTCAAGACTACAGATAACACAGTATAAGGGGAAGGTACCAATACCAAGAATCAAAGAATGAAACTTATTGGAACAAACTGTGTGAGCAACTTGCCAATGGTTTGAAAGCATTTCTTGCCTTTCATTGGATTAATGCAGGGTTAACATGTTACTTTCAAAATTTATTACATATACTTTAAGAACAAAGGCCATATTACTTTATTAAACTATGTATTAGCATTAGTTAAATTATGCTCTTCTTATTGATTCTTTATTAGGTATATCACAAATGGACATTGATTTCTTCATGAACAGATCTATACATTTAATTAACTTAATCAAATATCCTTAATCAACATTTATGATTAGCAATTTCCCTTGACAATGCCAATATAGACCAGTTATGTCTAAGCAACACCAGACCTGCCCTTTATAGCTCTATACAGTATGCCCAAAGTTCAGACCTGAAGCTATTAAACCAATTGCCCACCCAATTATTCATCTCTGGACTCCATTACAGATACACCCTTTCCCAATTATGTCTTTACACCAGTATACTGACCTTTATATAAACACAAAAGCAAGTTTTTTTTTCTCCCTTTTATAGGAAAGCAAAAGGGCCATGATGGCCCTATGTTGCTCACTTGAGTATCACTAATTTTTATAAAGATGCAATGATATTAATGTTAATTAGATTGTAACTATGAATGATCATGATTGCTAGAGTGTAAACAAGTAGAACTTGCTTTTTTTTTCAATAATGCAAGGATCACATCTCCTAACCTACAGTGTTAATATCAGCAAAAATCAATCTTAGATAAGAGATTAAAGAAGATTGCTGAAGTGTCAGTATGGCAAAATCATTTTATTTTCTAATATTTCAAGGGTCACAACTAAAGATCTATTGGTCAATGAGCCATTATCTAATTTGACTGAGGAATTATAATCATTAAAGTTGTGTAGAAGTATGAACAATATTTCTATATTTCAGAAATTAGAGTGCAAAAAAGTGAATCTGGCATTTTTTCATAATCTAAGAGTCACAATTCCTGATATCGGTATCAATGTCATTCATATAAATCTAAACTGGTTGAGAGATTATGGTAATTTACCTTGTCACCCAGTTTGATGATGATTACTAAGAAAAGAAGTTTTTACAGTGTACGAAAACAATCAGACACTAAATAATCAACCATCATAATAGTTCACCATGTCACTATGTAAGCTAAAAGAACATATACATGTATATATATATAAGCATTTTTTAAGGTTTAAAAAACCTCTGCCATTATCACTCATGGGTCTAGGCATTATTTGTAGTCCTTAAAGTGCTGTGAATTTCAAGTGCCTTAAATATATCTGAGGCTTAATTGTTCATAATTTGCTTTATCTAAATCTAGCACTTTTATATTTACACATACTATTTTAAACAAATTTAAAAAGTTTAATTGCACATAGTATACAGATGATTTGTCACTATAGATTATTGTCAGCAATATCAACATTATCTTACTGAACTTGAAATTTTCATTCTTAACCCTTTCCCTCATATAGACTCATTTTGATGCACTCAATAGGTACCACATAAAGCCTCATCTGCAGAAAACCACAGTTAAACCTTACCAAATTTAATTACAAAATCCTCATTTCCAGACCACTGAGGAGCAGCGAACAGCATAAAACCTGATCAGCCTGCGAGTTACTCGCAGGCTGATCTGGTTTTATGCTGTTCGCATAGGTCTTTTCATGGTGTCCTCTATGAGGGAAAGGGTTAAAGTAGTTTTAACATTGCATATCTTATTTCATAAAAATACTTAAAATGCAAGACACTCAAAACATACTGTCTCATATTTTCAAGACATATATAATTATTAATATTCAATGAATATATCTAATAAGAGTGTGGTGACAGGAGGCCTTTGGGTGGTGTATCTACTGACGGTTGTATGGATATACAATGGACATGACATGGCAGAAACTTGGACTGTGGGGGATAATTATATACTGGTATGGACTTTTATATATGTATAGATACTGTAAGCACACAGATTCTGTAAAGCAAGGCAAAGTCATAATATACTTATCATTTCAAAATCTGGATTCAAGAATAAGAAAAGTCAATGTTTCAAACAGCTATCTTCTCATGGTAAGTAAATTAAAATTTGAATGATAAACTGCATAAAATGAAATCATGAAGAAATATCATTTGTCAAAAACTCTCTTTAAATATATTGAAAAATTAAACTTTGAGTTATTAAAATATAAATATTGTCTTAAACCTTAAAATTTCAATCTATACTTATTATTACTGTACTGGTATTTAAAGGATTTATTTAATATGAAAAAAGAATTGCTCCTCTTAGTTTCTCTTTTGTCATTTTTTTTTAAATAATAATTTTATCATACAGACTTTTATTTTTCTTTTCTTACCTGACACTTTGAGCTTGACTTTCCTTGAAGAAGACTTATCAAACTTAAAGGTGTCGCTGGAGAATGTATTATCAAATACTGAGAAAGGATCCGACTCATCCTTGACCTTTGGACTAGCAACTATACTTGTAAAGGGGTCATTAGGCGATTGAGAACTTGTAGATATGGGATCTGAAAAAGGATCAGGTGCAAAAGGGTCAACAGCAAAAGGGTCAGCCTGTGTGAAAGGATCGTCCGATGCAAAGGGATCTGTGTTCACAAATGGGTCTGATACTGAACAAGTTGACAAGTTTGTCTTAAGAACTTTTTTGTCACTTTTCACAGCACTACTTGAACTTTGATTGTGAGTATTATCAACTTTTGAGTTTACGCTCCACTGAGATTCAACTTCATTCACTTTTTTTCTGTCAATATCACAAAACGGATCCTTACTGTGCATAGAATTCATCTTTGTCCTTGCACCTATTTCATTATCATTCTTATCCAATTCACTTCCATTGTTCACATGGTTTGAGATTGCTAACACTGGTTTTTCAGTCCGAGATTTAGGCTCACTTGTTTTGTTTGTACGACTGATAGGGGGCTGAGATGAGGCTGACTGTGATGAAGGTCGAGGTCGAGGTCTTGGCACTGGCACAATGTCTGTTGTTGTGTTGGCTGGTTTTGTACGAGGCGGCACAGGTGGTGTGGCCTGTGGCTGAGATTCTGTAAGAGAGTTGAGGCTGGACATACTGCCCTTTGTACTATCACTACTTGCAGACTTGGGCCGGGGAGGTACTGGTGGGTGGGGGTTAACAGGGGGATCTATCACAGGACGAGGGGGGAGAACAAGGGGTGTAGTGAGATTCTGGACTGACAAGGTCTGTTGGCAATGGAGGCGGGGGCCCCTTTGGTAATGGTGGTGGAGGTATTTGTGGTAATGGAGGAGGGGGCCCCTCAGGGAGTGGGGGAGGGGGACCTTCTGGAAGGGGGGGAGGTGGACCCTCAGGGGAGGGTAAATTATAGTTTCCACCAGCATCAGACTGTGCAGTCTTAAACGGGCTCTGCTGTGCTTCAGGTAAGGTCTGATTCAGTGACTGCGAAGCATGGTTATTTTTGCTATGTTCTAAGCTTGATTTTGATATACTTCCACTGCTAGCAAATGGGTCATCAGCAAAGGGATCACTTGACCCAAATGGGTCATTATCTGGAAATGCAGGATCATTAGAAGGGAAGGCTTCATCCCCACTTGCATGGGAACCTACAGGGGAAGCTGGCTTCTTTGGAGCTGGTTCCACTTTCAACTCATTTAATGATCTCTTCGGCAGAGCGGATAAATCAGCAAATAAATCTTTTGGTGATTTCGTCTGTTTATCTTTGTGGCCGATATCCACAAGATCTCCAAAGGCATCCTTTTTGGTGTTAGTTGGAGGAGCCTCCTCTTTAGGCACTTCAAGTTTAGCCGGCTCTAACAACGGTTCTCCAAACCCCGTACTAACTGCAAATGGGTCATTGCCAAACGGGTCAGCTGACACCTGAAATACATTAAAGTAAGTAGCATTTATGTATATACTGTAAAACTATGGGTTTTCATTGATATCTAATATTTTAGAATCTGTGTAACAGAAATTATGTATATATTTGTGGGTTCATGTTTCACAGAATGAAAATAATGGTAAAGCAATGAAATGTTAATGCTAGTAACACTATCATTTAAGTTAATATATACTCCATACAACATGTCATTGATTTTACCACTAACCTTAACACAAAGCTATTGTAACCAAATGTCTATTCATGGTAACAGTGGCCTTAACCTACAATGTGTTTCTGCAAACAACTGGTCAACTGAGAAATAGTCCAACTTACTGGCAATCCTGCCTGAGTAGGGGGCATTCCAGGGGCTTGTGGAAACCCTGGGGCTTGGGGTTGAGTCCCAGGAAAAGGAGTGCCTGGGAAAGGTTGGGCTGGGAAACCAGAAGCTTGTCCACCAAATCCCATGCCTGTCCTAGGGGGAACACTGGGTGCCGTCTGAAATATAGTATTTACTGGTTTAGTTCATATGTATACACTATAAATACATTCCAAACGTGCTGACCTTGGAAGATAAGTTTCTGTTTGTTTGTTTTTTTCATACATCTATATAATTTATGCTGATGATTACATCAATGAATAACTTCATACTAAGAAACTTTTCTACTGAAATTACATGTGTATGTCCAAGTGATTTTGACCACTGTCTTTTAAGTCTTCTGATTTTAATTAAAAAAGGACATGCAGGGTTGTGAGTCATTCTTGCAAAATTAATGATGGCCCTTGGGAAAAGTTTGTTTTGATCCACCAACCTGGAAGGGGTTAGGAGCAGCTCCAAATGATGCAGCCATCATAGGCACTCCTGCAGGCTGCGTATGCATCCCACCAAACCCAGCCGGCTGGGCCTGTGCAGCGGGCATACCGAAATGGCTGAGTGCCAAATCCCTGGGAAGCCGGGGGGAATGGGGCTCCTCCCATGGAGAACATCCCCTGGTTCTGGGCAACCTGTGGATTGGGGGCACTGGAGAGTCCAGCGAGATCGCTAGCCCAGTTGCTGGTAGATGTGGTAGTGCTGGCTTGACTGGCAGGGGGAGGGGCTTCCAGCTCTTTGAACAGCTCCTCCATTGTGTCGATCTGCTCTATACGCTGGAACAGTCAGTGGCAGGATACTAAAACAACGGGTCCTAATAGCTCAAACAATAAACATCAATTCTAATTCTGATTGAAATAATCTTGACTGGTCTGCTCATTAGGCCATCAATAATCTTTAAAATATAACCTCATCTACTGTATTATTTATGTGATATGGAGAAACAGAACACTATATACAGTGTAAACTCTGAAATCCGAACACCTGTGGGACCGACCAGAAAGTTCGGATTTTGGAAGTTTCCGGAATTCAGAAGTCTGGATTGAATTAGACTAGCACATATGTATCGATGTTTATAAATGGTTGTGATTAGTGTCATTTTTGTTAATATGTGTAACAGTGTTTGTATTGTTTGCTAAAGTGTAATTATCATCAAATCCTTTGAAGCTTTACCTTATACATATATATATATATATATAGTTGTATTTTTTTGTGTGCAAAACTGTTATGTTAATGTGATTTCCCATAATCAATTATCTTACTTCTCTTTCTCTCTCCCTCCCTTCCTCTTTCTTCTCTCTCCTATTTCCTTTATTTTCTCGTTTTTTTCTTTCTTTCTCTCAACTTTTGAATTTTTGCCACTTACGAAAATCAAATCCACGATGTAGCCTAATTAATTAAAGATGTTTGTTGCAAAAAATATCAATTAATCCACTTATCACCATCTTAATCATTTACAATATGTCACTATCAAATTGCCTATGTATTCGTCTGCGCAAACATGTTGTGATTTTTAAGCTTGTCAAAATAATAGACAAATTGTGATTCTAACGTGTGTCAAAATAATGATCACCGCTGATTAATAAACAATCAATTAGGGAGAAAACTAGGGGATAAATTTGCAGCAGGGCTTACAGTTTCTGATCTGATTACCTGTCAAGCTAGTAGCACTGTTCGGATTTCAGAGGTAAAATAGCGTTGATATAACCCAATATTAAAACAATTATTGTATGGAATTCAGAATTTAGAGATTCCGGAATGCAGAGGTATTATTTACATATAAACAGAAGGGGAAATTTCGGGACCAAGAAAATCGTCCGGATTTCAGAACTTTCCAGATTTTGGAGGGTCCGGATTTCGGAGGTTACACTGTATATGGTTTGCTATTTCAGACATTTGGGAGCTATATACTTAAGACAAATGAAGTGTTGTGGCTGCTTTCAAACTGGACAAGGGACATGATACTCTAACTAGACAAATGAGGTGAAAATAGGTTGATCTGTCCCTGAACTACCGGGTATCTTATGTATGCTCATCATACAACAAAGGAGCTATACCAGTATCATTCTTAATGCTTCAATAAGTTGCAGCCAACAAGTCTTTTCTTTATGTATATTCACTTCAAGTACCCCAACATTAAAAAGGAACTGAAAGCTGTACAAAGAATTATGATGATGTTAAGTTTTTCAATACCTCTCCCATACTCCACCCATGTAAAACTATCTACCTGTACATAATATATAGTAGGAGGCTTGTTCTGTTTAAAGTACCGGTACCTTTACCAACAACAGTCTAAATGTTAGTATATATACCAGATAAGAAAAAGTTACATTCCAAACACCCAAGTGTACATTGCATATGAAAGTGGGCAGATTAGAGCCATAGTTAAAGTTAGAAGATGGAAGATTATATTATAGCATTTAAGCCTGAAAAAGCAGTTTAAGATTTATCTCCAGAGGAACTATCAGATTTGGTTTAGAATACTTTATTTTATGCAACTAAGTGGATTACTGGGATATAAATACAAATCATATTTCATAATTTTACAGTGAAAATATATAAAATAAAATTAAAAATATAATTTCTTTCTTTTCAACATAAAATGGAAAAGAAATTTGTCATTTTTTTAAATTTTTTTTTGGAATAGGGATGCAATATTTTATTTCATCTCATGGCTATGGCAATTGTGTGAATACAATTTTCAAAGTCCAATCTCTTCCACAAACACAAATATCCTCTATATGTACTGTATAATGCTTTATACTGTAAATACCATTAAACTCATTATGAGGTTCCTGCAAAATGCTTTATCACTAATGGACTTCCATACTGGAGAGTTTTATCCCAGGTATTTATAGCATTTCTACCTTTGGATCCACAAGTACATATGCTAACTTTGGACCACAGGGAATTTGCATATAGCCATTAGTGCACTCAGCAGTAAATATAACTACGCTGTGATCTTAAACAAAGACCTATGAACCAAAGCATTCATTTTGACATTGTTCGATATGGGAATAAGCCTTAAATATGGTACAACAGCTTTTAAATGCTGTCAGTCTCAATGAGAATTCAGTTTACATCAATTTTAGAAAACCAATCAGCCAGGCCTCATTAATCTGTAGGACTGTAATTGCCAAATGGCTTTTCCTTTTCCACAAATCCACAATACCTTCTCGATGGTTTCCAGCTCGTTCTCCAGGTTAAGCAGGTCATGAGAGTCCTCGACAACAGGGGCATTATTGGTAGGAACCTGGAGAAAGATCTTCCGTCAACAAACACAACAAAAAGCCAGGTGGGTGGACACACCAAGTTACCCAACCCACCTGTAGAGCACCTTACATGGTGCGTCACCCTCCAGACAAGTAACCTTATCATGGTGGAATTCTGGTATATGGCTAAACTTGAAATATTTATTTGTCTATTTCCTATTTTTTGTGTATTTGACTCCCATCATATATAACAGTCAAAATTTTCTAGCAATGACATATATTTGTTTTAAAAAGTTCCTTATATAATGGCCTATAGAAAGTCCTTATCTGTGAAAGATTGGTACATTTAATCCATGTACATGTAATAGCGAAAATGCTGATTACTTAAAAAAAACTATATTTTTTCATTAGTATTATTCATATACATGTATATATATACACGCACATGATACTTATTGAGTCATATAAAATTAAGATGAGAGTCAAGCATAAAATTCACTTTTTCTAATAGCTATTTTATTCCTGATGAAAAAAAATAAAATAAACAAGTAACTGGTGTTGTATGCAACACATAAAGTCCCCTACCGGCTCCACCTTGACTCAATATGGTAATCAATCCCATTTTTTGCCATATTTTCACTATTTCCGTTACCATAGCAGCCACAATTTTAGTCTAAGAACAAAAATAAAATGACGTGCATAATCTACACATTGCCATCTAGTCATATACCAAGTTTCATCAAGTTTGCTTGCTTAGTTATCGAGGGATCCCATTTTTTGCCATATTTTCACTATTTCCGTTACCATAGCAACCACAATTTTAGTCGAAGAACAAAAATAAAATGACGTGCATAATCTACACATTGCCATCTAGTCATATAGCAAGTTTCATCAAGTTTGCTTGCTTAGTGTTCGCGGGATCCCATTTTTGCCATATTTTCACTATTTCCGTTACCATAGCAACCACAATTTTAGTTGAAAAACAAAAATAAAATGACGTGCATAATCTACACATTGCCATCTAGTCATATACCAAGTTTCATCAAGTTAGCTTGCTTAGTTATCGCGGGATCCCATTTTTTGCCATATTTTCACTATTTCCGTTACCATAGCAACCACAATTTTAGTCGAAGAACAAAAATAAAATGATGTGCATAATCTACACATTGCCATCTAGTCATATACCAAGTTTCATCAAGTTAGCTTGCTTAGTTATTAAGTTATCGCGGGATCCAGATTTGAGCGGACAGACGGACAGACGGACGGACAGACGGAGGGCAAACCTATAGTCCCCTCCGGTGTGAAGGGACTAATAAAATACTTTCCAAAGAAGTGCCACCATAGTGCTAAGCCTTAGAAAATTGCTACAAAGTACTGGATACTTCAAAAAGTGCACAAGTCAATGACAATTTACATTTCAGATATAAAATTGATAAAATGATGCACATAAAATCCCTGATAAATACGTAGCTGCTGTGTATAGTAGAACAAGTTTTAAGAAATTCAGAGATTAGAGCATTACTCTCAAACACAAGGAACTATTTTGTTGGCAGAGTGATATTTAATATTGCATAATCAGTCTAAGTGATTGCACGATACCTACAGGCATTTCAGCCTTATAATAGATACAAAAGAGAGACAAGGGCAAGTTTGACTGCATCCCAAGCATGCTACCATAGTAAGTCACTACAAGGGTGAGGAGATGCTCAAATATGCAAGAATAAGGTAATAAACTTACTATAGTAGTACATAATGTATATATGTATATAGATAATCCAAAGGAACAGTTTAACAACTACATGTTACTACATGTGCAAATGTTAGGGAATTCTGGTTTTGATTTGTTATGATTTAATTGAGGATACATTTCCCATGATGAAAGGTCTAAGTTAATGAATATCTCAAGCTACATTATATTTTCATACAGTAATAATACACATTTATATGATGATTTAAATGACAAATATATCATAACTGTCTATCTAAATGATTTGAACTTTTTTTTTTATTTCAAGACAGACTCAATCTATGAAGTAAAATGATCACTCCATCTAAATCTGGCAAAAATGGTCTTTTCTTCAGAGAAAAATTCATAAAAAAAAATAAATTCATTGTATTAAATTGATCTATTTTATTACCACAATTATGCTAAAACTAACTCCTTATAACTAATAAAAATAGTGATATTCCCTAAAAGACTTAATGATCCTTGACATTGGATATAAGCTATCCAATATATCTGGATTATTATATTGTATACAATCAGATCTAGACGTGTTGCTTATCACCAGCTATATTCAGTGTAGATCCACTACTGCTGTATTTGGGCCCAAACCTCGTTACCACATCATGTTGGACCCTATTTTAACTACATGTACATAACAACAATTAATAAATTCAAGACTGGGGTTCATGGTTTGACATAACTGTTAACAGACCTTTCCAGTTTTTTACAGATGCATATTGATGAATACTGTAAAATCATTTATTTTCGTTGACACGAAATTTTGTTGATTATGTACCTTAGGGAATTTCATGGGTACATTTATTTGTGGACCTTTGTTCTAGAAAACATGAGGTCTATATAAGAGACATGTTTTCATGGGGATTAATTTTCGTGGATAAAACCAACCATGAAAACGACAAAAATTAGTGTTCTACAAAATTAATAATTTTACAGTAGTCTATCGAATACCTACAATGTGATAATAAGAATGCATTGGTTGACCTGGTTTACACAAAATAATATGGTTTTGTTTATGATATTAATTGTGAAAAGCTGACAGCTATGAATGGGAAAGGTAGATCTTAAATGTTCCCTGCTATAAATGAAAGGTACATTTTCTTTGTCTTTGCCAAAAGCATACATGTATTTTGTTTTGATTTTGCCATAACTGAACTGGAATGAATTTTGTAATAATGGGATGTGTCGTAAGATGGAGCCAGTGGTAATGGATCTACGCTGTATGATGATTAAGAATTCTATATTAAATGCTGAGACAAAAAGAAAAGATGCCTTCTAATGTAGTGTCATATTACCATATCTGTGAAAGAGAAATGAAAAGTTGCAGACTTGCTGTGAATTTTCAGAGTTTCATTCTGTTTTACAGACCTGGTAGGTAGTCTCAGAGCCCTCCCCTGCTGGTTTGCTTTTGTCAACAACCTGTAACATGTGGAAATAGTTCTGATAAAGGCACAAACATACACATCCTTTTAAGTTCAGTAAAAACAATATTCACCTACTATTCATTTGTACATGAATATACATGACATTGAGATCAATAGGGATACTAGGGAAACAGAACTCAGCAAGGGTAATTTCTTCAAGATTGTGTATCTGACTGGGAGGCTTTAGTACACTTCTGACATGAAACTAAAATTATGAAAATAAAATAAAATAAAATAGTAGGATTATGTGTACAATAATAAGAGATATTTCACAAAAGTCATGTTTTCACTTTCCTTTCAGAACACCTATGACATGTCTTCATTGCCTAATTAATTAAACCAGAAAGAATCAGTAAAATAATACTTGATTGCAACTTTAGTATAATGATGCTTGTAATCTGTGAAAAAGTTACCATAAAAGCAAAATCAACAGAACTATCACTGAAGATGATGAACACCCCCCGATATTGCTTTGTTACACTATGCTGTGAAGTTAAATCAAAATCTGACCAAAGGTAACTTAGAAATAGTGCGGACAAAATATATTTGGAAATATAAGAAAGGGCTATAACTCATTTAAATTCAACGAATTATGACATGCCAACGATATGCGTAACTAGGCTTGATACTTAACAAAATACATTAAAATTTGAGAAAATACATTAAAGATATAACTTGAGCTATCACCAAAGGTGATTCATACAGCCACCTCTCTAAAAAGAATGGCATGTGGTTGATAAAACTTATTCCAATAATTATGGCCCCCTCTCCCACCAAACAAGAGGGCAAAGATGGCCCTGAATCACTCACCTAAGAAACATTGCCTTCATTGCCCATTGTTGTATTAAGCATCATACTGAATATATAATCCATGCAGAAGTACAGCAAGACCACCTAAATTCCACACAAAAACTGTACCCGCCATCCAAATTTTGAAAGTCATAGCTCTAATAAGTCTATATAAAATCAAGTGACCCCTGCGGTGGGGTCAATTTTGACACCAGGGCCATGATTTGAACAGACTTGGTTGAGGTCCACTATTAAACATCTTAACTCAAGGCTTTGTGGTTTCTGAGAAGATCTTTTGAGGGTTTTCCTATACAAGTCTGTGTAAAATCAAGTGACCCCTAAGGCAGGGCAAATTTTGACCCCAGGGCCATATTTGAACAAACTTGGTAGTGGTTCACTAGGCCAGTTTACACACCAAATAAGTAAACACCAGACCTTGTGGTTTCCAACAATAAGATTTTCTAGTTTTTCTTAATTACATCTATGCAATTTCAAGTGACCCCTGGGGCAGAGCCAATTTTGGCTCCAGGGCCATGATTTCAACAAACTTGAGGTTTACCAAGCCATGTTACACACCAAATATCTAAACTCCAGGCCTTGGGGTTTCTGACAAGAAGATTTTTCTGGATTTTCCTATACAAGTCTATGTAAAATCCAGTGACCCTGGGGCAGGGCCAATTTCGACCCCAAGGCTGTGATTTGAACAAACTTGGTAGAGGTCTACTAGGCGATGTAACACATCAAATATCTAAACTCCAGGCCTTGTGGTTTCTGACTAGAAGATTTTTCCAATGTAAGTCTATGTAAAATCAAGTGACCCCTGGGGCGGTGCCAATTACAATCTCAGGGTCATGATTTGAACAAAACCTGGTTAAGGTCCATATAACAATGCCACACACCAAATATCTAAGCTCTAGGCCTTGCAGTTTCGGAGAAGAGAATTTATAAAGATTTCATTTTAAAAATCTATTTTTACCTCCTGTGACCCAAATATGCAATGGACCGGAACCATTAGAACAACTTTGGTAGAGCCTCATGAAAGGAACATTACAGGCAATTTTCATCAAATTTGGCCCAGTGGTTTCAGAGGAGATGTTGTTTGAAACAATTGTGGACGCTGGACAGACAAAGGATGTCGGATGGACGACTGAAAGCCATGGATCCTAAAAGCTCACATTAGCACTATGTGCTCAGGTGAGCTAAAAAAATATATCTGCTGGTATAGAACAATTTGGTAATTTTCTCCCACTCCTGAACACAGGTGCTGTTACTCTTGTGGGTGTTCAAGGGCAAGGAAAATGCCCTGCAACACAAATGTTTCATCTAAATACAGCTACTAATAGCTTTAGCTACTCTAAATAACTCTAAAGCATAAAACCAATTTTCAACGAATGCAAGCAACTATTAATCTGAAAAGCTTTACCCGTATTTTTTTTTTTTTTTTTTTTTTTATCTCATTATATGCAATTTACTACATTTAAAATTGAATTTTTAACTACTTATTGGTTTGCATTTCTAATAATATTTACAGTGCAACTTTGCCAAACTAAACATCATTAAACCAAATGTTGCCATTAAGAACATTTTTAGTCCAAATTTTTTCCTTCTAAAATTGACTAACATTAAAGTTAAATCCAAATCTTGATATTTTGATTTAATTTTCTGTTTGACATAACATCCTGATCTTGAGTTCTGTGATCTTATTTTTTTTCTTATGTAACTGGGAATATTTTATAGCAGAAATAGGCCTGAAGGCTTTGTTAAGTTTTTATTTTAACTCTTCAAAACCCTGATTGGATTGAAGAGCACGTCTGAACAGATGTTGCTGTCAAATGCTTGTGGATATTTTGCAGTTAATGTAAATATTCATGTGACAACAAATAAACTAAGGAGTCATATTTTCCACAACTGGTGTGTACAGCAGATTTGTAGTTATTTTTAATAAGTTTTCATGCAGGTCCCAATGGCATTGGTTTAATGAGATTTAATTGCAATACATTTCAGCACAACTTTAATAAAAGTTAGGTCATTCTTTGAACTGTTGTCAAAATAACAGGTGACAGTTATAAGCTGAACTGCATGCAAACGTCTGCCGTAATTTTGTGTACAACATTTCATAAATTTCTTATTCATATTCTGCCTGCCAACCTATGACTGAAGAAAACATAAAACTCAATCTGTTATCACTTTAAGCCACAATAGTACTGAAAAGAAAACACATACACAAAAAACACGCAATACCAAAAATTCATACAAAATGAAAACAATAAAACAGGATTATATGGTATGCATTTTTTGAGGAAAACGGTTGTTGGAAGACTATCATGTTCACACTATTATTTATATTCTTCAGTCCTACAGACCAATAGAGTCAATGACCCCAAACAGATCTGAAACTTCCATGTGAATTAATTCTGTGCATCAAACATATTAAGCAAAAAGCAGTTCAATATATAGTCACATATCTGTTTCCATAACATCATGCAAGACTACATGTATTCACTGTCTTTTTAAGTGTTTGTGTTCATGCAGTGATACATCTAAGCATCTTAATATCTGTGTCAAAATGTTACAACTGCCACTTGTTAACACTCTAAACCCAAATGCTACTAGAGATATCAATGATTAGTAATGAATACCCTGCTAGATAAATGATATGAGAAAATGTATCAAGTGCCACAATGGGATGAAACATGCCAGCTGCCAGTAGTTCAGACCTTCATCACAAAGTGAAGAATCATATGGTTCAGAGGCAGTATTTATTGACTTTAGATACAGAGGTCCTGAGTGTGATCCCACAACGAATGAAAATCTTTTAAGATTTTCCCAGGTGAAAAGTACTGGTACAACCAAGGAACTGTCAATAGGGATTAGTACAAGTAGTAAAACCTTGTTTTAAAATAGACATAATTTATAAATAATAGCTTAAATTAAATGAAAGTTAAGCTTGTGTATAAAAACAAAAGGCTGAGTAATCTAAACAACGAGTAACCTAAATAACTAAATGAAGGCCATTCAAGCAACCTGAAGTGAAAATGAGTCATGAAACTGTCACAGGCAAATCAGGATAACAGGCAGTTCTGTCCCAGTTAATGATATTTACCACTTGTATCTCCTGTATAAAAAGAAACAAATTCACATTTATTTGTGAGCTTAACTTACTTCATAAATCATACGAACAAAACTACTTTGCTTACAGATCACTTAAAGCTTGAAATAAAACTGAAATGAGGAAATGCTAATGTAAAATTACAGCTATCGCTCATAATATGTAATCAAAGCGCACAATGTGCTGTAAGATGGTAGGCAGGATTAACATAATGAAATAGCTATAATTCTAATTCCAGTGGTAACTCTGTAGAGATAAGGGTCAACTCGTTTTCCTGCAACTTAAAATTCTAGCAGTAAGTCACAGAGGTCATCTGAACTTGCTGTTTCATGATAACCGCTGCCAACAGACTCTCTGTGCCTTGAGCACTTTGATTTGTTTTATAATGATCTGGAGTAAGGTTTCATTTATAAATTGCGTACCTAACTTCCTGACTAAGGGGGTTAGGACTTTATAATCACATTGAACGTATAGACTACTGACTTCAGACGGATACATTGCAGTGAAAATGAAAGTGATAATTACGTAAATCAACCATGCCTGCTTTTGTTGGTAGGTATTTAAGAAATACTAATATAAAATCTGAAATTCGACATACTGGTATTGTTGTTGCTCTTTTAAAGTTTGCCTTCATTTTGACAGTATTTCATAGTGACATGCAGATAATTCTTCTCAATGAAATTTCTATTTCAATAGTGTGAGTATAGCAGGACTTATTGCAGAATAAAAGTGTGAAAGACTGACGATGGAAAAGTGATCATTTTGTATCACCTTTACAGAAACTTGATCTGCTTGCAATTACACTGGATACTGCCTTTTTGTAAAGTAAAAAAAACTAGAGCTATCACTGAAGGTGATTAATACCCCCGCAAAATACTTTAATGCAGGAGAAGCCAGACTTCAGGCAGAGCATAGATAAGAACCTGTATACATAGTATATTGGTTGTGATAGTAATAAGTAAGTAAAGTTTTATTTAAAGTTGATAGAGAGTCAGTAATGGTTGTTTGTCACAGTAGTTTAAAAATATAAGGTTACAATTCTTGGACACTGCACTTCTTCTAGTCGCCATCTGTTTACATTTTAAGTTTCAAGTATATACCATGTATAATATTCGAGTTATAATCAGGACAAGAAAAACAAGGAAAAGTAACAAGGGAATAACTCTGTAATTCATAGATAGAGTTATGGTTCTTGTGCACTGCACTTCCTCATATTGTGGTTGACCATTGTATGAAATTGTTTTGAAATCCAACCAGTAGTTTACAAGTTATACTCTGGACAAGGAAAAGTAACAAAGGGCAATAACTCTGTAATTCCTATAGATAGAGTTATGGTTCTTGTGCACTGCACTTCCTCTCCATGTGCTTGATCATTGCATGAAGTTGTATTGAATTCCAACTTGTGGTTTTCAAGTTATGCTCCGGACAAGGAAAATGCAACGGACCGCTGGACCGACCGACCGACCGACCACCGGGTGACTCCTATATACCCCCCCAAACTTTGTTTCGGGGGTATAATTATATGAAGCAAAAAGTTTAATAACCTGATCAGCCAGCTATTTACGTTTAGACAAATCAGTTAACTGCATGATGCATTATGATACAAATGCCAATATAACAGGTATCATAGTCTGTGGGCTTGGTGCCAAACTATTTTAACCCTTTCCCTCATAAAGACTCATTTCGACGCACTCAGTAGGTACCACATAAAGCTTCATCTGCAGAAAACCACAGTTAAACCTTACCAAATTTATTTACAAAATCCTCATTTCCAGACCACTGAGGAGCAGCGAACAGCATAAAACCTGATCAGCCTGCAAATTACTCGCAGGCTGATCTAGTTTTATGCTGTTCGCATAGGTCTTTTCATGGTGTCCTATATGAGGGAAAGGGTTAACTGCTACTTTATTTATATGCAGTTTCAACAGTTCTGCACCAAGCCCTCAAATTACCATGGACTCCAAGTCTATATGTGAAAATAATCTTGTCATAAAATAACAAAGCATAAAACGCAGGTGTCTAGCTATTGAAGGGCCAGAACTCTGGACATGGTGGAAGGATGGGTAAGAATACCACATATTCAGAAAAACTGAAAACTCTGAGGTGTCTATCTTTGCATGCTGGTGAACACACAAGTTTTGTGATTCTCACTCATACACTTTTATGAGGCATATGTGACACAGCTATTTTTTAGATAATTCAAGGTCCACAATTCTCAACATAATGGAAAGATGGGCAACGCCAAAACAATATCATCTCCCTGAACCTTTAGTTTGGCAGGGGATATTAAAGAAGGGACTAGGGCTGCCATTGATAGGAATTTTTCATACTGATATATTGAAAATCAAATATCTACAATACATTGATAAATTCTTATTTATTTTTAAGTGATCATGTGCATCAAGGAGTCATTCCTTTGCATTGCCTTATTTTAAACCATTAGCAAGTATTATAAATATTTATTATACTTATTTTAATAAAAGAAAAACCTAAAGGTAATGCAACATGAACATCTATAGATATTTAAGTTCTCATCAGCAGCTAAGGCTCTTGATCTCCAGTTTTTAGTGCTGATAATGGGCACCATTCTCTTAGCCAAAAAGTATGTCCCGTCCCCTGTGTTTTTTATTTTTTTTTTTTGGGGGGGGGGAGGGACTGTTTGCAGCCAAAACACATTTCTGAAAGAAATAGTAACATATAACTAAAAGATATCTAACATCCAAATTAATGGAACAGCACACTTTCTTTGCAAACAGAGTATATATGATCTCAACAGTTTGCCCACAGCATTATACTTACGGAGTACACAGGTTCCTCCCCTTCCTCGGCCTCTGTTGCCTTCTCTGGCTCCTCAATCTTGTTCTTGGCCTCCTCAACTTCCTTCTTCTTCATCTCATACACGACTTGGAAGAGGTCACGCAAGGTCAGAACCAAGGCCTCTGCCTACAAGCAAAATAGCTTGGGATACAGGACACAGTACTGTACGTAACTCTTGCTAACTTTCCATAGATGTTTATTATAAATTTGCTGTTGAAAATAAATCAGCCAACCTTTTATCTTAATTCTAAGAAGCTGACCAAAGAAACAGAAGAAAGCGCAAACTTTGCATCATTTTCACTATGTAAAGGGCCAAAACTCTGTTATGGAGTGATGAACTTCCATTGCTGGTGAACATACCTGGCTCATAATTATATACTTTCGTATATATGCTCACCACAAGATTTTGTGATGGATAGAAAGAGAATTGAATGGCCAATGGCAAATAAATATGACTCCTCCCCCTGCCCCCTTTCAAAGTGATGGCAAATGTATTAATGCCTATACAAGCATAGAAATGAGTTACAATTGAAATAATGTATAATCATTAATTTCCATGTAATAATAATGCTTGTGGACATCACTGATAATTTTATCCATGACATTTTTTTTTCAAGAATTCATGAATATATGCACCAACAAAATTGACAGATTCAATAAAGTCTAATATCTGTAAAACATGATTTGACAATAATAAGTATTCCAGCATAGCTCAATCCCCCCCCCCCCACACAACACACATTGCCATGTTGTCTCTCTGACAAGCTCCAATAATAACGATCAATTCATCCAACCACAAAGACTTCATGTTTTTATTGAGCCATTATAATAAAAACTGGCATTCAAAGATGCAAGCTCTTCTAGATCTGAAATTAATTTGCCTCTGCTGATATTTCAACATGTTCAAATATGATTTCAAATATGACAGACTGCATGAAAAATACATTGCCAAAACCCTGGTCATTAAATATTCATTCAGGCTACAGAAAAGAAACAGACTGTGAACCAAAAAAACTACTGGTTTTAAAAATGACATCTCTTGCAATCAGTGTTGTCTAGAAATATAATTTCACAAAAACTTTCCCAAATGATTATGTACAAAAACAAGAGCTGTCAGAGGACAGCACGCTCGACTATTTAAAATGCTTGTTGGTAAATCAAATGAAATCTACTTCAATTCTTGCCCATCACATACCCTGTACATAATAATAGTCAAAAACTAGAACTATCACTAAATGTGATTAATACCCCCGCAATACTGCTTTAAAAATGATGAAGTTATTAGGATTAAGAAGAAGAGTATGAAAAAGACATTTTTACATTAGTTTTTTTCCAGATTTTTGGCCGGGTTACACAGGTTGTGCTTGACCATTGTATGAAATTGTTTTGAATTCCAACCAGTAGTTATAAAGTTAAGCTCCGGACAAGGAAAAGTAACAAAGGGCAATAACTCTGTAATTACAATAGATAGAGTTATGGTTCTTGTGCACTGCACCTCCTCTTATTGTGGTTGACCATTGTATGAAATTGTTTTGAAATCCAACCAGTAGTTTAAAAGTTATACTCTGGACAAGGAAAAGTAACAAAGGGCAATAACTCTGTAATTCCTATAGATAGAGTTATGGTTCTTGTGCACTGCACTTCCTCTCATTGTGCTTGACCATTGTATGAAATTGTTTTGAAATCCAATCAGTACTTTACAACTTATACTCCGGACAAGGTTACAAGTTATACTCCAGACAAGGAAAAAATACAAAGGGCAATAACTCTGCAATTACTCTAGATAGAGTTATGGTTCTTGTGCACTGCACTTCCTCATATTGTGGTTGACCATTGTATGAAATTGTTTTGAAATCCAACTTGTACTTTTCAAGTTATGCTCCGGACAAAGAAAAGTAACAAAGGGCAATAACTCTGTAATAAGTCAAGATGGAGTTATGGTTCTTGTGCACTGCACTTCCTCTCCATGTGCTTGATCATTGCATGAAGTTGTATTGAATTCCAATAACTCAACGGACCGCTGGACCGACCAACCGACCACCGGGTGACTCCTATATACCCCCCCAAACTTCGTTTCAGGGGTATAATGATATACCTTGATAGGTTGATACCCCTTAATAGTTTATGATGTCTAAAATCAATCCCATCCCTAGTTACTGAGACATAAGCACACTAAAACTGTGCATTCAAAACTTAAACCAAAAATCCAAGTTAGAAAAGGACCATAATTTGCATAAAATTCAGTCCAAAAGTTATCCTCTTTAGTTTTCTGATGCCCGTGAAAACACTCCTTAACTTTCTAGACAATTCCACAAGCAATTTCTGAGATAAAAGCTGGATAGTAGCTTGAATGCAAAAATTAAATCAAAATTCTAAGTTAAAAGGGGTCATAATTTTTAATATATTCCATCAAGTGTTATCTTCCTTTATAGTATGATACCCCTAAACAAATTAAAGATGTTTCAAATCAATCCCATACCTGGACTCTGAGATATAAGCATCAAAGTACCTTGCATGCAAAACTTTAACCAAAATTTCTAAGTTAAACAAGAGGGCCATGATGGCCCTGGATCGCTCACCTGAGTACCATTGCTACAACTGATTACAAGGTTTTTAAACAGACAAGAATTCTGATATAACTCAATCTTAAACATTTTAGCCCTGACAATACTACACACCAAATATATAAGCACTGGGCCTTATGGTTTCAGAGGAGAAGATTTTTAAAGATTTTCCTATATAACTCTATGTTAAACAAGTGACCCCAGGTGCGGGGACATTTATCACCATAGGGCTATGATTTGTACAATCTTGGTAATGGCCCATAAGATGATGCTACATACCAAATATCTAAGCTCTAGGCCTAATGGATTCATAGAAGAAGATTTTTAAAGATTTTCCTATATAACTCTATGTAAAACAAGTGACCCCTGGTGCGGGGTCATTTATCACTAGGGCATGATTTGTACAATCTTGGTAATCCATAAGATGATGCTTCATACCAAATATCTAATCTCTAGGCCTTATGGATTCATAGAAGAAGATTTTTAAATTTTCTATATAACTCTATGTAAAACAAGTGACCCATGGTGCGGGGTCATTTATCACCATAGGGTCATGATTTGTACAATCTTGGTAATAAACCATAAGATGATGCTTCATACCAAATATCTAATCTCTAGGCCTTATGGATTCATAGAAGAAGATTTTTAAAGTTTTTCCTATATAACTCTATGTAAAACAAGTGACCCCTGGTGCGGGGTCATTTATCACCATAGGGTCATGATTTGTACAATCTTGGTAATGAACCATAAGATGATGCTACATACCAAATATCTAAGCTCTAGGCCTAATGGATTCATAGAAGAAGATTTTTAAAGTTTTTCCTATATAACTCTATGTAAAACAAGTGACCCCTGGTGCGGGGTCATTTATCACCATAGGGTCATGATTTGTACAATCTTGGTAATGAACCATAAGATGATGCTTCATACCAAATATCTAATCTCTAGGCCTTATGGATTCATAGAAGAAGATTTTTAAAATTTTCCTATATAACTCTATGTAAAACAAGTGACCCCTGGTGCGGGCATTTATCACCATAGGGCTATGAATTAGATGATGCTACATACCAAATATCTAAGCTCTAGGCCTAATGGATTCATAGAAGAAGATTTTTAAAGATTTTCCTATATAACTCTATGTAAAACAAGTGACCCCTGGTGCGGGGTCATTTATCACCGTAGGGCTATGATTTGTACAATCTTGGTAATGGCCCATAAGATGATGCTACATACCAAATATCTAAGCTCTAGGCCTTGCAGTTTTGCAGAAGAAGATTTTCAAAGTTTGCATTTTTAAAATCTATTTTTAGCTCCTGTGACCTACTTTTTTAACCAATCTGAATAATTTGTACAACTTTGATAGAGGGCATCATAAGGATGATTCCTGTGAAGTTTGGTCAAAATCCCTTCAGCGGTTCATGAGGAGATGTTGTTTAAAGCAAATTGTTGACGACGGACGCACGCACGCACGACGGACGACGGACGACGGACAAAAGGCGATCACAATAGCTCACCATGAGCACGTTGTGCTCAGGTGAGCTAAAAAGGGGCCATAACTTGTAATATATTCCATCAAAAGTTATCTACCTTGATAGTATGATACTCCTAAACATATTAAAGATGTTTCAAATCAATCGCATGCCTGGATACTGAGATATTAGCATGAAAGTACCTTGCATGCAAAACTTTAACCAAAATTTCTAACTTAAAAAGGGCAATAATTTGTAACATATTCCATCAAGAGTTATCTACCATGAAAGTATGATACCCCTAAACATATTAAAGATGTTTCAAATCAATCCCATGCCTGGATACTGAGATATTAGCATGAAAGTACCTTGCATGCAAAACTTTAACCAAAATTTCTAACTTAAAAAGGGCAATAATTTGTAACATATTCCATCAAGAGTTATCTACCATGAAAGTATGATACCCCTAAACATATTAAAGATGTTTCAAATCAATCCCATGCCTGGATACTGAGATATTAGCATGAAAGTACCTTGCATGCAAAACTTTAACCAAAATTTCTAAGTTAAAAAGGGGCCATAATTTGTAATATATTCCATCAAGAGTTATCTACCTTGGTTGTCTGATGCCCCTAAACATATTCATAAACTTTCAAGTCAATACCATAAATGGTTATTGAGATACAAACTATATAGTAGCTTGCACGCAAAACTTAAACCAAATTTTCTATTACATGCAAAACTTTAACCAAAATTTCTAAGTTAAAAAGGGGCCATAATTCATATTAAATTCAGTCAAGAGTTATCTACCTTGGTTGTCTGATGACCCTGAACATATTTATAAACTTTCAAGTCAATACCATAAATGGTTATTGAGATATAAGGTTGATAGTAACTTGCACGCAAAACTTTAACCAAAAGCTGCAACGCCAACGCCGACGCCAGGGCGACTACAATAGCTCTCATATTCTTCGAATAGTCGAGCTAAAAAGCCCTCACTGCCAACTGATTTTGACAGACTATATCATCAATGTCTATTCCTCTTGATTTTAGTCTGGAATTTATTTTTTTGAATAGTCCTACACTAACAGAACTTTTAGTCCATGAAAAGAATTGGAAGCTGTGATGTATTTCCATATCATGATTATTTATTTAAAAGTATTGAATTAATCATCAAAATGGAGAGCCCTTTGATTGGTTTTTTTGATGGCAATACCTTTTTATATCTATTATATTGGATTTAACAGTGTGAATGGTATGATCTAAGAGAATTATTAAAGGTTTGTTGAATTCACAAAATTACAAAAATCAGGCTCTTGCTCTGTAATTTTTTTCTCAGACTTTGTGAACACATCCATATTTTTTAACAGTCATAACCTTTTACTTCATATAATCTCATTTTGACACATTGGTTAACAGAGCAGATGAGGTTCTCCTCTGTCTGCTCATACAATATTGTAGCTCAGTTTCTTAACAGGCTGTGTGGCAAAGACAAATCTATTATTTCATATGAATTTTTATATTTCTTTCTTTTATTGTAATGGCTAGCAATCATTTTCTGATTATAATGGCCATACTTTAGACCTTATGGTCAAGGATTTCCCACATGTGGGTCCTAATTTGTTTTTGCTAAAGAGACAGCAATGGAAGAGACAGTAGTTGGATACAAGGGAGACCGGGTGCGATAGCTCATTTTGCGAATAGACCCCTTAGTTCTTTTATGTGCCTGGTGTATAGCACCGATACACGGGAGACAAGTTCCTGGGTAGAACCAGTACTGATTTCTCAGAGTTCCCATAGCAACCCCATTTTGTCGAGTGCCAATTTTAAATGTCTTTGGTATGACTCGGTCACCAGAGGAAGTGCCCAGGCTGGGATTCGAACCCCAGACCTCCCAAACGCAATATTCATCAAAGTATAAACTTGAAACTGGATATTCATCAGGTAAAGGGGTAATACACTCTGACAGATACTGGAAATAGGAACACTGATCCCACTTAATGCCTACCTCCCAATGGCTACTATGGCTGAGAGTCTTGAAAATTAAAAAATACAATCCTCAATCAAAGGACAGAGAGTCCTAATATTGCGTTAAGCAAAAGGAGGAACTGTTTTATTGATTTTCTACATCAAATGGGTTTTGTAGCTAATTTTTCTATTTTACTGTGAGAGCCGAACATATTTTAATGAACAACAATTTCCTTTTTCCATATACCTATTAGATTAACCAAGGACATATTACATGTCAGAGGTGTGTGAACAAGTATAACGTATCACACAATTTCATTCATAGTATTTTCAATGATAATTTTTCCTACTTACGATGCATAGTAGCTGCAAAGTTATTGCTTGCTGTGTGTTTTGACAACTTCTATGATAAATTGATAAATAAATCATATAAAAGAGATTGGTACATTTTATTCATGTAAGATATGTAAAAAGAAATGTCACTCACCTAAAAAGGAGCTGGATATGCAAGCATACCTTAACATTCACGTGACCAGTTTTAATAGTTTTTGTTGTTTACATGCAACATAATAATATATGATAAGCAAAACCTACTGCTTTTTCTGTTTTGATGGCAAAGAACTTGTGCTTTCCCTCTCCAGCTCCATACACATATCCAAAGGCACGGGCGTCTGTTATGTCCCGGGATATAAAGGAGATACGATGGACCGGGTGGGTGTGATTGTTGGCCTAGAAAGAAATGGTTCCAAAAATTAAGAAAAAATAAAAACAAGTGCTATGTTTGAATGAACACCAAGCCCCAAGGGGGGGGGGGCCTTAGACTTTTGGGGGTCAAGGTCATTTGAAGGTCAAGGTAACCTGGCAGGTAGAGCACATCACCTGTGAGTGTGAAGTTTGGAAGCTGTAGATGGAAGGACTTCCGTGTTATGGTCAAGTTTAAAGTTTTGGAACAAACAGACAGACCAAAAACAATATGTCCCCCAATCTGTCAATGAGGGGGCATAAAAATAAATCTTGTTCAAGAATCAATATTTCCTTACACTCCTTTCCTGGAATGAAGCAGAATTGGGATTTGAAAGGAAACATTTAAAATGTAACTGACAGTTTTTCTACATAGAGTAAATGAAAGGTGTGAGACTTGGAAAAATTGCACACTTAAAAGTGGTGTGAGATTTGGAAAAATTGCAAAGGTCCTGGTGGGGCTCAAACATCAAACCATCAGGTTTCTAACCTTTACACAAAGCAACACTAAGGCAGGCAATGTGCTTAAGGAACTCACGCTCCATGGTCAATATAAATCACTTAGAGAATATGATGTATATAAACAAATAAACCTGAAAAAAACATTTAAATGGTGATTAGTTCAATAAATGAACCACTGTTTCTTCATGACATATGAAATATACATAACATTTAAATACAATATATATAATCATTACACATACCAATTTAATCAGTTAAGACGTGTTGTGCTCTTTATCATGTTTGTTTGTATTGAACACTCCACTGACAGTATTACGGACATCTGGATATTTTTATCAATATGAAGCAGATAAAATGCTGCTTCACTGCATTATCACAGCATAGGCAAGGGGTATGATACCACACCTAGTCCCATTATTCTGACACAGAGCAAACCAGGCCTGGGAAAACCCTCATATGCTAAACACCAAGCAAAGGTGATATCATATACCAATAACATTTTCAATAACTTTGGTATTTCAAAGCCACGGATTGAACTCATAATCATTTGTTTAATTGTTTAAAATTCTTTTGCAAATTCAAATGGAAAAAAATTCATCATTTTATCTTTTGAATATCTTCAAACATTTTGTTTTTCATGTTTACAAAGTCTCATTACTCCATCTTCCTCTCCCATTTTTTATAAGTTAAACATTATCTATTAGTAATACTTTTTCTGGCATATGGAGTCACAGTTAAACTTTGGAAATTACATTATAAAGAGGCAGTTTTGCACCCCCCCCCCCTCTATGTACGCTTCATGTCTTGAGGGGCTGCATGTATGAAATTGTCTCTCAAACGAATATCCTTTGGTATGTCTGCCTGTATTTCATACCAAAAGTGTCTTTCACAATAAGGTGAGTCATAAATCACTATACATACATTTAATATTATATATATGGTGATTCATGATCCATCTTTCATGCCCAACCCCTTTGTTTTATATATCACAAATAGAACTCAACGTTAGACACT
>CM037777.1:101647185-101697185 GCA_021229015.1 Solen grandis | reverse complement strand
ATACGAAACTGTGGCTATTTTCAATAGAGTAAATAATTGGAAAAAGTAAACAAATCGTTTGAAAGTGAAAGCAGATCCATTGCTAAAAGATATAAATGCATAAGATATATTACTTACCAATGCTTTTCTCAGTGCAGGCAAAACACTTCAGATATTTGCAGGAGATCGATCAGGCTCACAACGATGAATTTAAATAATAAACGCCACGCATAAATATTATATAGGAACACATCTCTGCGATCTACATACTGTTCACCGGGGGGGGGGGGGGGGGGCACCGTCGTCAACAATAGCTTGTGAACACTCTAGAGGCCACAGTTTTGGCCCAATCTTCATGACGAAATAAATAAAGACTGTATCAAAATTAATTTTTTACGGAAAAAAAATTCATAAAATTTAGTCAGGATGTTTGTCTACATGATATCTCGGATGTGTTCGAAATTGGGTCACCTAGGCTCAAAACTAGGTCACCAGGTCAAATCCTTAAAAAAAACATTGTGAACACTCTAGAGGACACAGGTTTAGCCCAATCTTCATATAATTTGGTAAGAATGTTTGTCTACATGATAGCTTGGATGAGTTTGAATTTGGGTCACGTGGGCTCAAAAACTAGGTCACCAGGTCAAATCTTAGGAAAAGCATTTGAACACGCTTGAGGCCACATTTTTGGCCCAATCTTCAGGAAATTTGGTCAGAATGTTTGTTTACACCAAATCTCGGATGTTTTAAAAACTGGGTCACATAGGTTCAAAAAATAGGTCACCAGGCAATTTTTAGAAAAACCCAGTGAACACTCTAGAATCTACATTTTTGTCCCAGTCTTCATTAAACTTGATAAGAATGCTGACTGCATGAAATCCCAGATGAGTGCAAATTAAGGTAGGATCAAAATCTAGGGCTCTTAGACAAATGTTAGAAAAAACATAGCAAACACTTTAGATGCCACATTTTTTGTAATCATGTTTTGTAGAATTCAAAACTTATTCTTAGCGTTTTCAAATGTAATGAATAAGCACACACACACACACACACACACACACACACACATTCGTAAATTTGAATAGTTTATTTCCTTCAGGAATGTGTTATCTTTTGGGCTGCAAACAATACTCTGAAATATCAAAACATTCAAATATATGTTTTGTCACATGCCTTAATGTGTGTGTGTGTGTGATATTTATATATAACCATAACGCTATTAGTTATACAGTTGCTTGACAGGATACATGACTATTTATTCCCGGCTGGGGAAAGTCATGCCCGAACCACTAGGCGAGGGTGACATGATTTTTCTCAGCCGGGAATAAATAGTTATGTACCTTGTCAGGAAACTGTATATCGAATTTATTATACTGCAAAGCTCGGTGTTTCTACGTTAGTAAATACTGATAACGCGTCGTAAACACATACCCAGTGTACATTATTAATTATACCGTAAAGGGGATTTATTATACTAACTTTTAGGCCGAAATACATCACTCCGCGTCACGCGCGTGTATCATATATATATATATATATATATATATATAGTGTGTGTGTGTGTGTGTGTGTTTTGAACTCGAACAGCTGGATTAAACTTTGATAAAAAAGATGCATAATTCATATGATGTTGAAGATGTACGAGAAATACAAACGTTAAATCGTTATTTTCAGTTATTATTTGAAACTATTTTCTGATGTTAGATTACAAATATTAATTCGTTCACATACCATTCATTCATGTTTTTTTATTTGTTTGTTGTTATAATTCGCGATTTCCTGTCATTCATGTTAGATACTATATAGTGTATATCATAAAACAACTCAGGTAAGATCCCATACATACAAGACATATAGATAATGCATTCAAATAAAAGAAACCAAAAGTGCACACTGTCTTTTGCTAATGTGTAAAAACGGAAGTTCATTAAAAAAAGTGCATATGAAAAAAATATTCGGTTACAAGTAATGACACCGTCCATTTCTTCAAAATACATTTTGAACTTGCCGGAGATAGTTGAATAGTCCAATCCGAACTAGTCCAAGCCAAGCTTGCCGGAGACTGTCGAATAGTCTAATCCGAACTAGTCCAATCCGAGCTTGCCGGAGATTTACGAGTAATCATGAATAAGATAGACCTACTACGGGTTTTATGTTTGATGATTTTGCGGAAGAGTTAAATAATATTCAGGTATTAAAAAAACGCCAATATCTATAGAAAACTTGTTGTATTAGTTGTTACAATTACCTCCTGTTTACAAACAAAATGGCGTCCAATAGCCTTTATCGCTGACTTTAACACTCATTCAGCCCCTCACCGCGTGGGTTCGAATCCCGGTAGGGTCATTCGGATTTTCATGTGAGGAAGCCTTCCAGCTGGCTTGCGGTAGGTCGGAGGTTCTACCCGGATGCCTCCGTGCATTCGGGGTCTTCCTCCACCTGTAATTTAGCTTGAGGTCGCTATATGACTGAAATACTGTCGAAGGGACGTTAAATTTTAGTATATCATATAGAATATTGTTCTGTTTCCGTCTTATGAATTAATTGAAGTTCAATAATAATATCCGACCCGCCAGTGTTTACATAAGACCCAGAGTTCAATTTCCACGTGTTTCTAGGGTATCGTCTATTATTTCCACTAAGGAAATCAGGCATGATTCAAATTCCTCATGCTTATTTTGTGATGTCAAGTATTATAACAATTTGGAAATGTTTTAAGTGTGAGAAATGCCTCAAACTATCCAATATTTCATTGAAAAAATATTGGGCAGTTTCCGCCCTTTCTCCCTAACAGAGCAGTTGCAATTTGGATAATAAACGTCGGGAAAAGTAAATTTATAGTTATGCTTTTTGAACAAAGCAAATCAGGATTTGTTCCCGTAACATTTTAATTAGACGTTTTTGTAATGTCCTGTTACAAAAAAACAACAACTTAAAACGGATTTGTTTCTTCGGAAAATGAAATGCATTTTGCTGATTGGTACTCAGCAAGAAACAAAATTACATTACGCAACATTATATTCTATTCTTAGATCCAAGGAGTATATCATAAGCTGTGTTGATGAAAAGGTTGCTGGCTGTCCGTTCCAGGGAGCAATTCAAGAAGAAATGGAGAGAACATACTCGTTCTGTGAGCCTGATAACCTGCGCTGGATCTTGCAATGTAAGGATGGGTTATTTACCTGTTCCGTACACGTATCATGCGTAGCTAGGAGAATTTCGCAAAAACAAAATAATCCAATATAGTAGACATATAAGGAAACGATTTTTGCATTTTTCTGTCATATTAATAGTGTTCTAATTTTTCCTTTTGGGTTCTTTTCGTTTTGGTTAATTTCATTTCTCTACTGTATATATTTTTAATTCTCCCATTAATTCTCTCATTTACATCCAAGATTTATTTAAAAAGATGTGGATTTATAACTTCTTAAATCTTAAAATATCAGAAATATAAATAAGTTTGTGTAGGGGTGATACAGTTTTAAAAAAATCCAAGGTTTCCAATTGCGAAATCGAGACTGACTGCCTCAAAATAGGTTTTAATAACAACATGTCTTTTGAAATACATTATTAAGTGATTAATTGTACTTTAACAGTGTCAGTTCTATCTATCAAATAGTTAAAGTATGTTTTTTGTATCATAAGGTACATTTGTCGATGCAAAGTACGCCGGCACCCATTTGGTTATTCTATTTAATTACGGAATCGTCCTTGGAATGGACTTATCTGTGAATTGTCACGTGATTTTGGGGTATATAAGGCGCTGCTCTCCTCACAAATATCTAGTTTTGCGCAAAGTCAGTTAGATCATGAGGTCTTCTGTTCGAAGCAGCAATGGTTATATTTATTGGTTAGCTACTGCATCATGCACTTTGGTTATCGGAAGGTAGCTAGCCTGGTGCCTTATAGTAAGTTTTTGGTCCCCAAGTATTAGGCGACACTACTGTACCGTGCCCTTCGATGATCGGAAAGTAGCGAGTCTGATGGATCAAGCTTTAAAACAATTCTAGCTGTATACCTGACTAAGCCAAGCAGGCGTAATTGAAAACTAATAAGCTATACTGAATATCGGGTAGGTACAGGATAGTTTCCTTTTTGTTGTTGATTTATTGTACTTTTCAAGACTTGACCGCTCGTTTTGCTAGGTGAGTTAGATTTTGATTATGTATTAGTACATGTACTTTTTAGTAAAGCAATTCGCCTGGCGATCGTCACAATAGCTAATATTCGTTAGAATTATATTTTTGAAAATTGTGTTACCTGCACACTTTGGATGATGTTGTTCATGCAATGGCAACATTACAGAATGTGGCAGTCATGTACACTTTCAGCTTCGAGCAATAGTAGACTATAATGAAAGGTTTTCTAAATAGGTGTACACAATGCATGATATTCTATGTCCTACATTCATGCTAAATTCAACCCAGCTAAGTGGTACATGGTAGTTGTTTGCTGTTTACATGTGTACGCTTAAATGTTTGATACATGTGACATAAGGCATGGGAGCAAATCTGTCCCGACCTCCGTAGCTTTCCAATAGATGTTATCCGGAACTCGGCAAATGCGGTTTTTCCCATCTAATCCGGGTGTACAAACTATTTTTTACCGTTATAGTTCCACGGTGCACTACCGTTCACAAGAGAATTATAGTGCAACACCACAAAGTTGTAACTGTAAAAGTTTGTTTGTACCCCCGGATTATCTAGGAAATTCCCAAATATTCTTAATTCCGGAGTATTTCTGCTCCTGTGTTAAGCTTGTGGGCCTCCAAATGAAATACCCATAAATGCAAATGCAGGCTAGAACAAGTATTAGCATTTCCAAAATTGCTAAAAATCGCCGTTAGCTAAGTGAACAGAAAGTTACACTGTGACGTAAAGGGCTATCATAATTACGTCGAAGTACTTGCAACTGAAGGTGAGGTTAATATGGTATATTTGGTTCAGTATTAATCAACGACGAAAATAAAATTGGCTACAACAAAGCAACGCCTTGTTGATTTGTTAATGTCTTATACCGTCCCAGAAAAGCTAATAGTCCCATACCATATACTCCATACCGCACACTGTGGGAATGTTCTGAAGACTTGTACAGATAATGACATAAACAACCAAGTTCCTTTTAGTTAAACTGCATGACACTTTTACTCATATAATGACAGATCAGGCCTGTTTGGTCAACAACGATAAAAAAAGGCTTCAACAAAGGGTGTACTCCAATCGAATCTGCCCAATTATGCGCCTACCAATCTAGAACTGTCTAGCAACATGTACTTCCAGTGGTCTTTTAACCAGTCCAGATTTCCCAGCACTTAAAGCAGTTTCCAAATTCTGCGCACCGGTTACGTCACGCTACGCTACTTTAACCACTACCGCCACACAAGTCACATGGTGATAGTTGAAACCATGTGACAAACACTCATGATTTTATAAAGTAATGTTATTTGATTTTATTTCTTACTTTTCTCATAATCATGAATGTTATTTTCGTGGAATATAACGCAACTGATATGATATAATAAAATTAAAGTCAAAAGAGAAAAAAGTAAATCCGGCCTATATCAGTCGAAATCTACTCGTGGTGACAGTGGTTATCGGCAACTGTAAAGGCAGGTAACTACTGCCTAGAGTTTGAGCAGTTTCCCAGAGCTTGTTCTCGGTAATCTGAACTGTTCATCTTGCTGAAACCGACTGAGAAGGAACCTGCTTGACTATTGAGTCAGCAGTGCGGGAGTAAAAAGTTTCTTGCTCGATAGTATGCCCTGGGCCGGTGATAATTACTTTCAAATATTTTGAAACTTAAGAGTTCAAATCTAAGTAGGGTAGTTCTTTTTTTCTATTTTTATCTTTGAACATAGTTTCTGTCTCACTCACTCAGATTTAGAAATACAAAAAAAAAAACGTGTTTAATCTTAATTTTATCATTTGTATTAGGATTTACTGGACAAATCATGGTAAATACAGTACGTTTGCTGTTTTTTCTTTTTCTTTTTTTTTGTCTTTTTTTTTTTTTGTCTATTTACATGCACCTCCTGGATTAAGTTCAATTTATACCATATGCTGGATTACTTATTTGACCTTTTTGTTTGTCTCTCGATTATGTAGATTTTAGTGACATTTTGGTTTAGACACCCTTAGCAGACAAATGGTAGAACCAGTCTTTCATTTGAGTACCTTGGTTATCTTGGTAGAGATTAAGTGGTCCTAGACGTGGCGGTGTTTGTCGACTTCACTAGAAGTGAATAACAGGGAATAAACCTTAAAATGTGCTTGTTAGGGTGATAATTCATGACATATTCTCAATCGAAATAATCATTTGACGTGTATGGTTTGCTCGCCAAGTTCTTTTTATTTTATTTCTAAAACATTTTCGGAAATGGATATTGTAATATTATCGCACACATCTACAATTCGGTGTATATATAGCTGTCCAGCAAAAGGTCTATTAGAAAGATCTTGTTAGAGATCTCAACAGATTACATCCAGGACGACATTGCCATATACCTTGGGTACCTAAAAACACTATTGTCAGTGGTGACTGTCTCGTGTCACTTATTACGGTCATTTAAATGCGACAAAATATTTAGAGTTTCGTTATTTCTGAAAAAAGAACCTTTTTATGTCTGGGTTTTAGATAAGAAATAATTTCATAGGCTCAAATCCGGTCGGTAAATTATGTCTAATACAACATAACACTTTTATTTATTGTTCAGTTCTCCAAAGTGCCCATTAAAGTCCCGCTACCTTAAATTAATTATGACCCCGCTTCGAAGAAGAGGGAGCATATTGCTTTGCACATGTCGGTCGGTAGGTCGGTCACAGTTTCCGATCAATAACTTGGGAACGCCTTGGCCTAGGAACTTCAAACTTAGTCTGGAGATGGATCATGACCAGTAGATGAACTCTATTGTTTTTGGAGTCACTTGGTCGAAGGTCAAGGTCACAGTGACCTTTATTTACTGGGCTTTATTTTGAAAATAGTGAGCAAGCCATTTTCGATCAATAACTTTAGAATGCCTGGGTCTAGGAACTTTCAAACTTAGCCTGGAGATTGATCATGTCCAGAAGATGAACCCTTATGCTTTTTGGAGTCACTTGGTCAAAGGTCAAGGTCACAGTGACCTTGATTTACTTTGCTTTTATGTTAAAATGGTGACCAAACCATTTCCGATCAATAACTTAAGAACGCCTGGGCCTAGGAACTCAAACTTAGTATGGAGATTGTGCATGACCAGTAAATGACCCCTTTTGATTTAGGGGTAACTAGGTCAAAGGTCAAGGTCACTGTGACGTTAAATGCCGAAATAGATTCTGATCAAAATGGGTTCTGGTCAAATCTTTTTCACCTGATTTTTTTCAGCATTTTCACCTTTATTGGATGCAATATACAAGGTAAAACTCAAATGAGACATTATTCTTCTTGTTCATTGTCTGCATGCTTTTCACTTAATTTCATGGTGCTAATTGCATTAAAACTGCGGTGCCCTTGCTGTGTTGACCTACTTATGATACAGAAGTAAATGCAAATAACCTTTCTTCTCTCTTCTATCAAAAGAAATCTGCATTTATATCACCTTGTACTCAACACAGCAATTTGCTGTGTTAATAATTATCAGTAGTAAACCTTCACCAAGATAAGTTCTGAACTTTGTAACATGCCCACGTTATAAAGCCAAACATCATACATATATTATAGCTATATAAATATTATGGCATATATGTTTTACAAACATTTTTGTATAGAGAAATAGTAGATGAGTTTCCAAAATGTATTTCCTGATCCGGAAATTAATTCCCGGTAAACATATTGCGTTGTGGAAACCCGTTTCCTAAGTAATAAGGTCTCCAGATAGTGAGATTTTTTGATTATTGAAGCTCGGATTAACTAGGTTTCACTGTATTTACACCAGTATAAAAAAGAATATAGATTATGTTTTATAGTTCAGTATCATTCAAACCTCATTCCCTTACGATTATTAACGAGTAAAGATCTAATATTGCACGTTATTTCATAATTCATGAAATTCAATTAAAGCAAAGAAATAATGAATTTGCAGTTATTGAAAACATTTTTTTTTTTTTTTTTTGTAAATGCAAGGTGAAACTATTTAAGAGATGCGCTCAGCTGTTCGTCGATATATATGCATTTCTTAACACTAAGCATGTGTTTATTCTATTGACAGTTTCATTGGAGCATGACACCATAACGAAAATGGAATGTATCGGTGAATCTTTTTCAAAAATGGGAGAATGCTTTGGAAATACTACTGATACTAGTAAACTGGATGACTATCTTCACAATCTGCAGCTGGAAAATGTCTTCCAAATCATAACTAAGTAATGTATACATAGAAAAACATACTCTAGTTTTTTTTATACACACATGACCCGGAATCGAACACGGAACATTTTTATGAAATGAAAATTGCGATGCTTTTACGCTATCCATGCGTTTAATTTTAGGTTGAGGTATTCAAACAGAAACAATTAGAGCTGATAAGAAATGGGAGATCAATATTGGGGCGTTCTAGTTAACTACAATGAATACGGAACATACGTGATTTTCAAAACTTAACATCATACGTACATTTGGTTGATAGAAACGGAGCTTTTCAGTGTTAAATATAAGATAAAAAAGGTGAAATGGTAATACAATCTCAATACATATACATCTATCAAATGATTTTAAAACAATCATTTCAAATTATGTATGCTACCCTCAGAAAATGTACATAAAGATAAAAGTTTATCCGCTTTCAGGTATATATTAAGTTCACAAACCAGATGTTTACTCAACTGTTTGATATTGAATTAGTCTTTGGAAGTTGTGTATTTCATTCGAATATTATCTACATGTTTATCTGTTTTACCTAAAAAACAAATGCATTTTTTTCAGTATGTTAAAAAAAGGACTTGAATGCTACGTGAAACAAGCTGGGCCATCCTTACTAGGAAATACAGATTGCACGATATCTTGGCAAGAGCACTTGGTTTTGTTTACTACATACCTGGCCCTCGATTTGCCAGTGGGAATGCATGTGTCCGTTGAAACCTTACAAAGCGTACAGGTATGCTAACAAAGTATTTAAACAACACCATCAACAAAACAATATACAGCTATTTCATGGCAATTTGAAAATTGTCGTCCAAAGGGGGGGGGGGGGGGGGGGATGAGATTGGACCAACGTTTTTCACTGTTACAAATTACCATGGAATAAATTGTTTTATGACCTGATGAATCATTTCATAATTAAATTGCATAATTATATACGATAAAAACAATGAATTCCTGGACAATTGATGATTTTATTGAATCGAATAGAATTATTTGATGTAATATTTATGTGATAAATAGAAAATTAATTTATAAGTGTTCAAACTGTAAACTCGTACCACGCACGCATATAATAGTTCGAAATGTTGCCCATGCAACTGTTCACAGTACTAGAATATGGACGAGTATACGTAAAATAACTTAGAATGGTCAACTCACTTAATACTATCATGATATTAAATAAATGTAACCATTGAGAGTCATGTGATATTTAAATGGCATATTTTAACATTATGATGTTTCTAACTCATCGCATAGAAAAAAAGCGTCTATCTATCTATCTATCTATCTATCTAATTACGAATATCTATTACAGGAAAAGGTCGGTCCTTGAATAAGGGAAGAGAAGCAACTCCAACTCGACGCTACGCCGCAAATAAATGACATGTGCACATGTTGATGTTTTATGCAGTTCATAATATATGCTTAAATATACACTAGTGTTTGTAGTATAGCTTATTTTTCCATGGGAGTGTTTTATCATTTAAATACAAAGTGTAGTTGACATAGATAAATAAACTACCAGTTAAGAATGTCCCTCAAACCGGATGCAGGTCTTACATCTTAATTTAATACTTTTTGCATGTTTATGGAACGTCAAATATACATAAACACAAATATTTGGAGATGTCTTTTGAAAGTTATCAATTTAAACATGTAGTCAGATTGTCTTCTTAAGCAAACATCAGAGAATACCATTACCTTTTCATAGTCATAATTGATTGTATTAACTTAAATACATTTATATTCTGTCTTTTGATTTTGGGGTTCATTATTTTTTTAATTTAAAAGCATTATGATTTCTTTAAAAGTAGGGCTTTATAAATTTCTATCTGTCTTTTGTTAAAATATTACATTCAAAAAGATAATGGAATTCGTCCCCTAGTTCATTGACGCAATATGGACAAATTCAATCATTTGGTGGAATTCGATTCCATTTGCCTATTCCTACTTGCATTTTATGATTACGCGTTCTAAATCTAATTAAACACGTTAAATATCTAGTTGGATTTTTATCATATAATCTTCAAAACCGAATTTCGTCTTGAATATTCTATAAATTGTATTATTGATCGAGCTGTTTACAAGATTGTACCAATCATTTATAAACAAATCTTTTTCTTTTTTTTCCTTGACAATTAGTTTTAGCCATTTCGGATTAGTAGTCGATTGATTACTGCAAATATTATTCAACTTACATTTAATCAAAATTGATTTTACAAAGTAAATCCATGGATATTTTTTCCTAAGATTTTGGTCTTGTAAGTGTTTTGATTCATATAGTATATTGTTATAAATTTTGGATGACAGTTTTAAAGGCGTGTTTTCAGTTGCTAAATGCAATCTTGACCAGTAAGCTATTACTCTAGTTTCAAAATCAATGGAGAGGGGTAGTGTTCCTGTTTTTCCGTTAATAATATAATTTGGAGTAGATTTTTTGACGTTTAAAACATGTTTAAAAAATTGTAATTGCACGCTCTCTAGAACTGTATGATTTCCTACCCCCAGATTTCAGCCCCATATAGTATAATTTGTTTAATAGTTTTGTTGAAAAGTTCTATTTGTAAATACCTAATAAGGAGTACATTGCCCTAGTTGCTTGATTCGCTAAAGGTTTTTTACTCTAGTCTACCCTTTCCGAATACAACAGCTTTTGATTGTTTGAAATATTAACAGATAACTTCCATAAATTACAGTAATTTGCATCAGTGCATCAGTATCGAATGCGCTTTGCAATTCAGATGCAGTTTCTGACATAATAACAGTTTCGTCTGCCTATAAAAGGATAAATATTTTAGATAATTTTGAAAGTTAATTTCGTGGTCAGGATCTATATATATATGGAATATTCACGCCATCTGCAACATTACATTGTAAAAAATAATCGAGTAAATCATTTAAAAATACAGAAAATAATAGAGGTGAAAGATTTCCCCTTGTATAACACCAATAATACAAGGGAAAAGGATCGTCCCCGGTGGCCGAGTGGTTATAGCGTCCGCCTCGGGTGTGAGAAATCGTAGGTTCGATCGACATACCAAAGTCGTAAAAATGGTACTGTTATAGCCCCCTTGCTTGGCGCTCAGCATATAAGGGTAGCTGCAGGACTGGTTGGCCTGGTGTCAGGATAATGTGACTGCAGAGTGGCAGCACTATATCTGACTCAAATAGACATCGTCTCCAAATGACTGAAATACTGTCTGTGGGACGTTAAACCTACAAACCCGACAAACAAACAAGGGAAAATGTTTGAAAGTTCCGAATTGAGTATTATACATGACTTGATATTATTATGCATATTCTTTATTAACTGCCATTTGACATTTATATTTGTATTAATAATTTCAACCAGAGTCCACTTCCCCATACAGCCTCAAAAGCTTGGTTCAAATCAATAAATGCACAGAATATTTCTTTTTGCTATTGTTAAATACTGAATTATATTGTTAAAATAAATATATATGTAGAAATCTTTTTCTGAATCCTGACTGGAACTCAACCAAATAATTATTTGATTCAACGTACAAAAAATGACAATTATTTATTTCACAAGCAAAAAAAATTACCAAGGCAACTCAAAAGTTATCGGTCTATAGTTCTCAGGTTTGCTGGATCTCCGTTATTTTTGTAAATTGGGTTAATCTAATCATGCCAATGGCCCAAGATTCGGGTACAACACAATGGTCAAATTCTAAATTAAAAAGTTTTTCATAAATATCTTTAAACTTCTGGAATAACTTTTAATATGTTCATTCATTATTTTATCTGTCCCACTTGCTTTTTTTAATGATCGTACTGCTTTTTCTATTTCCGATACACTTATTTTTTTTATTTATGTTATTGAATCTATTATTATTATTATGATCATTAGTATAAACGGTATTTCGATTTATCCATATCAAATTATTTGTTCTTTATATATTATTTGTTATATGGTTTTTCCAAAAATTATACCAACAATCCAATTTTTTTTACTACATGTATATAATTATTGATACTAATACATGTATGCCGTTAGTTCCACTGGCTATAAACTCGGACACGCAGACGTGTAACTGAAATGGATTTACGGCCCTTACTTGAAAAGCAAGTAAAAGGCTATGTAGAATTGGGGTATTTAACATAAGTTATTCCACAAATGCGATGGCTCATTTTTTTAAGTACTGACCTTAACATATGGGATGTTAGGCCTGATTTTCTTACGAACTGATATTCAAAAGTCACCCGGTTTGATACACCTTACATATAAGAGTATCTCGATATGGCATTCTCATGAGATGAAAACAATAATAATTTCAAGCCCTTATTATTTCGTGACAAAGAGAAGTTCAAAATATTGCTATGAAAACAAGTGTGCGATAAGATAAACTGTGTGATTTAATATTCCGACATTTTTTTCCCAGTACATACTCGAAAAGCCCCCTCAACGCGTGCATACTAGTATTGATTAAATGACGAAAATAGATCAAGCAAACTGTAGTGAATTTCGTATTTTAAATACTGAGCACGAATCAAGGGAATTTATTCCTTTTTACAGTCTGTTATATGTTGACCTAAAAATAAACGTTCCTATTAATGAGTGCATTCTTTTACACTTGTCCATGCGGCTTAAAGTTTCGCAAAATTCTTTTACATGCCCAAACTTCATATTTTACTCAGAAACACTGTGAATTGACAATAAAGGAAAATGTCTATGATTACCAGTTACTTAGGAAACACATATCGAAATACGTGTAGTTTGAGGTTTGTAAATGTGCATATGAAAATATAGCATCCACACTAATTATGCTTAAGCTGTTTAGATAAATGAGTATGAAAATTGGATTTTTTAAACTCTTACCATATATTCTAAAAACGTCCTTCTGTATCTTGCTTTCCGAATTGCAACGTATATATCAAATGATTTATGCGGGACGTTTAAGGTTTATATAAAATACGTGTTTATGCATGTTATATCTTATGCCATGGTGACTTATTTTTACCATAGCAGGTTCAAGGTGTCAACGCGATAGAGTAAGAATTTGACGGGTTTTCAAAGTTTCGTCAAACCTTTTCCCAACGTTTTGCAATTAGTATATTGCGTCAGTGTCCCTGATATGAGACTGCTTTTGTCACAGTATTCCATGGGCATGTGTATGTGTCTGCTTGGCGACTCTCGGGTGGAAATAAACATCTCCATACTGCAGCATTACTTAAATTCTCCTAACCGAATAGAGAAGAGTTGAACCTGAACGGGATCCATGCAATTGGCTTTTCGCTTGTGCTTCTTAAATGCTCTTTTTGCTGCAAGAAGTCAATGGATTTTCCCGCATTTTGGCGTAGTCCATTTCCCCCAAATCAATGGATGAACATTTGTGTAGGCTCATTTGAATTCATTTTCTTTTTGAATCTGACGTATACTTGGAGTGTATATTTTTCCCTTCCACAATACCAAACCTCTGATTTTTAAAGACCTATTTGAAAATAAAATTTTAATTGTTAATCATTTTGTTCATAGAAGTACCAATGGATATTCATTGCTTGGCACATAATTGAGCTTGGAATGCTGAATTTGATGTGAGGTCTCTCTCTCTCTCTCTCTCTCTCTCTAGTTTCGAGACTGTTAGCTAGCTGTTGGCTAGCTTGCCGTCTTCGTTAGTTGAACTATTCACCAGCTGTTCCCTATATATCCCCGTGGACATTGACGAAAATGGACCCCAATGTACGTTGACATGTCCCATCCTAACTAACTTTGGGGTCCAACATTGGTTGCATCATCGATATGGATGATCGACCTTTACGAACGTTTTCTTAAACGATCAACAATGTATATTCTTCGGACAGAAGAAGAAAATGTGTGTTACAGGTCTGTTAAGAGTTGCATTTTGTGCATACTCATTGACGATGATGTGACAAAAATATTTGACAATTTAAGAGCATTCTATTGTTTAAAAAATATCATGCATATTTCCGCATACCTTCGTCAGTTTTCTGACGTTTTCCATAGGCCTTCCGTATATATATATATATATATATATATAGCGAGTACATAGATTTATGACGTAGCTAATAAACATAGTCAAATTCAAATTAATTCCGATTACGGACCGTCTCGTACCCGTCAACTAAGTGTTATTTTACAGCAGACATTTGCACAATATGTACCATTTGCATTTGTCTACAATATGTAAATGTTTTACCTTTTTGTCTTTTCTTTTTCATTTAAATTTGTATCATAATGAAATATAAAGGATCTTTAATGCAGAACATCATCAATAACATCCTCCTCCTCATTATCGTCATAATGTATTTGTCTCGCTATCAGCTATTTGTATTTCAGTTAAAACAAGTAACTGGTGTTGTATGCAACACATAAAGTCCCCTACCGGCTCCACCATGACTCAATATGGTAATATATCCCATTTTTTGCCATATTTTCACTAATTCCGTTACAATAGCAACCACAATTTTAGTCGAAGGACAAAAATAAAACGACGTGCATAATCTACACATTGGAATCTAGTCATAAACCAAGTTTCATCAAGTTAGCTTGCTTAGTTATTAAGTTATCGCGGGATCCAGATTTGAGCGGACAGACAGACGGACGGACAGACGGACGGACGGACAGACAGACGGAGGGCAAACCTATAGTCCCCTCCGGTGTGAACACCGGTAGGGGACTAATTAGGCATGTACATAACATCATTGCTATCCGTTTTTAGATTGCGAAGCGTGTGTGCGAATCAGGCTTTGTAAAAACAATGACTTAAGTTTTTGCGTATTATTTTTAATATTGGTGTATCACTACGCAGGAGAAGTTGTGAGGCCTAAAATAGTTCATATTGAAACATGTCGGTTAGGAGAAAAACATTATCATAATTTCAATGCAAAAAGCATATATGTGTATTTTATATTCTTCACGAAAATATCTTAGTTATATCATGAAAAGCAAGCGTCGCTTTTTATATTAGGTCTACTTTTGATGAGTTGTAAATTGAAGACTAGCAAGAATAGCGAGGCTTTTCTTGAAATACGAATAAATAGTATAGGAGAAGAGTTGGGCAAATTCACGAATAAGACTTATACTCGCTGAAGACGCTCTTTGTTGGTTTGAAATTATTGACATCTTGTATAGTCGGGCAAATTAAAAGCAAGAGCGTTTCACATTGTTGGTGATTTTTTTTATTCATTCGGCCCTTGTTATCAGTATATATTACATATTTTGAAAGTGTAAGTTCAAACAATCAATAAATTCAAAGTTACTTTTTATGAATATTTTTTGAGCTGTAGGGTTAAAATGCATAAGTAAGTTCATTATGAGAATGGCCCCGGAACATTCCCGAATTCACATGTCAAACTTTATTTCCTTGCGGTTATAATGTCATTTATAATGGAGGAAAGTAAAGGGAAATTATTATATTACCAGTTATGTCGATGTCTTTTTTCCCCTATATCTACCACTTATACCTGCTATAAAGATACTGTGATCGCTATGATTCGAATTGAGGACATATAGAAAACATGATATTCATCTTCTAGTAAGATTGTATTCTCCTGTATGAAACAATGTAAACAAATCCTATCCTGTCTATTTATGCTGAAATATCGCCCAATTTCAATGTTAAGCCAATGACTCTAACATATTAAACGTGCAGGCACTCTCACAAGTTTGTATGGTAAATCTTTTAAGATACCTATGCTTCTCAGCATCAAGTTAAGACTTAATGTTCTTATAGAGGCGGAGGACATCGATAATTATTGATGATGGTGATAACTTAATGATTGGCCTTTTTTTAAACATGAAAGCCTTATGGTCTAAAAACGACATGAAACAAAACCACCAGGTCTGGTTTGAACTATAGTGTTTGTTGTTGCTTTGCCTAACTCCGTAAAAAAATTAGAATAGCGTTGCAAGCAACCCTGCTCAATAACATCATAGGTTTTCATTATATATACAGAAAGCGATCTTCTTGTTGGTACCAACATTCTAATGCTCGCTTTGTTCTTAATATAGGAAAAAACCAGATGAATATCCCCATGTCCGAGCAGTCGACATTATCCTCTCAATATCCTTTCACTTACAAAGTAAGACTGACCTAACATCAATTACGCTGACCGGGTACCAGACTTGTCTTGACTATTTGAGTTTACCGTCGCTTCGAAAGTATTTCAGTCATATATCGACGTCCAGCTAATTACAGGTGGAGGAAGACCCCGAATGCACGGAGACATCCGAGTAGAACCACCGACCTACCGCAAGCCAGCTAGAAGGCTTCCTCACATGAAAATCCGAATGATCCTGCCGGGATTCGAACGTACGCGGTGAGGGACTGAGTGAGTGTTAAAGTCAGCGACTTTACCCTCTCGGCCAATGACCGGGACCAATCTATATTGCCATTTCTGCTCCACCCACATTAAATCAAGTCCACTGAAGCAATTTATAGAGACAAGGACCTAAACCCAAATATCAGCAATCCAAATAGGCGTGTGAAGGAAATCTCGTATATATCGGTGCCACCGCGATATTTTGATAAAAAGACGGTGCGCCTGTACTGTATAGTAATTAATTGAGTAATAATTACTGCACGGCGTTGTGTTCCGACGCCATTCGAAAGGCTACAATGATCATCTACAGTATAAGGTACACGTGAAAGATATGGTATATGGTCCTAAGACAACTTCATAGCTGACTGTAACTGGTTGCATACGGCAGATATTTTAAGTGAAATAATGACTGTTTAAATCCGGGAGTAGATATATTGATTAAGGACTGGTAGGGAAATTTTTTCTGGAAGGAAATACATCAATTAATGAAAAAAGATCATCTTTGCCAATATTTCGGCAAATATTGTCCATATGACGAAAAAGTAAATAAATAACGCTCCAGCATTTATGTTTGTACTGCCGCTTTAATGTATTTTCTTCTTCATAACGGTAATTTTTGTGTCTGGTGTGACTTCATTTATTTATGAGTATATAAGTATGAGCATATAAATTATTTTCGTTCCGTTTGCCGTTTGGTTTCAGCGTCCGCCCTGGAATCGAAAGATCGTGGGTTCCATTCCTGGCCATGACATACCAAAGTCGTAAAAATTAGTTTGGTAGAGATCCCTTGCTTGACACTCAGCATATAAAGCTATTTCCAGGACTGGTTTGCCCAATGTAAGAATGTGTGACTGGATGTCTACGGCGTGATGCTTCAGTGTGGCAGCACTGTACTGTCGATGGGACGTTAAACACAACAAACTAACTAGCATATATAATTTATTTTCATCTTATTCACGGGATTATTTTCTAAGAAAATAAAAGTGCTCTAAGTCATTAATAATTACCGCATATTTATTATTGAAATAATAAATTAACTATAACTGCGTATATTCATATTTAAAGGTCTAAAGACTATTACAAAAACACCATAATAATTCATATGAGTTAAAATTTTACAACTAGACAAAAATAACGAATCGTTGTATTGATCGGTGTTTTTCTATCGCTTAGTAACACTGAACTGGAATTTTCCGCGGAATACACTTGATATTTCGCCGAGTTGCTTATCTTTGGGTTTAGGTCTTTGATAGCGGGAAACGTTTCCTAGCCGTAGGAGTAATGTCTTCTTATGTCTTATTTGTTAAAAAAAAAAAAAAAAAAAAAAAAAAAAAAAAAAGCGGCGGATCGGAACTCCAACAAACCAAAATCTAAGTACACGTGCTTTCACGTCATGAGAGTGTACGAGTAAAGCGGAAATCTTGGAACCCAGAGATGTCAGATTATGTTGGGTTGCTGTAAAACTTCCTGGGTTTATCTTATACGGTAGCATTATAACTACAATAGGGCATCTCAGCGGATGATTGTACCTTTATATATACATATTCAAACATAATGAGTACACGCATAAAGTAAAAGAAACATTAGAACATATATTCTGGGTTACATTTATTTCATTTTGATGAGTATACATGTAATACATACATAAAAAATATATTCCTCAATATGGTTTTCTGTAACGACATTAAATCATTTTGATTTTATTATTCGGGATAAAAGTAAGGGGGGAAAGATTTATAACTGGTAATGTAAATTCCACATGTTCAAGTACTATATATTTCATCCAACATGACCGATGTATAATAATATTGATTATTATGAACTTCGTACTTCTATGACTTTATTCCAGCGCATTATTAAAAAAAACACGAACTAGTTACCCTTAGCAAACATTTTCAACGACATCGTTTATTGTAGGGGGTTAAGGACATACATGTTTCAATTTATGTTCAAGAAACTAAGGAACAGTTATTCAGACTAATAAGAATAATCCACTATCTTAATATGCAATTTAAAACAAACACCATGATCTTATAGCTATTGACGCTCGTTCCTTATCTCTGTCACTTATATACATAAAGTATCTATACATTATGTGTACTGAAACTTGAACATGCTGTCTTTCATCTTGGCTTCCCAGATGGCGTCAAAAGCTTCACTCTGAGTCACGGTAAAATGGTTCTTCCAGTCTCCAATCTCACCTGATAATATTCAACCAAATTAAAACACAAAGCACCCATACCTTAATTCAATGACGTATGAATTTTGGACATACAGGCCTATATTATTATCCCCATTATGGAGGCTCGAGGAGTGAGATCCTTCTTAAAAGAAAAAGTGACCAACTGTGGTAGGGCTTGGTGAGTCCATTTTTTTTTCGGGTACCCTTAATATTTTTACCCATGGGTTATTCTAATTAAAATATGTACGATATGAAATTAATTATTCGGTATATACCTACGTCTCGAAGTTCACGTTTTAGGTTTGTAATCACAACTCTAGATTATAGCGAAAAAACGAAAAATTGCAAATAAATGAGCGTTATTGATGATCGGGGTGCAAGTCATTACGTTTGAGACTTTTATCAGATAAGGAATGATAAATAACATGTTAACCCTAAACATCTGCGCTATGTAGGTCCGAATATTGAACTAGGTCATCCAATATGACCGCCTAAGGGGGGGGGGGGGCGAAAATGCAATATATTCAAAACACCGTGAATAAATTTACCTTTTCTATACAAAATTTGTTTTCCATCAGCCCCCTTTATGGGATGTTGTACTTTACCAGTGTCGATGTCGTCCCCAAGTTTCTTTACACTGCACCTGTTTAAAATGGCCTGCAGCCGTTCGTCGCTGTGGTGATAACCGAGGAACTCTTGAAGTCTTCGCAACTCTTGGACACCGTTCTGTAGCGGAGGAAAACAGATTGGATCAATATCTAATGATAACGGGATCAGGACGATACATTTAATAATATGTAGGCTCAGTACAATATAACAAGTTTTAGTCTACCAAAAGTTCCTTCCAGTGCATTTCTTTACTTTGAGGTATGGAGTGAAAACATTTAGGTTTAACCAAAGGGCTCGTAACGTTACCAAATTTTGTGACGAAAATCAAGCTGTATAAATAGGTCCATATTATCATGGGAAATAAATAATATTTTCATAATTTCTATCAATGACATAATTTTACATGGCAAATCACATCTATGCATACATTAACATCCAATACCGCATTTGAAAAAAATCAATCTACTGAGAGGCCAGGGCCCTCTTTTTGTCGAATTTGGGGCCGATAATGCAAGGGTGGATTTAGAGGGGGCGGAAGCGGTGAAGCCCCACTCCCTCCCCAAATCAACAAAGGTAGGGGTTTCTTTATGCGTTTATCCACATATGAACTTTAAAGTTTATATGTAACAATTAGTGTCAGTCAATTTGGTCAAAATTGAAATATCATTTGCAGTTCGCTGATTACTTCAGTTTTCTCGTATAAGTTTCATTTTCGCTTGTTTGTCATCTTTCCGCTAATTAAACAAACAGAAGCAAATTTCGAAAAAGCTGGATCCATCCAGTTAAACGCTGTCTCAGACAGACTTAACATAAACCCAAAATAAATAAATAAATAATATATCGAGAGGTCGATTCTTTTTTTTTTAAATTTAAGTCTTTTTTTTTTTTTAAATCGACTACTCTATGTATTTTTTTACCAATGCATTCTTCATCTTAGATGTATTGTTTTCGTTGTCAGGATTCAAAGTTTAAATTTAAGGCCAAAAAAAATTGGGAGTCATATTTTTAAGCATAGTGAGGCCTGTGACTAGTGCAGAGAAATTTATAAAATAATAACTGCCTCTCTTTTTATAAATAGCTAATATAAAGAGAGGTCATTTTTTTAATATGAAGGTCCTGTGCATAGACAGGTAAAATTGTAAGGTCAAAACAGTAGAAAAGAGAAAAAGAGGGGGACAGTATGCTTATCATAAGTCGTCCATTTAAACATTTTGTTTTAATCTTTTCTTGTTCAAATTGGCGACCATTTGTCGCAATTAAATTTAAAAAAAGATTACTTGACCAAAGCCTGAAATTTTTTAGGTAAAATTAAACTTCTTTCAAATGTTCGACGGCCTTATTTCTACAAAACACCACATCATGAAGTAAAGAATGTCACCTTTTTCAGGTCTTCGTAGTACAGGGTGTGGATGTTAAGACTCGTGTTTTCTGTTATAAATTTCTGAACGGCCTCAAGGTATTCCGGGTATGGGCACATCGCCACTGTAATGTATTCAATTCACATCAGCTCTCGTCAACAATATATTTTAAAAGGAGAATGTTTCAACGTAATTTAATTACATAATTGCAGAGTAATATGACATCATTGATATTACAAATATGGTCAAATTATTCAACAATTAATCAGCATTGACAGTTAAGTTCTCTCTCATCCACCCCCATCTGTGTTTCAGAATCTTTATATAAATATGTTTATTAAGAAATTGTTATAAAAATGTTACTATGCGTATAACGTGTCCGAAAAAAAGCCATGTTTCTTTATAAGCCCAATATACATGTAACGATCAAAGCCCAATATACATGTAACAATCAATCATTATTAACGAAATGCAGTAAATGTACCTGGTCCCGTCATGAACGTATTAATGAAGGAATCCCATGATGGTTTATTCTCAATAAGGAATGTCGGACCTCTATTCAACATATGAAACAAAGAGACTGCAACGTCCTTCGGATTCCGGGCAATGAAAACAATTTTACCCATCTTGATGTACTCGATTGGTGCTCTGTCTAGTTTCAAATGGCTAACGAGAACTTTCGGAGTGGGCAACGATTGTATTTTTTCCAGTGGGAAACGATCGATTAGCATAGGAACGCATGACTTGGCATCCTCGATTGTTCCTTCATATTTCAGTAGTTCAATTAAATTCGTCAGCCAGTGTGTACCTGAAAGATTTGATAAAACCTCAAAGCATGGCAATATACTCCCGAATGTAATGCAATGTGAAGAGCACCTTGTATGTTGTATGGTACAGTATTGTTCTCAATCACTACACATAAAGCATAACCATGACAAATTTGTGTTTTGCTAATTCTATTAAGGGCCGAATCACTTGAAGCTGAAACTAACTTCTATGGAAGAGATTTCCTTTACTAATCCTGTATGGTGAAAGTGAAAAAGGGCCATATATAACCCCTCCAAAAAATTGTGAGCATAAAATCCTGCCTTCGTGCAAACATAACTACATGTGCAAGTATACTTGGTAATTTTAAAACAAATCCCTGCCATAAAGAAGAGTTCTGCCCCTAAAAACCCTTGTGAAGGAAAAGTATCAAAACCCATCACTCCAGAAACAAGTGTGTGAGCATTAAATGATGCCTTCATGTAGTACCATTTACGAAGACAAATGTAACTTTAACGAATTTATTCTACATAAATGAATATAGCAAAAGGGGACAAAGGGCCATAATCCTGATACACAAATCCTGCCTAATTTCGTAGGTAACTACCAATAATATTTAGCGCAATGTTGCACTTAAATTCTTAGTTGGGTAGAAACACTTTCCACCATTCCTGAAATATTCATAACTAAACTGACATATATTTTAGTAAGGATGGGGAGGTCCCGGACTCAGGTTCTGTCATGGACACTGCTGATTTCCTTAAGCAAGAAATATCTCGCATTGTTTCACTTCACCTATGTGTTAATGGGTACCTGAGAGGGCGGTATAATTCCGTGGCGTCATAATGTGGGGTGCAATAGAAGATCCTTAGATGGATACTAGTAGCAAGATGACCAGGGATAAACGCTGTAAAATCTGCGAACGTATTGTATTGTATTGTATTGTATTGAATTGGGGTTTACCGTCGCTGCGAAAGTATTTCAATCATATAGCGACGTCCAGCTAATTACAGGTGGAGGAAGACCCCGAGTACACAGAGGTACCCGGGTAGAACCACCGACCTACCGCAAGCCAGCTGGAAGGCTTCCTCACATGAAAAATTCGAAGTCCCTACCGGGATTCGAACCCACAGCGGTGAGGGGCTGAGAGATTTGTAGTCCACGACTGTAACCGCTCGGCCACGGCGGCCCCGTCTGCGAACGTACCCATGATATGAAGCTTAGACTGTTAAAAGCCTTTACTTAATTAACCTCAATAATTAAGAATATTTTTTTAAGAGCCGAAGTCATTGCCATGGGTATTTTTACCAGAGAAACAAGTTCTGATGTTCCTGATCTTCCATGGAGTCCTTGGCTCCAACTCCCGGTTGCGACATACCAAAGTCGTAAAAAATGGTAATGGTATAGCTCACTTGCCTGGCGCTCAGCGTATAAGGGTAGTTGCAGGACTGGTTGGCCCGGTGTCAGAATATTGTGACTGGGTGTGATATCATACCACATGTCTACGGCGTGATACTGCAGTGTGGCAGCACTGTATCTGTCTCAAGCAGACATCGTCTCCAAATGACTGAAATACTGTCGGTGGTACGTTAAATCCAATAAACAATAAACGACAACAAAAACTTCCTAAATATTTCCACAACATATATTCTAAAATAATTAAAAATATTTTTATTCCATAAGGAAAAGGCTGTACCTAAAATAACAATAACTCTTTTTTGGGAAAGTGCAACAGTAAATTCATAAATGATGTTCCATTATGATGCGTATTCAGACGCAAACATGAGTAAGGAAAACATCTCACATTTACTTTTCGTAAGGACCATGTTTAGGGGTTCATCTGTAATTTAAGGGACATCATCCGCGAATGACGTAGAATATATTCGATGCGAACGGGCTAACATATCTGGCTATGGTCATAAGGCGATGAGTCTTTTCTTAATAAAATAAATAAAACCTGCATATTAGAACAAATCAGATAACAAACCTGTTTTTGGAAAGGAAGCAATCAGTATATCTCCATCGTGATAAGGAAGAGATTTTATCTCTTCTAGCTTTTCGGGAATTGATTCATTTGGATAGTGGGATACGAAAGACTTCGGCAGTGTAATATCCTCGAACTGAAGAAAGTCTCCCAGCCTCTGTTTGTCGCCCATGTCTGCTTCACGTTTGTTATTGTCAACCTGTTGACAAGAAAAGCAATCTTTCGTACTAAATTATTACAAGGTGTAAAGTCCTGTTTTTGAATATGTTTAATAAAAACACATACTGGTCAAAATGTTTTACCGTCCTTTTTTACATTTTAGTGACAATCCTGAATTTCTTAGAAAGATGCCGCTCATGCCCATTTTGCCACACATTTTGGATGGCTACATATGGCGCGCAACCTTTACTTTTGATTTGTTAAGAACAATAAACATTTTGGCATTTAGATGTTGCCCTACCTTTTTTACCAATGAGGTGCCTTTATTTTATCAAAATTGAAACGACTATTTCAAGCAGAAATCAGCCGTGAAAATAGAACTCTCTATTTCTTCAGACTGGGGTTCCATTTTTACCAACCTCGCAAACGCTTATTTCAAATCTTGCATCCTTACAGGGCAATCTACAAATTATTGAATACTCCCAGACGCGTGGGGTCTAAGCTCAAGATAGGGAGGTCACTCACTGCTTGGAAATGTGTTCCTAAAACGACAATTTAAATTAATACAGCACACCATTAGGTAAATATTAAATGTGCGCTGTAACGGTGACTTGTAAATGAATTTTAGTCAGTTTAAGTTATTATTGCTGATATCAAGAGTTTAATGTCCCACTGACAGGATTTTAGTCATTTGGAGACTGTACTTACATAGATATAGTGCTGCCTAATTTTGATGTAACGTAGTAGACTACTGGCATAATATCACATCGAGTTCTTTCATCCTGGGTTTAGGCTAAACACTCATGAAGCAACCCCTATCGGCTGAGCGCAAGGGAGATATACCATTTTAGCATGTCGCGACCAGGGATCGTACCTACGTTGCTCCAACAAATCGGCCACTGGGACCGGTTTTATCATTAGTCAATGGCTTGCATTTTTCAATTGGGACGTGTATGATTATAATCACTTTATGCAGGATGTGTAAGTACATGTTTTCGGCTTAAGCTATTTAAAATGTATTTTGACCTTATTCTTGAACCAATCTAATCTTGATTAACAAACGAAGAGTTCGAAAAAGCACTCGTTTCATTGGTTTGCATAAATTATTTCATCATAAAATGGGAATTTCAGGGTGTATATCTTTTTCGTGATTGTCAATTGGCAAATAACAATTAAGTCTACCTACAATCTCATTAAAATCATATTATCCGAATTTGCACTCCTCTACTATCCGCGATTTGGATCTAATCACGTTAGATTGACCTTTTAAGTAATTTATATGCATGAACATGTGCTCGACTTTAAACCAATTAGATAGCGCGTTTCTAACTGACTTCGGTAAAACATTGTCACAGGTGAGAAAAATGTGCAGTTTGACCGGGACTCGAACCCCGAGGCCTTTTGCTAACAGGGCGAATGTTCTTCCGAATGAACACCGCTCTACCGAATAAGCTACCCGGCCGCTTATAAATACATCTTTCTATCCAATTGTGAAACCGATGCGGTTACTTCCCCCTGATATACCGAACGATTCTGTAGCCGCCGATTTGATTGGCTTATACAAAGGTTAATCTGAGACGACCCCCCTATACGACGTGGTCAGATCCAGTGACATACTGAATCTGATTTTAATGAGATTGATCTACCTATTTAAAGATAAACAAATATCCAGTTGAAAAATTCAACATATAAAAAACAACCAGTTGAAAAACGTAACACTTGAAAGCTTTAGAAAACGTAATTAACCTTGATAGCGGACTCGTCCCTCTAAGCCACAAAAACTCGCAGTATTTAACTTAACAAAAATAAGCTACATGTATAGCAACAACCTCTGTAGCACAGTTGGTTAGGTGTTCCTCAGCTAGTCTAATTAAGGGCCTCAAGATCGAATCCTACTAGTGGGACTTTATTTTTTTTTCTAAGTTTCACATATATTACATGGTTTCCATTTCTTTCTTTTTTTACTGGCTAGTATATTTAGCGACAAATACGTTTTATAGCATTATTTAAAATCACCATTTAAAACTTGCCATCATTATTATATTTAATATATTGTAACACTTTTACTTTCTTTAACTTTCATATCTTTTAAGCCGAATAACTTTTCTCTGTGTGTGTATGTGTGTGTGTGTGTTTATCGGGCTTCAACGTCTCGCCGACAGTATTTCAGCCATTTGGAAGTTATTTCTACTTGAGACAGATATAGTGCAACCACACTGCAATATCACGCCTTACACTTAGCATGATACCACACCAAGTTACATTATCCTGATACTGGACCAACCAGCCCTGGAACATCTCTTATATGTTGAGCGCCAATCGAGTGAGCTATACCAATATTATTTTAACGAATTCGTTTATCGTGGGCGGGCATAGATCTCCTGGTTCTGCACAAACCACTCGGCTACTATAACCGGCTTATTATTATTGTTTTAATCATGATTGAATACTTCAACCTATTGACCGCGGTCACATGTTTTATATATCTAAACCCTGCATGGTCGACTTCTGTGTTCACTTTACATTTAACTCATCATGACGGACAAACAAGATGACATATCGAATCCTGTACACAAAAAGCTATAAATAAAAATTTAATACTCTTTAAGGTCATTTTACAGAACAAATGACATATCTTGAATATATCACAGCATGCAAAATACGATGTGTTGTGAAGATGAAACGAAGGTGAAGATGAGTGGATGTATAGATGGATGAATTAATGAATATAACATTATTCATCTCGACAATTTCACGATTGCTATATGTGAAACAATACACTTGCCATACGATAAAATTTAGGTCAGATAAAAGAGGTAGTACACAATGACGGTCTCTGCATTTATCCCAGTCGTTATATATATGTCGGTTGTGTGTCGATATCTCGGATATAGCATAGCTATCACCGTTATATCAGAAGATTATAAATTTGTTTCAAATGTAATTATAAGAAATGGATACATTTGAATGTTATGGAATCATTTTTGATGAATGTGTAGCTCATTTTACTGTGAATAGATACATTTATGACATTTTATCAAACTTAGCTAGAAGAGATAATGTGATAGCAGTACAATATTATTTTCTGTATCATTAACAGAACAGTTACAATGTTGATTTTCCTGCTGATTATACATGCATAGGAAATAAAATCTCTCGTAACCGGTCAGTTTAAAAACATATATAAAACATATATCCATGTAGTTTAAGATTTGTAAATGCGAACATAAAATATGACAATTAAACTTTATTAATGCATGTGAACTAATACGGTTTAGAATATTTACATGAGAAAATTGATATAATATTCTCTTACCCGAGTTTCTGAAAATAAAAAAACTTCCTTTCTAATGTTCTAGTTTAATCGAATACATATCATAATGCTGTAAGCAGGACTGAACCAAGGTACATTGCCTATCCCACTTAACTTACAAAAGAAAGTTAAACAAATCAGACAATCAAATAAATGCATTCCTAATTAACAATCAGATCAATACAACTAAATATTAATAGTGAAAATAGTTTTAAATTTTTGTTGCGGTTCGAATCTTACCAGGATCTTACAAATATATGCAAATTTGTAAGAATAATAAATGAAGCGAATAAAATGATTGTCCCCGACTCAAATATCCTGAAATATATGCTTATGCTACCCTACGTACTCTAAATGCAATCATTCATAACTGCAATAGAAATGTGCTGTTATGTAAATACATAAATTGCAATGACATTTCACAGATAAAACATGCTTACCTTCCGTTAGATTCCGAATGGCTATGTGCCCTTCTCAAAATTTATGTATACCAGAAATTCTTTTCTCAGAACGAGGTTTAGATGGGTCAGGTATACACACCAGTACAGCTGATAATCACTTGGATAGTCATGGCGTCCACTGGTGGCAGCGCATCCACAAGTAAACTGTTGAAATAAATCTCATTATCATCGCAGTGTGTCAGTTTGTAATTCTAATGGAAAATATGATGCAGATAATTAACCTCTCATCACATTCCTATCCGGCCATCCAGAAACACTGTAAACTGAGTTTAAATCACCATGTTAAAGAACAAGAGTATTAGTTGAGTGTATAGAAATAAAAACACAACAACCATCTTCTCTGGTCTCATGTTCTTAATTTTATATTTAAATAACAAAAGTGTATGTACATTTAAACAATCATTAGGCATTACTTCACATGCTTGAAGTTACATATATAAAGTTTATCTTTTTATACTGGGTTTATGTCAGATGTATTAAAAAAATTCTCCGGTTCACACACTGAAAAAAGGCCAGAATTATAGTCAAATAAACAATATATATATAAATGGAAAACTATGTCCAACTTGTATTTTATAAAATTACAAAAACTGTATTGAAAGAAAGTGTATCTAATGAGAATAATTTTAGCAACAGCATTAAGACTTGATGCAGTAGAATTTAGTGTTTCTTTATCTTGAAGTCTTCAAAGATAGTCCTATGACCCTTGAGAATTCAAGAAGTCCAAATGGCTGATTTTTTTTATGGGTGATATATACCTTAATTATGGTTATGGTTTTATGCAATGTAGGGACACCGGACCTGCCAACAATTCCACAAGGATACACCTTCTATAGAAGCATATATAAGTGTTGCGTTCAAAAACTAATCCCCGTTAATTGGCATCAGTTTTTTTCATGTCTTTATAATTCTTTAGTTGCAGGTAGAGATAATCATAATCTTTTCCGCATTTAGCTATCTCACCCACGTTATATAGATGCTATATGTCTGTGCTTCCTGACATTATGCCGGAGCTGACCAGGGTCACAGTCTGTGGCGTGTAGATAAAATCTATTTTTAGACTCGCTAGCGAGTGTCAAGCTGGGTATTACACGCCCTTCTCTCTCTCTCTCAACTTTCTAATATATCAACTGTTGACTATATCAACATCATATATGCATTTTTGTTTATTTGTTTGTTGTTTTTATTCTGTTTTAATATTATTAATGATGGTTTGTAGAAGTAGGACTCCTAATGTTGTGTCTTAGTACCATTAATTAACAACCATAAGTATTTCTTGTCTAATGATATATACGTAATTGCCTTTCTGTTAATAACATGATTTATGTAAGCTATTTATGTATTTTCATGTATTTCGCGTGATATTGAGTGAATTCCATTCATACATGCATACATAAATACATTTATTCATTCACTTTTTTGCAGTCAGTGATAAATATATTTCATATTCAATATATATTTTGTATTGCCGCTGCAATTAAATTTATATAACACATTGTACACGTTTTTTGTCATCTCTTGTGAAATATATAAAGGTATTAGTTTGGGTTAAAACTGTTCATCAGACCGGAATCAAATCATCTTTATAAGATTGTATTATACTGTCCCCCACTTCAGGTATACCTGGGATGAAATAAAGTGCTGTTCTGTTCTGAACAGCAAATTTCTAAGGTGGTATCAAAGGGACACGAAATAATATTTTTATTTTGCGTGCGCATGCGATAACTATTGCTTGCGAACGCGATAATTACTGCGCGAGAAAGCGATAACGAATAGGTTCCTACGCGATAAACACCGCGTTCGCACGCAATAGCTATCGCGTGCGCACGCGATATTAAATATATTTCATATCTCTTTAAAACTTGTATGCGTATGCGAAGGCTTCTGTGTGTGATCGTGCGTGCGTGCGAATGTGGTGATTATCGCGTGCAAACGTGTTAGGTATCGCATTCGCACGCGATAAATATATATCTTATGTCCCCTTCATGCCACCGTATATTTCTGCCTTGGGCTAAGGGTAAAAACAGGGACGTGCTTAATATATTCTAAACTAAAGGGAGAGACACTTCATATCTGTATTGTGATTGGGTTTACGTCGCGCGATAGTATTCAATCAATAGCACGTAGCTAATTAGGTGAGAAACCGAACACAGAGGTACGTAGAACCACGACCTTACCGAGCAGCTGAAGGCTTCCTCAAGAAATCAAGTCCAACGATCAAACCACACGGATGAGGACTGAGAGTTGTAGTCCACGACTGTACCTCGCAGGCCCTATCTGTATTTCAAACAGACATGTTGATTTTGTTGAACCGCTCTTTTATTTTGCCGTATCTTATTCTTCGGGGCCGAAAAACAAGAGATGTGTAGGAATGCATCCCAGAGCAATATGAAGAGACACAAAAAGACACGAAGACGCAGAGCAATAGAGATTAGGGTACTAGAGGTAACTGAAATGTTATTAATGTGTTGTGTTGTTGTTGTTTTGTTGTGTGTTGGTTGTGTTGTTGTTGTTGTTGTTTGTTTACGTCCTGCGATAGTATTTCAATCATATAGCGACGCCCAATAATTACAGTGGAGGAGACCCAGTACAAGAGTACCCGGTAAAGCCACACTACCGCATCCAGTGGAAGCTCCATGAAAAATCCTAGACCTACGGATTCAAACACAGCGGTAGGGCTGAGATTGGTAGCCACGACTGTAACCGCTCGGCCATGGCGGCCCCGTATTAGAATGTAAATGAGCTGACGAGGGATAAGAGGGCAGAAGAAGGGTTTGTTGATGATATCAATAAAGACAAGATTAGTTTGTTAGGAGACCATTTTAAAATAACTTTCACACTTGGTAAACAAACCCATACTATTTTGCAACATGACAACATGGAGGAATGAGAAACTCAAATGAAACAACCGAAGATTCAGGGGTGCCCCAAGACGCTGTACGTGTGACACAGTAATATAAGTGGTCTCCCAGACTGTGTCACATCCTCTGTTAGACTATTTACTTTACAGAACATTAAAAGTAGAAAACGAGTATCTGGATTACAGCATGACCCAAACAAACTACATACGGGCAATAGATGGGGGCATGAAATTCAAATCAAGAAACAAAAGATGAAATAAAGTTTGAACAAGATTAAGAAATAAAGATGTAAGAGCGTAAAGTAAGTAAAATCCAGCATTTTTTTTTTCATTACAAGGGCCATAACTGCTGACTTAAAATGCCGATATCAGACATAATCGAACTTGATCAAGAGATTATGGGTATCACCATTATCATAAAGTTTGAAGAATGAAAATGCTTTAGTGTAAACAAAGTAAAATCTGACATTTTAATATTAGAAGGGCCACACTCCTGACTTAATTTGCCGATATCAGCCATAATCGATTTTTTTCAGGTCCCTAAATCGAATATGGCTAGAAACATTATCATGACGCTCGTAGAAATGAAAATCCTAGAGTGTAAACAAAGTGAGTTTTGGCATTTTTTTGTTTGTTAAATAACCTTAAAAGCCGATATCGGCCATAATAAAACTTGGCCAAGAGATTATGACTGTAAATATTGTCATGAAGTTAGAAGAATATTGCTTATGAAACAAAGATGATAGAGTGTTTAACAATATGAAATCTGGTATTTTTATTATTAAAGGGTCATAACTCCTGACTTATTGGCCGATATCAGCATTAATCGAACTTGACCAGGAGATTATGGCTATAAACATTCAGTTTTATTATGTACACTCCATGGTCACTTGGTAGTTCATTGTGGAAGTGTATGTACACTCCATGGTCACTTGGTAGTTCATTGTGGCAGTGTATGTACACTCCATGGTCACTTGGTAGTTCATTGTGGCAGTGTATGTACACTCCATGGTCACTTGGTAGTTCATTGTGGAAGTGTATGTACACTCCATGGTCACTTGGTAGTTCATTGTGGCAGTGTATGTACACTCCATGGTCACTTGGTAGTTCATTATGGCAGTGTATGTACACTCCATGGTCACTTGGTAGTTCATTATGGCAGTGTATGTACACTCCATGGTCACTTGGAAGTTCATTATGGCAGTGTATGTACACTCCATGGTCACTTGGTAGTTCATTGTGGCAGTGTATGTACACTCCATGGTCATTGTGGCAGTGTATGTACACTCCATGGTCACTTGGTAGTTCATTGTGGAAGTGTATGTACACTCCATGGTCACTTGGAAGTTCATTATGGCAGTGATTGTTACGCATCAATTCTAGTATGCCCGAGTTTTTCAAGACATTATAAAAGCCATATTGTTATTGCATCTTTGACGGACGTTCGTCGTTTCAGGCACGCTTGGCCTGACATCAGTATATTGTGACTGGGTGTCGTATCGTGTCAGTTTAGTCTATTGCCCGATCCCCAGGTAAGATAAAACTATATATAATAACGTGGTGATTTTTCAAGAATCCATTATCTGAGCTCGTGCCTTATTGTAGGTATATTACAAGCCCAGATGCAGACTTCTTTTTTTCTACACGAGAGGGACAGACGGGGAAAATGATAAGTTGGGGAAAATACACTCGACCTCGAGTCTCGCGTTTATTAAAAAAATCATTCTCCATACCCCAGTCCTCGGGTTACCGTAGGTTTCATAAGTCAGTTGCTCATATGGCTCAAGTGAACAGTAACTAATACTATTATCTCGTCCGAGGATCGTTCAAATATGAATGCATCTAAGCACATAAATATGTATCCTTGATAGATACCAATGATTTTTTTATTTGGTCCCCTTGAAGTATTATCCTCCAACAGATATGCAACGTTACAGTCTTCTGGTCTAATCCTTGAAAACATCTTCGACGTCTTTTCAAGGTATACTATGACACTGGAATATTGCAGAACAGGTGTTTGCGGTGGACAAAATTTCGATCTGAAACTTGTGAACAAAAATAAAGTTACACGGGGCAAGATCAGGCGAATACCGAGAGTGAGGAAGCACGACCACCTTATCGTCCTGTTTCAGAAAACCATGTACAATAGACACATTGTGCGATGGCGCATTATCATGAAGCAATCTAACATTGGTCAAACCTGTTGCGTTTTTTTGTTGTTATTTTTTTAAAAAAATATTTTTAAAGATTTTAAGTTTTCGAAAACGGTCATGTGGTGCATCTTTTGGTGAAAGTAACCCATATTTAATTTTTTAAACCAACGAAAAACTGTCGAAAAAGTTGTTTTATTATGCCTATCAATAGAACATATTTCATCAGAAATGTTTTTACAAACTATAACAAGAATACATTCCAACTGGCTTGCGGTAGGTCGGTGGTTCTACCCGGATGCCTCCGTGCGTTCGGGGTCTTCCCCCACCTTTAATTAGCTGGACGTCGCTATATGACTGAAATATTGTCGAAGCGACGGTAAATTCAAATAGTCAAGTCAAGAATAAAACTAATCTTAATACAGGACCGTATTTGAACAATCCTCGTATCAGAATGTCTTATAGTTTAAACATTTATTTTCTCCTTTTCCATTTGACACGATTTTATACATTTTTTCGTGTGTGTGTTTTTTTTTTTCGCGTGTTTTTTATTCAAATATTTCTTACTATCGCGTACAGTTTTTGTTGTTTTTATGTTGGAGGCAATTTTTCAGTCATACAGCGCTGTGAAGTAAATTACAGGTGGAGACAGACTTAACTATTTGAGTTTACCGTCGCTTCGACAGTATTTCAGTCATATTGCGACATCCAGCTAATTACGGGTGGAGAAAGATCTACCGACCTACCGTAAGCCAGTTGTATGGAGACCCGGCCGTGATTCAAACCCATAGCAGTGAGGGGCTGACTGTGAGTGATTTAACATTTACAGGGTTCATCCAAATAAAATGGCTGATCCCCATGTTGGGGTAGTAAGAACGGCCTACTGTGCCTCACTCGTGACTCACGGTCGATAAAATATCACTGCCTAATGCTCATCATAATTGTTCAGGGTAGGTCCAGAGCAGGTCGACCCTGCGTCATGACAATGAAACTGGGTGTGTGCTGTCATGCCATCCTGGTAGTATTGCAGGGCTTCATACTGGTGGCTTGATAATGCTGATGTTTATACAACATACTCCTATACTTTTTCAGAGTATATGTGACCAAAGTATCAGAACAATTGTTATTCAATTATTTTATAGGTTAATATTTAAATAAAACTCATGCCATCAGATCATTGGATCTTTAATTTCATAAGATGATTTATAAACATGATGTTCTATCCAACATGCAACAAATTTAACAACAACCTTATACAATATCTGACCAACATGTTTGCATGTGTACGCCTGTTTTCACAACAATGTGCACTGAATCCATCTATTTCATCACATAGCATTAACATATAAAACATATCACTTGCATTAAATATCAATATATCCATGTGTATCTGTGTGTGATTCAATTTTACCACTATTCATGTCAACAATAAAAGCACCAAAATAAAACAATTTATTGCAAATTGCTACTAAAAACTATTTTCTAGTAAATCCAGCCCAAATTTACATGTAATTTCTACACTCACAATAACAGTTATATTTCTGTAACTGACACTTTGTTCTACTTAAAGTGGAGTTACTGATCGGGTTGAGAGCAGCATTGAAAATATGGGTACAACCCAGAAAATCATTAAGAGCACAGATCATAAAAAATATTACCGAATCAATGTAAAATAATTAAGTTTAAATAAGCTATAAATTTACCCTGAATTAACTTCAAACTAATCCCAAGTAAGAAAACATTGCTATTACTTGTGGAAATTACTTGAATTAGGATTAGGTCAATATTTTTAGCATAAACTCTTAGTAATTTAAGCTTTACTGCGAAAATCAATGCAAACAGTCAAAGGGAACATGTGCATGTGATTAGCACACATGGCAGTAAGAAAGAGTCCCATGTTTTCTCTGGATGTGAAATTAAGTTATGTCTTCTCCAGAACCTTAAAGATGGCTGGTTAAAACAAGTTGACTGCTTGGTATAGGTTGCTTCTAAAAATATTAGCTGTATATCTTTTATAAACCAAGTCAGAGACATAAAGCATATGGTATTTAGTCAAAGACTAAAAATAATTTTCATAGTGCTGGCTAAATCAAACAACTACATAAAAGTCATGGTATCAAATGTATCAAAAGGTATCGCTTCTAAGAAGGAATCTTGTGTTATCAATATAAGATAGGGGCACCTCTTTCTCAATATATGACAATTGATTTTCCTACCTGTAATGGATTTCTCTAATCTAGCCCTAATTGACTTAAGATACTCCCCTGAATTTACTAATATGTATAAGTACTTAGCAAAATATCTAACATCCCAATCTTTTTGCATTTGCAAGTTATATGTACCTGATTTTCTCGGCCCATATAAAACATACCAAGAGCAATGCATGTGGATACCAACACTTGTCTGATTTTTTTAAAAGGAGAGATAAATTAGGTCAAAATTGACATTAAAATTACATCCCTTGATTGGAAAGAAGCCCTTGTGATAGTAAACAAGTATGAGAAATTAGATGACGGATGGTTTTTGTTTAAAAGTTATGGCAAAGGTTAAAGTTTTTTCATCGCTTTTTTTTTTTGTCAAAATGGACCAAAGTCATATTGCCCTTAACAGGAATGTAGCCCTTGTGATAGTGAACAAATATGTGAAGTTTGATGACAGAATATTTAATAGTTAAGAAGTTAGGTCAAGGTTAAAGTTTTTCACGACAACTACGTCATCAACGCCAATGATGATGACAATACCTCAACTTTTTTTCTTTAAAAAAAAACAGCCAAGCTAATAATATATGCGAGTTTTATCTGTGAAGTCTTCATTAATTGCCATTCCAGTTTCCATGTTCATATTTATATAACCAAGTCTAGCAGAATAATTACACATGATGCACAATTCAAGACAGGAATGCTGGACATTTTACTAAGTTCAGTGTCTACATTATAACTATAATTTAGTACTGAGATTCTGCTTTCAAAAGTTAATGGTATCACCCGAGACATAGACAACAGAGATCTGTACCTTAGCTTCTGTTCTACATCATTAATCTGCTTAGTCATAAATATGCCTGTGGAAATTACAAAAATAACCCTTTATGAAAACAAATACAATAGTAAAACTTAAAAGTTAGATGAACAAACAAATTCCTAATAAAAAACCCCGACACTTTAATTTCAAGTGACAAAATTTCACGAGTAAAATTTTGCCTCTATGATGAAAAATACCCAATAAACTCTGATTTAATTAACAAACATAACTTTTCCTCAAATGAAAATAGGTATAGTGCCATTTAAAAAAAAAAGAGTAATTATGTTGAGGAAAACGTGATATTTCTTTACTTGTTGTTATTTGGGAGTAAACTGTAAATGGGACCATATGTCAATCAGCAATGTCCAGTTTATTATATGTAGAGGAAGACCCCAGGTAAACTGAGGCATCTTTGTATAAATACTGACCCACAACAAGCCAGGTGCTTCTAAACATGATGGTGGCATATTTCTGCCAGCCACTTAACCACTTGGCTATGTTGAAACTTTTCTGAAAAATTGTCACATATTCCGTTAGTATCTGGCAAGTAGAAAACTTTTGTGTTATCCTCTTTGGTATCTTAACAGAACAGAACTGCCTGTTAGTGCCCACTACTGCCAGCCATATATTCACTCAAGATAACTGGATATCTCGCCTTTTTTCAAGTTAGTCAATTAAATTATATTCGCCTTTTTTCAAGTTAGTCAATTAAATTATTTTCACATAATTATCTGGAAAAAAGCAAGATATCCAGTTAACCTAAGTGAATATGTGTTTGGCAGTAGTGGGCACTAACAGACAATTTAGTCCTGTTAAGATACCTAAGTGGATAACTTGAAAATTTTCTACTTGCCAGATAATAACTGAATATGTGACAATTTTTCAGAAAAGTTTCAATATCTCTGTTGTCAATGTCCCTGGTGTGTTCTGTAAACAATCTGAAACTGTACACTTAAGAAGCCACAATAGATATACTAGTTAGTAACAGTGACACTCGGTCAACAAGATAGTGAACATGTTAAACATATGATTATACAATGGCATCCATCAATGTCTTAAAAACATGTTAGTATAGTATACAATCCCTCACAATTAGTATAAAAATCCTTCAAAAATATTACCAACCAAGTGAATGAAAATGAAACTGGCACATTGCGAAATCACTACACATAACTCAAAATGATAGGCTATCACTGAATGTGTTTAATACTCCCCCCTCAAAAAAACAACAAAATAAAAAACAATACACACAACAGACTCCCATTTCCCTATCACTTCCAGTTTTCTATATCAAGCAAAAGTTACATTCACCTTTAAGCAAGCTATCCAAAATATAGTGCCAAGCTGTTTTGAATTTTTTCAAAGAGTCAATGAAGAGCAATGAGGTCTAAGGGAACAGAATAATACTGTGAAATGTGTACATCTAGTATAGTCCTCAAGGGAAGTGAATGTTTTGTTTTCATGAACAGCACAACTCAATCATAGTTAGACAAGGAAAATTTAAATCAAGCACAGCCATTAAGCTCATGTCCTTGTATGTTTATCTGTATGATTATATATGTAATCTACATTTCAAGATTTTTCATAACCTCAAAAATCTCAAATTCTGTATCACCACAAGAATTTTAAATAGACCATTAGCTGAGCTAGCATGTTTTCTGCATGAAAGGAATGCAAACTTTCCATTTTCTATGTCAATATATAAGCAAGTTCTAGAGCTTTGAAAGTCTGAGCTGAGGAAAAGCTCATTTGATGATGTCTCTTAAGTGCAAGCTAGACAATTTGAAGGTGGAGTGAGACATCTGTTATGAGGGAAGAAGACTGAAAAACACGTAAGTCTTACAAAGCATGTATATCGTACATAGAGATATTTAATCTTTGTGCAAAGTAATCTTTGTGTCAAACAGTGACAGAAGCAATCAGTGTTTAAAGAGGTTAGGTTAAAATGTTAAACACATGTGATAGGGACCGTTATGTTGGATAACATGTGGTATAAAAGTCATTGGTAAGTTTAAAGTATTTAATTTTCACATGATTTTACCTTTTTGATCTTTAAAAATGTAATACTTAACAACACTGTTAAGAGTATGTGGAAGTCCAAGGAATCTCAGTTACAAATGTGAAAGAATCTATCAATTGTTAAAATTATATGGCCAATAGTAAGTTGGTTTTTTTTGCACTTATTTTTTGCGATTGTTTTCCTTTGAGAAAATGACATCTTAACCAATCATGGTTAAAGGTTTACTCTTGCAATCTGAGTGAATATGAAACATCGTTCAAATCATCTAGACCAATTAGCCCATTGCAAATAAGCTTCAATGGGCAATCCAAGATAAATTCACACATCTTTTATTTAATTATTTTTATTTGGGATGCATTTAGTAAGCTGATATCAATTGTATAGGGACTTAAAGGTCCAAATAACACGTGGAAAGTTGTCATCAAATTCCTACTTCATCAAGTTAATGTCTAACCCAAATCACTCAATAACAACTGTGCCAAAAATCATCTAAGATGTTTACACTTAAACTATGAATATAGAAAATGTCAATGCAATGTTTAACTAAATTTATTTGTAGCTCCATTTCTAAGCACTCCATTGCAACCCATAATCATTAAAACACAGTCCAACATTTGACTCAAAAATCTGTAGTTTGCAATTTGTTTAGTTGACAGGTAATGTCCCTGTAATGGTTCCACTATGTCTTGGACCACTTAACCTCAACCAAGATAACCAAGGTAACCTAATGAAACATTAGGAAACCTTGTTTATCTCTGTGAAAGTCCATGAGGTCCGAAATGTAGCGGAACCATTACAGGGACTTTACCTTAAAGCAGTTTATTCACAGACAGTCATTGACTAAGAATTTGATTTAAATCTATCTGTGTTTATTATATTTATCAATACCCATCTACAGAAGCATGGTACCCAATGCAACATTCCTTGATAGTGACAAAGCATGGGTGGTTTCTCCATCACAGGCAGTAGCGTTATGAACTGTATTGAACCTATATCTAGAATTATAAAACCTTACTTTCGTTTGCCATCACATGACTGAAAACATTCACTCTTTGCGCATGCTCTCACTTCACTGGCTGCATTTACCAATCATGAGAAGACACCACGTTGCAGAATGTGTCAAGTGGTACCACAAACACCTTCTTCTATAACTGTTTCATAGTTCCAATGTACAAATTTGGTAGAATAAACCGCAGAAGGCGGACTCCAGGGATAACGTATTCTATATTTAACTGATTTCCCCGAAAGTGGGTGTTTACAAAAATAGCAATTTCTCAATCAAGGTGACCTACACTTGCTGAGTTTCTTGGTCAGAAAACAGAGATTTAACCAACAAAATTATGAGACTGTTTTTAAAGACTCCCTGTCATATGTGACCTTTTCTTGAAAGTCCCACTGAAGGTCACATGTGACAGTCTCAACTGTACTGCTTTATTTAACCCTTTCCCTCATATAGACTCATTTTGACGCACTCAATAGGTACCACATAAAGCCTGATCTGCAGAAAACCACAGTTAAACCTTACCAAATTTATTTACAAAATCCTCATTTCCAGACCACTGAGGAGTAGCGAACAGCAAAAAACCTGATCAGCCTGCGAGTTACTCGCAGGCTGATCTTGTTTTATGCTGTTCGCATAGGTCTTTTCATGGTGTCCTCTATGAGGGAAAGGGTTAATGTGATGTCACTATTAAGTCACTAAACATTACCTTATAATAGAGCTGCAGTGAATAATGACAATGAGCATCAGATTTAAGATGAAACAGTAAAATATTAATCAATAATATCTATGATTTACAATCTTGTCTGAAGAAGAACCATAAATGATCTCATTTGGCGAAATTGATTTTGAACTTGCCCATATCCAGAAAGAGATTTAAATCCTATATATAGCTGATTCACATTTTTACAAGTGATATTCACTCTTTCATCAGATTTCTGTGAGTAAGAAATGAAGAAAATTTCTCAAAAGCTCTACCCCGGAAAATCCCTGTACTGATAATCTTTAAGTTATCCAATTATCATTAAATTGTAATCATGGTGCATCAAGTGATTGTGGAAATTTTATAGTAAATGCAAGCCCTTACAGACTTTGTGCAAATAAGAGGGCCATGATGGCCTGTATATAGGGTTACCCAAGGAACATCAGTCAGTATTAAAACATTTTGAAATCTGGCCAGTAGTTTTGAAGGAGATGATCCGTGCAAAGTTTTATCAAATTCTGTCCAGGAGAGGTCATTTTAATTTTTCATTATATACATATAAGGCAAATAAGTCCTGCCCCTTGCAGACACAATTTTTTTATAGATCGGAATAATTTTAGCAACTTTTGTGAAGCTTCACCCAAGGATCATCCCTGCCAAATTCAATTAAAATCTATCCAGCGGTTTCAGAGGAGATGTCGTTTAGAGATTTCACTATATACATATAAGGCAAATTAGCCCCGCATCTGGTGGCCATGGATCAAGTTTATTTTAGCAACTTTGTGAAGATTCACCCAAGGATCATCCCTGCAATTTAAAATGTTTTAATTTTCAATTTTGTTTCAAGTCGGGTTTTTTACAAGGAAGAAAGGGTCTCTGCTATTTAATAATTGCAAGTTCAAAATTGTTTAGAATTGACGATGGACGACACACAACGGACGACAAAGTCAACGGACGCAGGGTGATCACAAAAGCTCACCTTTAGCACAGGTGAGCTAAAAAGCCCATAACTCCAAATCAATTGATGCTTGCATCTGCACTGAAGTCTTTTTAAGCATTTGAAGGACCATGATTATGATTTAATGATGGATGGATTACCATAAATTGATACATTTTCAGTCTGAGTTTAAAATACAAACTTCAAAGATGTATACATTAGAGCTCTGGTCATAAACATATATATCTGGTCACCTTTCTCAAATTTCATTCCATATCACTCCATTAAATTTCATGACAGTCCTTGAATATGTTGAAGTCAAATTGCATTAAGGCGAAAAAGGGTAAGCAGTTTTCCCAATAAGTTTTGAAAAAGGGGGTGAATTTGTGCTTTTCTTGAATTTTTGTACCCTCTCTATAAGAGATTTGTTACTTATTCTATAAACTGGGGGTACTAAAGACCAATTTGGAGGTAAAATAGTCCCATATTGGGGTATTTGGAAACACTGGTAAGATGAACTTCGTGGCCAGAACTTGCGAGAATTAACAATAGCTTCAATCAAAGTAGGACAACACTAAATATTCAGTCAAACCAAAGTGAATGAAATACAGGAATTACAAAATAATTTCACGACAACAGCATTACATTATATAATATGTAACAAAACAAGATGAGTTACTGGCACAAAGCATATATGACACATTACTTTTTAATACATGGAATACTTAACCTTAGTTAATTTCGCTAAACAAACAAAAATATTCGCTCATGTGACTATGAAATCCTTACTAGTATAGTCATTCTCACGAAAAATTGATAAACCTGTTTCTTTTGCTAATATATGTTGATTTTCCAGAGAGAAATAATAAAATAAATAATTAATGTGAAGAGGTGGCATTTAAAACACAAATAGGTGATTTGATTTACATTTGCTTTGTGATTTTTTTATGTAAGACTACCACTTTATGCCGAATCCAACAGATTTATAATGTCAACTTACTAAAAATTCATGTATTTTATTTCTTGAGAAAGGCATACTTTTGCCGAAAAATTGAGTTAGATTGAATTAAATTATTTGTTTCTTTTGTTGTTTTGGGGGTTTATGATCGCTGCATCATAATTCAGCCATGAATCCTTGGAATAGAGAGGAGTTGAGAACAAGGATCATTTATATAGCAGAAATGTAGATTCCAATCCTCCCTCAGCTTTGATGTACTAGCATTTTAAACACAAAATAGGTGATTTGATTTACATGTGCTTTGTGATTTTTGATGTAAGACTACCACATTATGCAGAATCCAACTGATTTACAATGTCAACATAGCATATACAATAACAGCACAACATGTACATGTACTACATAGCCATATTTATTGCTTTTCTTCACTTTAACCCTTTCCCTCATATAGACTCATTTTGACGCACTCAATAGGTACCACATAAAGCCTGATCTGCAGAAAACCACAGTTAAACCTTACCAAATTTAATTACAAAATCCTCATTTCCAGACCACTGAGGAGCAGCGAACAGCATAAAACCTGATCAGCCTGCGAGTTACTCGCAGGTTGATCTGGTTTTATGCTGTTCGCATAGGTCTTTTCATGGTTTCCTCTATGAGGGAAAGGGTTAATGACAATGATTTGGCTTTATCAATGGTATGTTAAACTTAATTTGTGACCTCTACAAATTTAACCAATTATGTTTAACATGGCAGATATTTTTAAGTTAAAAACAAGAAAGACATTGTTTATCATGTTAATGATTAATTATTCCAAAGTTTCTGGATAAAAATGGTCTTTGATGAACTATTTTTAGGGAGATGTTTTAACTTAAATGCATTTTCGACACACATTTGGTAGATTTTTTATTATACGAATAATGGAAAAATACTTTCATGTGGTATCAATTAAAAACAAAACAAACAAAAATAAATTAAAACTGTTACAGAAATGACTTGTACCCCGCATACTGCTTTGTCACAGTAAGCATGTTCTAAATCCAATAAATGAACCTTGATATTATCTAGCTTTTCACAAAGATTAATATGTCCATAGCATTGTTAAAGTATCAAATTCTGTTAAAGATTATAAACAGTAGCCAATATCCACTGACAGTGATACTGACTTAGACCCATTAGCTCTTCAAAGCTTTATCTTCACACAAGCTATATTATGATATTTCATTCCTGACATTAAGAAATAATACAGTATGCAGTAAAAAAAAAAAAGGCTTATTTTTAGTAACACTGACCTTGACCTATCAGACCCCCAACAGCTAATCAAAACTTTATATTCACACCTGCAAAATATTTAAAAACTTAAATACAATACTTTGTATCTCATACCTGATAAATAATAAGTAAATCAATTCTGGGGACAATCTATTTTTAGTATCAGTGACCTTGGCCTATCAGATCCACTCACACATTAAAGCTTTGACTTGACTTGACTATTTGAGTTTACCGTTGCTTCGACAGTATTTCAGTCATATAGCGACGTCCAGCTAATTACAGGTGGATGAAGACCCCGAATGCACAGAGGCATTCTGGGTAGAACCACCGACCTACCGCAAGCCTGCTGGAAGGCTTCCTCACATAAAAATCCCACAGACCCTGCCGGGATTCGAACCCATGTGGTGAGGGGCTGAGTGAGTGTTAAAGTCAGCGATTTTACCCTCTCGGCCACGGAGGCCCCCCATTAAAGCTTTATCTCTACACAGTGTATACAAGCACCAAACATGATTATAATATCTAATTCCTGATATAATTTATTAAGAAAATTACATTTTAGGGACAGAAAGTAAGCAATGACAGAAGTCTGTTTTAGTAACAGTATCCTTGACATGTCAGACCTAAACATCGCATCAAAGCTTTATATTCACAAAAGGTATTCATGTCATAAATTTCAGTTCAGATATATCACTTATGACAAAAGTTATCCAAAAAAATATTTCTTGGGACAGACCGAAGAACTGACCAACCCACCACCCAACTGACTGACAGAGTGATTCCAGTATACATTTATGGAAGCATAAAAAGGAGGAAAAAAAAAAAAGACTTAAGCAATTATTGAAGATATTAATGACCTTTTGACCCCTCCCCCTGCCAATCACACACACTCTCATTTCAGTTTCCTATTTATAATTACAGTGACATTGACCATACTCATCCAAAATCAGTGAAGTCTGCAGTTTGTGAGGCTTGAGAGCTGTTCTAAGTGTCAAGAGAATACAATAGGCTGCTCACATGCCTTTGTAGAAAACATGAATAAAGACACAACACTGCAATTTCAAGAACTGTTCACACAGTTAAGTAGGGGTAAAGAGACTATGTGTATATGATAACAATAACACTAGATTATCAATCAAATTTGCTATAAATATACTTTATGGTAAAGTCAAAATATTGTATTTACCTCCATTATTAGTGGTGTTAGTAAGAAAAAACAAACTTTCCTTGAAACAGAGCATACTGTTAAGTATAAATATGTAGTGCTAAGTAATATTTAAGTTCTTAAATTAAGTAAAAATGCATTCCGCCAATCCTGTTTTATGAAATATTCAATTGCATGCCTAAAGAACAAACACTTGTTTAGTAAAGTAGTGAGTAGTATTGCTCTTACTACTCTTCAAATAGTCAAGCTAAAAATAGAATATTTTGACAAGTAAAAGTAGCATAGTCCCAGTATTACTTAGCACTAAGTTTAAGCCAGAGTTACACTGATGTAACCCCCACTTCAAACATCTGAAGTGGGGGTTTAAAAATAACTATCAATATAAAGTATTTATACTCAAAAACGCATAATTCATATACTCTATGGCATGATTGTAGCTTCAATAAGTTTTCCATTTGTAACTTGACTCAGCCAAGGTACACTGATCAGCTTGTGACAATGTCTCAAAGCACTTACCTAGAATTTGTAATTTTTCTTATTTCATATATGTTAAGCCTATTTGAACACTGATATTTAAATACATATTATATTACATCATCAGACCTTTTTCTAGACACCCTGTAGTCCAGATATTCTAACCCAAATTGATTTTCTTTAAAATATGCAAAATTTTCAAATTTGACAGCTAATTTCAGGATTTTTTTTTGTTCATTTTTAAAGTGGAAAAGTTTCTATTCCCAAAATAAATAGAACAAGAGGGCCAAGATGGCCCTAAAGACGCTCACCTGAAAAAATTGCCTTCATTGCCTGTACAAGTTACTAAATTATAGCATAGTTGTACTGTCAGAATACATAATCTATGACATCATTTCAGTTCAATGAACAAAACAGTGCCTGTGGTTAAAATTTGAAGTCATACTTGACTGAGAGATAGTATGGCTTTAACACACAAATTTAAACATTAAAGGGACACTCCTGAACTGTGGCCTTTAGTGTGTAAACAAGATATTTCTAAGATTTGACCTATTGACCTACTTTTCGGTCCGGCCCAGCCCATTTTCGAACTGGTTCGAGATATCATCAAGACCAAGTTTGAGGAAGATTGGATTAAAATTGTAGCCTCTAGTGTGTAAACAAGTTTTTCTAAGATTGACCTACTGACCTACTTTTGATCCAACCTGACCCATTTTCGAAAGGGTTCAAGATATCATCAAGACAAACTTTCTGACCAAGTTTGAGGAAGATTGGATTAAAATTGTGGCCTCTAATGTGTAAACAAGGTTTTTCTAAGATTTGACCTACTGACCTACTTTTGGATCCAACCTGACCCATTTTCGAAAGGGTTCAAGATATCATCAAGACAAACATTCTGACCAAGTTTGAGGAAGATTGGATCAAAATTGTGGCCTCTAGTGTGTAAACATCAAAATTGTTGACGGACGACTGACGACGGACGACGGACAATCAAGTATCCCAAAAGCTCACCCTGAGCTATGCTCAGGTGAGCTAAAAAGGCTTGCACTTTAACTATGAATCTATGACATTATTTTGCAGTGCTTGATTTGTCTGGCAAGATCTGATAACCCAGCTCATATAAACCCACAATGAAGTCCTGACCAGTACCTAAGAAAGTAAAACATGACCTGTAAGCAATAACCTATAAACCCCAAAAGTCATCATTCAACTGAGTGCCATCATCACGTTAAGACAGACTCCAACTGTGGCGATCCTTTGTCATCTGTGTTTTCCAGGAGCTCAAGAATCTTGTTGGCAATGTTTCTAACGTTAGTGTCAGTGTCGGCCCCAGCAATGAGCACCTCCAGAATCCCATCCACATGTTCTTCCTTGAGCATGGCACAGTATCTCTGACCTGAAACCAGGTGTCTATATATCAACATGGCTGTTTTATTCATTTTTCTTCAGTTTGCAGTATTGGTAGGGACATTCATATCAAGAGTATCTTCTCTTGATTGGGAACTCAACAGCTCTGCCTAATCCCTGCCTATCAGTTGGTGCCCAAGGTAAGAAAAAATTTTCCATATCACTAACACATGAATTTATGTTTTTACCATAATACTTAATATTTTAAAATGTGATAATAATTATGTTGCCAAACATAATAAATTTAATTTTTTAAAAAAAATAAGCAGGGCTCGAATTTAGTACTCGCAAAATGCGAAAGGGAAATGAATTTTGAAAGTTCATTTTGTAGCTGCTCACATTTTTTGACGAGAGCAAAGTTTTTATTCTTATCAAGATTGGCATCATGTTTTCTTTATCGGAACAAGTAAAAAGTAAAATCTATTGCAGGGAGGCATAATTTAAACCTACGCCCACCTGCTAGACTGGCACCCAATGTTTTTGTATAGTCATTACCCAATAACTACATATGGTGCAAAGTCTGACACTTTATGCGGCCAATTTATAACAAACAAAATATCAAAGCGTTATTCACAACACGTTTTTTTCCTCTATAGAAAAAAAAAAGAACAGCAGTAATAATCAAATTACCAGACATTATTGATATATTTTTAATTTTTGTGCTATTTTTATAAAGTATTTGTTAATAATTTAACTCGGGTGTCTCACACTGAGAAGAGGTTGCCTTTGCAAAATATATACCATTCATGAAATTGCAAGTGAACGATAAATTTTGCGAGTTGAAATTTCAGCTACTCGCAAAAGTTTGCAAATGTCAAGAAAAGTTAAATTTGAACCCTGAATAAGTCTCGTTTCTTTGTCATAGTATCCTAATTCAGAATTACTTTGATTGGTTCAGAAAAAGATGTAAAAGTAGAAGAGCAGTAAGATCTAGGAGAAAGTAGGTGACACAAAAAAGTCAACTGGAATGAAACTAAAGAGTAACTTGCCGTTCTTGGTACAGACATGTAAAATTGCCCAAACTGCCCACAACTGTACAGCTGGCATGTCCCCGGACTGCAGGAGCGGCATGAATGGGTTGAAAGACCTGATTGAAAACAACAGTCATGTTACTGGCTCATTTTTCAAAGCACAGGGAAATTTCTAAGCTCTACAATATTTGATTTTTAATCAATGTGCATCAATGTGCTTCCTCTTTCCACTGAGCATTTCAACAAGAAGAGTGAGATAATGGATTACTTGATACTTGAAAAGAAATCTTAAATATTTCCTGGTAATACTTTTTTGTGATCTGCCATACAGTGGAGCTCCTTTAGAACTCTAGATTTGGGGTCAAAGTTTAGATACCACACTATAATGGACCACATTAAAATGAACAATAAGTCAGTTTATCAAAACACAAAAATATAGATTTGGGGTTCAATACTTGATTTCATGTTATAATAAAGTGTATTGTAATTGATCAATACCATATACTAGTCTAAAGAAAACAAGACTTGTCGGAACGACACATATGCCCCCTACGCTCCCCACACTCCCATCGAGGTCACTGTAACCTTGACCTTTGACCAAGTGATCCCAAAATCAATAAGGGTCATCTACTAATCATGGCCAATCACCCTGTGAGGTTTGAGGATGTGGGCCCAAGCGTTCTCCAGTTATTGATAGGAAACGATTTTAACATTCAAGGTCACTGTGACCTTGACCTTTGACTAAGTGACCCCAAAACAACAGCGGTTATCTACTAGTCATAACCAATCACCCTATTAAGTTTGAGGAATGTAGACCCAAGCGATCTCCAATTTTTTATTAAAAATGAAGTGGTATACCAACCGACAGACTGACTTTGAAGGGGGGCATAAAAAGCCATAATTGCATTTTTGCAACATGAATAGCATAGTACTACAGATAATCACTCTCTACAGATACTCACTTTTTACCACTTATTATCATGCACAATTTTCGACCACTGCAAACTTTATTCAGACCAAAATCAACTCTAAGCTTCAGAAAGATTTACAGAGTTACTTATATTTATTATGTTTTCGTCACTAGCAAGCTGGTCTTGCTTAATGTTGGTAATATTTTCTGAACAGTTTACCATTCATCACATTTTCTGAACAGTTTACCATTTTCACATTTTCTGAACAGTTTTATGTTGGTCACATTTTCTTAACTGTTTATGTTGATCACATTTTCTGAACAGTTTTATGTGGATCACATTTTCTGCTACATTTTCAGGTCAGCACGAAACAATACAGAAAATATAAATGGGTGTAAACCTTTCACATTTTTAGGACTTTAATTTAACTTCTGCCCCCAATGGAAGTTGGTAGAATTTAGACCACATACACAGTAAAACACATATTACAATGTGTCTAAAACACCCAAGAGTCTACACGTCAGAGTGTTTCAAAATATTAAAAGAAGAGCACTGATGGGTAAGAAAGTATCTAGCTCTACTATACCTGTAGGCCACCATCTCTCCATTGGGCTGCTCCCACTTCAGAACTACACCATACTGAAATATAAAATGACCACTAGCTCCACCTCAGATTATTCTTGAACAAGTTTCGATTTTGTAATATTTTAATTATTCAGGACTTCAAAGCAGAGCTTCAAAGAGCCTTTGATGTAAACCTTTATAAAAGAATACTTTTACTTCAGTGTTAATTGCTTCATTGTTTTTACATGAAAATACGCGGGAAGACGTCAGCATGTGCAGAAACATCTTTTTGATCTTTTTTTTGGCAATGTTATAAACTTTTGAGTAAGTTACCACTTCATCATTTGCATATAAAATGACGTTGGAAATTTCATAAAATGCCGCACCATTATAAAATTTTGTGAACAGCTTGGAAAAACGCTGACCCAGACCCAAGAAATATTGTCAGAAGCAAACTTGAAGCCACAGGTATCACATGCACATGTTTTAAAATGGCAAAAACATTTTAGAGATGGCTTGGAAGACATAAACTATGATGCAGGTAGAGGTGGGAAGCCTTCGTCTAACTTGACGTTGGTTGAAACAGTACGAGGATTTTTACGAACTTTGTCAAACGGCACAAACTGTTGTTACCAGTTTGGATCTTCAGTGGTACTCTGATACATACAGACAGTGGGTAAAGCATCACCAGAAGTGCATTGACATTGGTTGAGATTATTTTGAGAAACGTTGAACAGGTACGCTTATGATTACAGTCTTCCAGTCTTCCTCACATGACGTTTGTACGTCACGTGCAAGCTGTCCCACAATTGCTTCCTAAAACCTTCTTAAAGACCATGTAAACACCCCATTTACCATGAAATTACCACGAAATTTGATACACTTATGTAATAAATATGGATATTTATGTATCCACAGTTTTGTAGCTTTCATTTCTATAGTTTTTTAATTACAGTAAAAGTCTACATAATTCTGGATCAACCCTTGTATATATAGCTTTATGAGAAATCTTATAAAATGATTGTATGTGTAAGAATTTAATCTAAGCAAGAGGGTTAAGATGGCCCTGTATTGCTCACCTGAGAATTATTTCCTTCTTTTCCTTTAATAACATACTTGTAGTCATACAAAATACATAATCCATGCAGAAGTACAGCAAGATAATCATAATTCCACACAAAAACTGTACCTGTGGTCCAAATTTTGATGGTGATAGCTATAAAATCAAGTGACCACTGGGTTGGGACCTGCCAGCACTCAACCTTGGACAGTTACAGTATAGTTCTCCAATATATACTGTCTTTGGGTTTGTCAAAACATAGAACTTTCTTCTTACCTTGTGAATTTTGTGACAGATTCAAAATTGGTTAGAGAGTATTTAATGGCCTATAAGTAACCCTTAATGGTGAGAGACCTGAGAAATTGGTCCCATAGCTCATTCCCTGTAAGCATGGGGTCTTGTGCCATTCTGGCTGAACGTCTTTCTCACCTGATACATTTCTATTCGATTTTCTATAACTGTTTAATTGGTCAGCCTGTATAACAGAACAGGCCTAACAAAACATTCAGAATCAAGAATTCAACACAAGTGGTAGTATTGCCATTAAGGGATAAAAACGAACCAGTTCAGTGAGGATGTCCGCCCTGTCTGTACCAGCGATGAGCCAGGACTGCTCTCCGTCACTGGCCAGGTGTGCCACAATTCCAGCCGCAAAGTAACTGACTTCAATCTGCTCCGCCTGCAGCAGTCTCCTAATACACACCAACATAAATTGGTTTAACCCTTTCCCTCATATATACCCCTTTTGACGCCCTCAATAGGTACCACATAAAGCCTGATCTGCAGAAAGCCACACTTAAACCTTACCAAATTTAATTACAAAATCCTCATTTCCAGACCACTGAGGAGCAGCAAACAGCATAAAACCTGATCAGCCTGCGAGTTACTCGCAGGCTGATCTGGTTTTATGCTGTTCGCATAGGTCTTTTCATGGTTTCCTCTATGAGGGAAAGGGTTAACATCCCACCAACAGTATAGCTGTCATATGGAGACTTTTGTCAACAAGATAAAGTGCTACAACACTGCAGTATCACATCATTCCATATCCAGTTACATTAGGGGCCTCCATGGCCGAGAGGGTAAAG
>CM037777.1:101597085-101647085 GCA_021229015.1 Solen grandis | reverse complement strand
TGACTCTAAATATCTTGTGACACAAACTTCTTCTACATTTCTCAAACAATTGGTTCAAATTTTGTGTGTGAATTGATAATCTGGTGGAGAGGTGTGTGAAATAAATTTCACTTGAGTTGTCTCAAAGATTATAGAGTTATATGCCCCTGATTTGACTCTAAATATTTGTGACACAAACTTCTTCTACATTTCTTAATCGATTCAGTTCAAATTTTGTGTGTGCATCGATAATGAGGTAGAGAGGTGCGTGACATAAATTTCATTTGAGTTGTCTCAAGGATGGCAGAGTTATTGCCCTGGTCCCATTTTTTTAGTTATCTCCCTTTTTAAAATTGCTTTTTTTTCTTGTCCAGAACATAACTCTGATATTATACATGGTATTTACTTGAAACTTGAAATGTAAACAGATGGCGACTAGGAGAAATGCAGTATCCAAGAATGTAACTCGACACTTTTAAACTACTGTGCCAAACAACCATAACTGACTCTCTATCCACTTTAAAGATTTTACTTACTTATTACTTACTATCATAACCAATATACTATGTATACAGGTTGCCTGGAGTCTTACTTCTCCTGTATCAAAGCATTTTGCAGAGATATTGATCACCTTCAGTGATATATCTAGTTACTACAGGGCTATCCCTGTGCAGTGTACACAGTCACGCTTTTTACTACAGAGCTATCCAAGTACAGTGTACACAGTCATGCTTTTTACTACAGGGCTGTCCATGTACAGTGTACACAGTCATGTTTTTTACTACAGGGCTGTCCATGTACAGTGTACACAGTCATGCTTTTTAATACAGGGCTGTCCATGTACAGTGTACACAGTCATGCTTTTTAATACAGGGCTGTCCATGTACAGTGTACACAGTCATACTTTTTACTACAGGGCTATCCAAGTACAATGTACACAGTCATGCTTTTTACTACAGGGCTATCCAAGTACAATGTACACAGTCATGCTTTTTACTACAGGGCTGTCCATGTACAGTGTACACAGTCATGCTTTTTACTACAGGGCTGTCCATGTACAGTGTACACAGTCATGCTTTTTACTACAGGGCTGTCCATGTACAGTGTACACAGTCATGCTTTTTACTACAGGGCTGTACATGTACAGTGTACACAGTCATGCTTTTTACTGCAGGACTGTCCATGTACAGTGTACACAGTCATGCTTTTTACTACAGGGCTGTCCATGTACAGTGTACACAGTCATACTTTTTACTACAGGGCTGTCCAAGTACAATGTACACAGTCATGCTTTTTACTACAGGGCTGTCCATGTACAGTGTACACAGTCATGCTTTTTCTGCAGGACTGTCCATGTACAGTGTACACAGTCATGCTTTTTACTACAGGGCTGTCCATGTACAGTGTACACAGTCATACTTTTTACTACAGGGCTATCCATGTACAGTGTACACAGTCATGCTTTTTAGCTCGACTATTCGTAGAATATGAGAGCTATTGTAGTCACCCTGGCGTCGGCGTTGGCGTTGCAGCTTTTGGTTAAAGTTTTGTGTGCAAGTTACTATCAACCTTATATCTCAATAACCATTTATGGTATTGACTTGAAAGTTTATAAATATGTTCAGGGGCATCAGACAACTAAGGAAGATAACTCTTGACTGAATTTAATAAGAATTATGGCCCCTTTTTAACTTAGAAATTTTGGTTAAAGTTTTGCATGCAATAGAAAATTTGGTTAAAGTTTTGCGTGCAAGCTACTATCTAGTTTGTATCTCAATAACCATTCATGGTATTGACTTGAAAGTTTACAAATATGTTCAGGGGCATCAGACAACCAAGGTAGATAACTCTTGATGGAATATATATCAAATTATGGCCCCTTTTTAACTTAGAAATTTTGGTTAAAGTTTTGCATGCAAGATACTCTCATGCTTATATCTCAGTATCAAACATGCGATTGATTTGAAACATCTTTAATATGTTTAGGGGTATCATACTTTCATGGTAGATAACTTTTGATGGAATATATTACAAGTTATGGCCCTTTTTAACTTAGAAAATTTGGTTAAAGTTTTGCATGCAAGTTACTTTCATGCTTATATCTCAGTATCCAGGCATGGGATTGATTTGAAACTTCTTTAATATGCTTAGGGGTATCATACTATCAAGGTTGATAACTTTTGATGGAATATATTACAAGTTATGGCCCCTTTTTTAACTTAGAAATTTTGGTTAAAGTTTTGCATGCAAGGTACTTTCATGCTTATATCTCAGAGTCCAGGCATGGAATTGATTTGAAATATCTTTAATATGTTTAGGGGTATCATACTATAAAGGAAGATAACACTTGATGGAATAAATTAAAAATTATGACCCCCTTTTAACTTAGAATTATGGTTAAATCTTTGCATTCAAGCTACTATCCAGCTTATATCTCAGAAATTGCTTGTGGAATTGACTAGAAAGTTAAGGTGTGTCTTCAAGGGCATCAGAAAACAGGAGGATAACTTTTGGACTGATGCAAATTATGGCCCTTTTCTAACATGGATTTTTGGTTTAAGCTTTGCATGCACAGTGTTATTGTGCTTATGTCTCAGTAACTAGGCATGAGATTGATTTTAGACATCATAAATATATCAAGGGGTATCAGACTATCAAGGTATATCATTTTTTACTATTACTATGAAGGGCAAGAATTTAAATAGATTTCATTTGATTTACCACAGTATGCTTTTTACTAAGGGCTGTCCATGTACAGTGTACACAGTCATGCTTTTTACTACAGGGCTGTCCATGTACAGTGTACACAGTCATGCTTTTTACTACAGGGCTGTCCATGTACAGTGTACACAGTCATGCTTTTTACTACAGGGCTGTCCATGTACAGTGTACACAGTCATACTTTTTACTACAGGGCTGTCCATGTACAGTGTACACAGTCATGCTTTTTACTACAGGGCTGTCCATGTACAGTGTACACAGTCATGCTTTTTACTACAGGGCTGTCCATGTACAGTGTACACAGTCATGCTTTTTACTACAGGGCTATCCATGTACAGTGTACACAGTCATGCTTTTTACTACAGGGCTGTCCATGTACAGTGTACACAGTCATGCTTTTTACTGCAGGGCTGTCCATGTACAGTGTACACAGTCATGCTTTTTACTGCAGGGCTGTCCATGTACAGTGTACACAGTCATGCTTTTTACTAAAGGGCTGTCCATGTACAGTGTACACAGTCATGCTTTTTACTACAGGGCTATCCATGTACAGTGTACACAGTCATGCTTTTTCTGCAGGACTGTCCATGTACAGTGTACACAGTCATGCTTTTTACTACAGGGCTATCCATGTACAGTGTACACAGTCATGCTTTTTCTGCAGGACTGTCCATGTACAGTGTACACAGTCATGCTTTTTACTGCAGGGGACTGTCCATGTACAGTGTACACAGTCATGCTTTTTACTACAGGACTGTCCATGTACAGTGTACACAGTCATGCTTTTTACTGCAGGACTGTCCATGTACAGTGTACACAGTCATGCTTTTTACTGCAGGGCTGTCCATGTACAGTGTACACAGTCATGCTTTTTACTACAGGGCTGTCCATGTACAGTGTACACAGTCATGCTTTTTACTACAGGGCTGTCCATGTACAGTGTACACAGTCATGCTTTTTACTGCAGGGCTGTCCATGTACAGTGTACACAGTCATGCTTTTTACTAAATGGCTGTCCATGTACAGTGTACACAGTCATGCTTTTTACTACAGGGCTATCCATGTACAGTGTACACAGTCATGCTTTTTACTGCAGGGCTGTCCATGTACAGTGTACACAGTCATGCTTTTTACTGCAGGGCTGTCCATGTACAGTGTACACAGTTATGCTTTTTACTAAAGGGCTGTCCATGTACAGTGTACACAGTCATGCTTTTTACTACAGGGCTTTCCATGTACAGTGTACACAGTCATGCTTTTTACTACAGGGCTATCCATGTACAGTGTACACAGTCATGATTTTTACTGCAGGGCTGTCCATGTACAGTGTACACAGTCATTTTTTTTAATACAGGGCTGTCCATGTACAGTGTACACAGTCATGTTTTTTAATACAGGGCTGTCCATGTACAGTGTACACAGTCATGTTTTTTAATACAGGGCTGTCCATGTACAGTGTACACAGTCATGTTTTTTAATACAGGGCTGTCCATGTACAGTGTACACAGTCATGTTTTTATGCCCCCACAAAGTGGGGTGCATATAGCGTTGCACTTGTCCGTCCGTCCGTCCGTCAGTCAGTCAGTCCGTCAGTCCGTCAGTCCGTCCGTACGTCCCGAAATCTTGTGAACGCAACTCCTCTTAAACCAGATGGCAGATTTTGCTTAAACTTCCAGGGATGAACAACCTTAATGTGTAGATGGTAGTAAAGAAAGGAATTTTCGCGGCGACCAAATTTAACAGAATTATGGCCCTTTGTTGATTTGTTCACTATATACCATATAGAAATTTTGTGAACGCAACTCCTCTTCAACCGGATGGCAGATTTTGCTTAAACTTCCAGGGATGAACAACCTTAATGTGTAGATGGTAGTAAAGAAAGGAATTTTCGCGGCGACCAAATTTAACAGAATTATGGCCCTTTGTTGATTTGTTCACTATATACCATATAGAAATTTTGTGAACGCAACTCCTCTTCAACCGGATGGCAGATTTTGCTTAAACTTCCAGGGATGAACAACCTTAATGTGTAGATGGAAGTAAAGGAAGGAATTTTCGCGGCGACCAAATTTAACAGAAATATGGCCCTTTGTTGATTTTTTCACTATATACCATATAGAAATTTTGTGAACGCAACTCCTCTTCAACCGGATGGCAGATTTTGCTTAAACTTCCAGGATGAACAACCTTAATGTGTAGATGGAAGTAAAGGAAGGAATTTTTCGTGGCGACCAAATTTAACAGAATTATGGCCCTTTGTTGATTTGTTCACTATATACCATATAAATAATTAAATTGATTCAGTTTGGTACAGAAGACTATCTGAATCTCTGCTTAATTATCGCCAGTGTGTGACATTACCAACACACTTAAGTGGATCTATTATTGATCTTGTCTATGTAAAAGATGAGTTGCCACAGCCAAAAGTAACTGTATACCCAACATACTTCTCTGATCACAGCATTGTGTTCCTGCAGTTTTAGGAGACCAGACATGTGTTTCAAAGTTTTGTTTTATTCAGACACTAATATTGTATTCCATCTGTAAAGAAACCAAATATGATGCCTCAAGAGTTAGGTAACTTTTTCATCATTAATACATAATTGAGGAAATTTCAACTGAAACGCTATAAGAACAGAATTTTGTAGACATTAAATGAAGCTGCTCTTGTTTACGAGCACATCTGCACAGTGGGGGCATCCGTGTCCTTTGGACACAGTTCTAGTTTAATACAGGGCTGTCCTTGTACAGTGTACACAGTCATGCTTTTTACTACAGGGCTGTCCATGTACAGTGTACACAGTCATGCTTTTTACTGCAGGGCTGTCCATGTACAGTGTACACAGTCATGCTTTTTACTGCAGGGCTGTCCATGTACAGTGTACACAGTCATGCTTTTTATGTACAATGTGTCCATGTACAGTGTACACAGTCATGCTTTTTACTGCAGGGCTGTACATGTACAGTGTACACAGTCATGCTTTTTACTACAGGGCTGTACATGTACAGTGTACACAGTCATGCTTTTTACTACAGGGCTGTACACAAATATGCTTTTTACTACAGGGCTATCCAAGTACAATGTACACAGTTATGAAGAGATTCTGGGCCTTATGCAGAAAGGAAATTCTGTTAGGTATGTATATTTTGTTTCCCATTCTTTTTTTGCCTCAGTGTATTCATACTATCATCTTTGTCTTTTTTTTGCAATTTTGAAATGGAATCTGTTCATGATTAGAAAATATAGTTACCCTGAGTATTACGGTATCTCTTCATATCTGCAATATGCAAGTTTTTGGGAAGCTATATAGAAATCACTTTGTTTGGTCTTACTGCATTGTAAATATCCAATTGGAACTTTTTCCAATTGGACTGAGTATGTTTCATTTATTAATCTAATTTAAGGTAACCATCAAATGCCATGCAACATTGGGTATGTTCAAAAAATGTGTTTCTCTATTAAACAAGATAGATAAAAAAAATCTGTGATGCAACATTAGATATAGGTGAAACAGAATAAATTTCTTTTCTCACATCTGGTAGCACATTAGATTAATTTCTGAACTAAGTGATTGTGTCACTTATTAGCTTTTTTATGTCCTTAATTGGCAAATGAAAGCCTCTTGTCTGAAAAAAGAAATTTCTCCCTCATTATATGTAGTAGGTAACTTGGGAAGGAAAATTTATCATTTTATATAGATATGCAGTGTTCCTGATAAACAAAGTACCTTCAAATTTTAAAGGATTAGAGTATCTAAAGTTGCATGCTTCAATACATAGAGTGTGGTTTTTAAGATGGTCTCAAAATAATGGAATACAAAATAACTGACAATAATCCATTGATAGAATAATAAAAGTACTGGTTCAGTTTGTAATGAAATTTATATTCATGATTTGATATTAGATTGATTATTCCAATATGTCATTCTATTTCATTCTAATTGATTTATTTGAGCACTTGGCAGAAATATAATGAAATAAGGTAAATAATTCAATGTCATCTGAAAATAAAATGTGTTGTATAACTTTTAAAATCATTAATCATTTAATGATCTGGGAGTGCAAAGCAGATTATGTTGACAGGAACCTGGTCTGATTACACCACAGTAAAGTAATCTCTATCCCAGGAGAGCACTTCCTGTCTTTCCATCCATATTATGATATGGCCCAATAGAATGTTGACAATGTGTCTTGTGATATGATAGGATTTCTCATGCCATTACCTGTTCATATATGTGTTGGTCAGGAGATTGGATTTTGCTGTGTAAATTGAGAGGAATCTATTGTTACACCTGATTAATTGTCATCACGTCCTCATTGTTACCCATGAATTAGTTGTTTTTTTAGCTTTTTTTCTGTTTTTAATTAAACATAAAATTCTATTATTAATTACAGTTTGTTAGAAAAACCAGCTGATGTTGTTTATACAACTATTTCAGTGATTATATTACTTAATTTATATGTTGACTTCAAACAAAAATATCCATGAAACAAATATCATCTTAGAAGAAACATTTTGGAAAAGACGGCAAAACAGAGTGTTAGTTAGATTTTAAATGAATACATATTTAAAATGAGGACATCAAGCTGATGTTTAATGATGAGCATTGAATTTTCTTTAAATGAAGGTACAGATTTCAAAGTCAAGAGTTGAAATGCAGGATGTTCCCTCCCAGTGTTCTGACTGAAAACTGTGTCCTAAGTTTTTAGCTTGACTATTCGAAGAATATGAAAGCTATTGTAATCGCCCTGGCGTAGGCGTTGGCGTTGCAGCTTTTGGTTAAAAATTTGCATGAAAGTTACTATCAACCTTATATCTCAATAACTATTTATGGTATTGACTTGAAAGTTTATAAATATGTTCAGGGGCATCAGACAACCAAGGTAGATAACTCTTGACTGAATTTAATATGAATTTTGGCCCTTTTTAATGTGGAAATTTTTATTAAAGTTTTGCATGCAATAGAAAATTTGGTTAAAGTTTTGAGCAAGCTACTATCCAGTCTGTATCTCAATAACCATTATGGTATTGACTTGAAAGTTATAAATATGTTTAGGGCATCAGGCAGTCAAGGTAGATAACTCTTAGTGGAATATATTACAAATTATGGTTCCTTTTTAACTTAGAAATTTGGTTAAAGTTTTACATGCAAGATACTCTCATGCTTATATCTCAGTATCCAGGCATGCAATTGATTTGAAAGTTATCGTAGGTCATGAGGTCAAATCTTAGAAAAACCTTGTTTACACTCTAGAAGGCACATTTTTGCCATCTTCTGAAACTTGGAATTTATAAATCTTGGAGAAGTCCGAAGTTGGGTCATGTTGGGTCAAAAAGTAGGTCACAAGGTCAAATCTTAGGAAAACCTTGTTAACACTCTAGAGGCCACATTTCTGGCCAAATCTTCCTGAAACTTGGTCAGAATGTTTTTAACCATAAAATCTTGGACAAGTGTGACTTTAGGTCATGTGGGGTCATAAAGTAGGCCATGAGGTCAAATCTTAGAAAAACCTTGTTAACAATCTGAAGGCCACTAATTTGCCCATATCTTCATGAAACTTGGTCAGAATATTTGTTTTCATAAAATTTGGACAAGTTTGAAGTTGGGTCATGTGGGGTCAAAAAGTAGGTCATATGAAAAATACAACATATGTTGCTCATTTATAATCAGGTGAGCGATTCAGGGCCATCATGGTCTTCTTGTTTAGTTGAGGGAAATCTCTATTTTAGACTTTTGTGAAATGCAGGCCAGATTTATAGTGTGTGCTAGTCACCAGAAGCTTTAAGATGTGACTGTTCACCTGTTAAATTTGAGATTTCTATCTGATTTGACTCAAATTTCACCAATAATACTAAGTGCTAAGTAATACTTAAAATATTGAATTCGGAAGTTTCCCGTTCCATTATTCTTGTTTTACAAACTACTTAGGTTAATAACCATGTTGATGTAAATACTTTCAATACTTACTCACAGTAAATGGTATGAAATTAAATATTAAGATTTTAATTAGGGAAACAAAAATGATGATTGACCTACCTCTCTTAATTACTTAATGCTATTTAAGGTTATTGGAATTGACACCTGGTCTTCTATGGTCGTTGAAATTGTCTAAGGATGGCATGTTTACTTGTTTTGAGTTTTAGAGTATTCAAGAAGACCTTATTGACAAAATGGTAGCAAGAGCAACTGTAAACGGAATAGTTGATGTCATCAAGGGTGTTAACCCTTTCCCTCATAGAGGACACCATGAAAAGACCTATGCGAACAGCATAAAACCAGATCAGCCTGCGAGTAACTCGCAGGTTGATCAGGTTTTATGCTATTCGCTGCTCCTCTGTGGTCTGGAAATGAGGACTTTATAATTAAATTTGGTAAATTTAGTTTAACTGTGGTTTTCTGCAGATTAGGCTTTATGTGGAGCCTATTGAGTGCGTCAAAATGAGGGAAAGGGTTAAATCAATAATGAGGTTAAACCGTGTCTCTGCCATCTTGGCAGTTAAATTTATTGGTTGACAATGATTGGTTAAAAAATTATACAAGAATGTTTTGTTGTTTATGTTGATACTTGTCACAGGGTAATGAAGTGAAACCATATCCATGATAAAAATTTATGTCGTGTTTGCACACGTGCTCAAACAAACTTCTGATTTGATTTATTGATGCATACCATTCTGGGACACTGTTCACATCTGTGGTTTATCAAGTCATTTGCATTAATCATATTTCATTATCAATAATTATATTGAAATCAATTGTCTTCATGCACTCCTTTTAAGGAGAGGGATCATATTTTACATAAAAGTTGCCCTTTCTGATCTCAGTCAACAATGTTGAGTATCTGTACTTCTTTTTTTTTTCCAGAACAACGGCATCAACGAACATGAATGACGTCAGTAGTAGATCTCACGCTATCTTTACCATTGTCTTCACTCAGGTAAATAAAGCTTCCTCATTCTATAAGTTTTCAATAAAATATTTCATCATGTCAGTCTTTAACCCTTTCCCTCATATAGACTCATTTTGACGCACTCAATAGGTATCACATAAAGCCTGATCTGCAGAAAACCACAGTTAAACCTTACCAAATTTAATTATAAAGTCCTCATTTCAAGACCACTGAGGAGCAGCAAACAGCATAAAACCTGATCTGGTTTTATGCTGTTCGCATAGGTCTTTTCATGGTGTCCTCTATGAGGGAAAGGGTTAAAATCTCAAATTCAAATGTTCATTTTAACAATAGCATATATTTACAGTAGCTCTTTTAATGTTAAAATAACTATCAAAACTGTGTATTAGCAGGTGATGAAAGTAACTTAAGCTTTTATTCAGGAGACAATCTGAGCATCTAGCTTGATCAGTGATGCTTTTGATTGAAATTCTAAAACAAGAAAACAAACAGAATTTCCTTTGTCCATTTTGCGATTTCTGCTATGAAAACTAAATCATTGCCCAGTAATACCGTTTTTAAGTATTTTTTCTTTTATTACAAGACCAGCTACTCACAAACAAACATACATGTTACATTGTATAAATAGAGTCTAGCATCTACATGGGCCACATGATATTCCAGCATAGCTATTCAATGATCCATTTATTTGATTATTTCTGTAGACATTGAAAATATCCATTTTGTATTTCCTGCATTGTGCCAGTTTTAAGTAATGAATGTTTTTCTTTTAAGAATTCTTTACTTCTTGTTTTAGGCCACAATTAAAGATGGTATACCTAGTGAAAAGACCAGCAAGATACATTTGGTGGATTTAGCTGGAAGGTATGATACTAAACTATATTTAAGTTTGCCCTTCCTCTCTAATCTTAGCTTGAAATATTTCTCAGTAGTTCTCATTAACCCTTTCCCTCATATAGACTCATTTTGACGCACTCAGTAGGTATCACATAAAGCCTGATCTGCAGAAAACCACAGTTAAACCGTACCAAATTTAATTACAAAATCCTCATTTCCAGACCACTGAGGAGCAGCGAACAGCATAAAACCTGATCAGCCTGCGAGTTACTCGCAGGCTGATCTGGTTTTATGTTGTTCGCAAAGGTCTTTTCATGGTTTCCTCTATGAGGGAAAGGGTTAAGTAATTGTTTATGTAAAGAAATTGTATTTACAGTGTTAGGTTATTTTCATGTTATTTGATAGATTCAAGAGTGATTCTATCTTTGCTACTGGTGTTTACCAAGCCATGGTGAGCGTCCAGCTGTCAAGACCCTGATCAGAACATGTGTTTCTTGCAGGTTGCTCAGGTTTTATATCACTTGCATAGGTTATTACCCCAAAAGTTAATACATGTTTATGACTTCTTCATTCCATCTTCCCCACTTGATGATGCAGCCCATATGCTAATGCATTATACCCTGTTACAGTGAACGAGCTACAGCAACTGGTGCCACAGGTCAGAGGTTACGCGAAGGTGGGAGCATCAACAAATCCCTCGTGTCACTTGGAACTGTCATCAAACTCCTGGGTATGTTTTAACTGAAGTACACTGTAACTGAATAAAATCATACTGCCCAGAGCAAGAGTCAAACTCATGGTCTTTAAGTATGCAAATCCCTACTGCGTTCTATCTCCAATGGAGCCTCCTCCTCAGCAGGAGAGTACATGTAACAGTTTGTACATCCACCACAACAACTTCTACAAAATACGCATTTGTACCATTTGTAAATAACCAATTAACTTACCAACATTTTCAGTGTAATTTTCATGCATTGATGTATTGATTTGGGAGAGCAACTTTGGTGGTGACTTATCTTGGATATTGCAAAATTCACTTGAAAGAGTGAAAAGTATTAAATATTCTGAAACCTACAAAATTTCCTAAATGACTTAAATACATGTACTGCAAATGGGAGGTCAATTCCTGACAAGCATATTTCAGTTACCAGTCTTCTAACCCCTGTATTTCTGTTACAGCGGAGGTGTCGGAGAAGGGAGCCAAGTCGGGGAAGAATCATTTCATCCCATACCGGGACTCCACCCTGACCTGGCTGCTGAAGGACAGCCTGGGGGGTAACTCCCGCACCATCATGGTCACAAGTATGTATCTTGATAGGAATTCTGCTATAAGTTTTTTTATTGTAATGGCATACATTGTATAAGTAACCTGTGTCAGTGTGATGTGTGTTTAACTTTAAGTTGTTTGAAATGAAATTGTCCAATAGGCCGGCAGGTAGTGTACTGGTACTCTTTAATTATAAGAGAGGTGTCTTTACTCTATGTGTGCCTTTATTTCACCTGGTTACTTGATTTTTGATATATGTCCACCCAACAACTTGTCCCATTGTATCTTCATGAATTCACATTCTCTCTAACACAATTTCTTTTGCATGATACTGTCATATGACTTATAAAACTTTGAATTTAATCTTATGTGATCTGCTTATCTGTTTCCATGACAGCGCTTCATAAATATGTGCTGTACATGACAGACTGATGACCTTGTCTATATCTTGTTTCCCAGCCATATCTCCTGCTGATGTGAACTATGCCGAGTCACTGAGTGCCCTGAGGTATGCCAACAGGGCCAAGAACATCATCAATAGGCCCACTGTTAATGAGGTAGGACACTGTATATTACAGAGAAACAGTTGCATTACACAGCAAGAGAATGAAGTTGCATGTTTTACATGTTAGTGTCTGTTTAATAGATCTGTACTAGTTTTTCACTTTTGAGTTCATCTAGCTTAGTTTTATTAAGTAACAGTAAATCTTGTAACATCTTGAATTTTTCTTTCATACTCAAGACCTGTTTAATGCAATTTTTCATGGGAAATAAGACATGTTTCTTTGGAAGATCATGATTTCTTCAGGACATGAAAATTCCCAAACTCTACACATATCTTATTTTTATAACTGTATGAAACTATAGTTGTTACCTACCAATAATATACACCATTGTATTTTATACCAGAACTTTTGATCAAAACTGTCTGATTAAAGCCCTTTACGTTATCTCTCAGAAAATACATGTAGCTATTTATTTTACTGTTACTGGTATACAACATGATATAGATTGTTTTATCATGGTTACTGAGATAACTTTCCATATATTTATCATATTATGATGGTTTCCAGGACCAGAATGTGAAGATCATTCGAGAGTTACGAGAGGAGATTGACAGACTGAAGGCAATGATTGGGGGAGACATAGTAAGTACTGGCTGTTCCAAGTACCAGCCCGGGACTGTTGTTATGTCTGATAGTCATGAGGGGTACCAGCCCTGGACTGTTGTCATGTCTGATAGTCATGAGGGGTACCAGCCTGGGACTGTTGTCATGTCTGATAGTCATGAGGGGTACCAGTCTGGGACTGTTGTTATGTCTAATAGTCATGAGGGGTACCAGTCTGGGACTGTTTTTATATCTGATAGTCATAAGGGGTACCAGCCTTGGACTGTTGTTATTTTTGATAGTCATGAGGGGTACCAGCCTGGGACTGTTGTAATGTCTGATAGTCATGAGGGGTACCAGCCAGGAGCGTTTTAATGTCTGATACCTGATCAGATTTACCATACAAGTGAATGGTACTTATTTCAGTCATGTACTGCATTGCAAAAGAATGCATGATATACCATTGCTTGTATGTATGCATATTCATGAACGACACGTATACAAACTCAGGTTTGGAAATTTTCACAATCTGAAAAGTTTGCATATTTTTTAATCTTATGGACATATGGATAATAATTTAATATCAACAATTCATGGGATTGGTGCATTTTATTGAACATTTCATGTTTATGGATTCATATCAGCTGCAGAAATTGATAACATCAAATGCTTGAAATCAGTTGTAGTTTTACAGTATAAAGATGTACAATATCTTTTGCAGGACAGCATCTCAACACCCAAGGTGAAGGAGCGCCTACATGAAAGTGAAGCAAGGGTAAGTGGCAGTCTGGTGTATTTTCCTCTATGTCCACATTCAGTAACACATAGTATAAATCTTTTTAGCCATATATTACTATTTTAAATTCCTAATGAGTACAGACATTTTTGTGTCACCTACTGTAAGCAGAAGTGACACATAGGGATCACTTTTCCGTTGTCTGTGTGTCATTTGTCTGTCCGTCACACTTTTTCCATCACGCTTCAGCAAGTGACACACATGTTCCAGAGAACACTCTTGTTAAAGGGCCTGTAAAGGGATAAGAAATAATAGTGATATCACTTATGAAATCCTCATATGGTTGCTATATTGAGGTTGTATGTATGAAAATGTCTCTTTTCACAGGATCTTTAAGGTTGCTGTTAAACTCAGACTGGCTTCCTGGTGCAGGTGGCAGCTAACATGGGTGTAAATGTATGCTCAATAATAAAAAAGTAAAATAGCTTTATTTTAAATAAAGAAAACTAGTTATTGCAGATGAAACAAAACAGGCCAGCATGATTGCTGTTGACATGAAATGCACTTTGCCTTGAGAGCTGTACTACACATAGACTAATTATGTGTGTGTGTGCTTGTCTAGCTTATGTAAAAGCATTAAAAAGTGCTAAATTTCCAGGATGAAATGGCCTGCAATTTCTTATGTTAAAAAAGATGGCCCTCCTTAGTCGGGAAGGTTACTCAAAGTAATCTAGCTACATTATTCAGATACTGAATAATACTCCCTGCCTACAGCTTCCTGATGGTAATGTAAAACAAGTGTCAGAGTTTAGACTCATTATCAAGACCCTGTCTAAAGTTAATATGTAGGGGTATTTATTCTGTCTGGCTTTTTAATTTTAATTGATTTGCCAGACAGTGGAATTACACTTTAAATAAATATTAACAATTGTTGTATATAATCCAACTAAATTTTTCCTCAAAGAACAGGTTTCATCATTAAACTCATTAGATGCATTTATTCATTTTTTTTTATCCCTTTACACCATTTAGACTCATTTTGATGCATTGGCAAATAGAGCAGTCCCAGATGAGACAGATCCTATGGGAGTTGTCTGATCAGGGTCTCTTCTGTTTGCTCATACAATATTGTAGCTCTGTTTCTGCACAGCCCATGTGGCAAAGAAAAAATTCATAAATTTGTACATGAATATTCATGATGTAAAGGGTTAAATACTACAGTTAAAGTATTATTGGATGAACTGTGAATACATTAACTCTGATGATATTTGAGTGCTTTTACATAATTGGTGTTGTTTATTTTGTTATTGAGCAGTGATTTAATTTTAAACATATTTTTTGTCTTCTAGTTTGTAATACAAACATGCAAACAATTATTGTAAAAAAAAAAAAAAAATAGGGTTAGACCACAGGATCTTACAACTTAGCAACAGTTCTTCCCTGAACTGTATGTGTATCCAAGTTCCATTCTAAACCTAATGGTTAACATAGATGGCCTGCATTTCACTAAACATCTTAAAATCAGATATGGCTGGACTAAAGTTTAAAGATCTAAAACTTACTCTTATACTGACCTAGAAGTATTGCATACATGATATTATTGCATGCTCTCACTGAAAACTGTCTTTCAATTCTTCCAAGTTTCAAAACTGTAATGACACAGAATGCAAGAATTTTGAGTTGAGGAAATCTCTGTATCATGAAATACAGACCAGACTATCGTCAGTTGATCTCAAGTTTGACCAGACTATCGTCAGTTGATCTCAAGTTTGACCAGATTATCATCAGTTGATCTCAAGTTTGACCAGATTATCATCAGTTGATCTCAAGTTTGACCAGACTATCATCAGTTGATCTCAAGTTTGACCAGACTATCGTCAGTTGATCTCAAGTTTGACCAGACTATCATCAGTTGATCTCAAGTTTGACCAAATTATCGTCAGTTGATCTCAAGTTTGTCCAGACTATCATCAGTGGATCTCAAGTTTGACCAAATTATCGTCAGTTGATCTCAAGTTTGTCCAGATTATCATCAGTTGATCTCAAGTTTGACCAGATTTTCGTCAGTTGATCTCAAGTTTGACCAGATTATCATCAGTTGATCTCAAGTTTGACCAGATTTTTGTCAGTTGATCTCAAGTTTGACCAGACTATCATCAGTTGATCTCAAGTTTGACCAGATTTTTCAGTTATCTCAAGTTTGCCAGACTATCTCAGTTGAAGTTTGCCATAGTTTTTGTTTGCCAGACTATCATTAGTTGGTCTCAAGTTTGACCAGACCAGTTGATTTCAAGTCAGAGTTCCAGCCTGGTCTTTCTTCTACTGATGACATGAACAGCGAATTTATGTCAATTATGCTACTCTGGTTTTTTAATTGGTCTGTATAGCCAGATTGTATCACAAACAAGTGAAAGAAACCCCAGCTTCCTTATCACTCTATTTAAAAAAGTTCAACTAAATCAACAGCCACCTGCCTTGTGACATTTTTATTGCATTTTTTTTTTTTACCACACATTCCATAGCTATCAAGAATATTTCTTTTCAAATTTTTGGCATGTTCTTGTGTTACTCAGGATTATACAAAAACACTTGAATACTTGAAAACAGATACAGGTAGACTGGGTTGTCATATAAAGATGATGAGGTCAAAAGTTTACCTGGATAAACTTCTATTATGTTAACAGTGATACTGAAGGTGATCTGTTGAAACTCAAGTCTCTCACCAGATTCAAATTCCACCAACAATTCTTAGCACTAATACTTAAATACTTAAGGGCAAATTTCATTAATCTTGTTTCTCTAATAAAAATATACAAATATTTCATTCCTTAACAAATAGTGTTAGTTATTTAGGTAATTATTCATTTCAGTTAGTCATGTACTTGAATATTTCATAAAATAGTAATGTGGATGTGATCACCTAGTTAAGATTAAGTTTCTTAGCACTAAGAATTGTTGATAGAATTCGAGCCAGTTGATTGGCATATGAGGTTAATTAGGCACAAATTTATTTATCAACTTTAATCAGTTTAGTAAAATATAGCATCACACATGTATATTGAGCAACTCAGAGGCAATTGTGCTGGATAAAGAAATTGATAAAAAGATGAGAGGGACATTTGTCTCTCTGACAGTAACCTCGGTGCCATTTGACTATAAATTCCTGGATCCACCACTGTGTTACATTGTGTAAGACTATAATATGAGCCAATTTCCATAGTCAGCCATGAATTGTGATCAAAGGTTAACTAAGTACTTTTAATACATTCAAGGGTGTCTGGGTGGCATTGTGGTTAACATAGTAGCTTTCCAATAATTCATCCTAGGTTAGATCTTGGGTCAGTTCTATGGATGTGAAAGGGTACTGTATTAGGTCACCAATTCAGTTAATTGGGTTCTCTCCAGTTAACTCCTACGTCTTGCAAAATCATGCAAATACCAATAACATTGTCAACAAGAGGATTTCATAAGCAGCATCACTTTCTGCCTAATTGTAAAATTTAGGAAGATTAAAAAAATAAAATAATAATACATGACCAAAATATTGCATTCTGTCTTCTGTCTGCTGTTGTAAATGTATCATTTTAATCTCTGTTTACACAGATGAAGGTATTGACAGAAGAGTGGTCTGAGAAATGGAAGGACATAGCCAGTATACTCAAGGTAAGTAACCTCAGCCTTGGTTGGCTTTAGGTCCATATACGCCCAATTAATAATGTGAAGTGGGGGGAATATACAAACTATGCAATTGTCTGTCCACTTCCCTTTCCATCACATTAAGCCCATTTTACAAAAAGTTCATTTATTTTTCATTTATTGTTGAGTCAAGGCAATGTAGCAAGGATGGTTCTTGTACTTCATAAACTGCAGTTTATAATAAGATGAAGGTAAACAATATTAACTTAAATGTGTCAACAAGGGAATGGGTAGATCTGGGTAGACTTTGATTAACCAGAAATTGTCAAAGACTGTATACTCAGACTAAAGGCTGGGCCTCTCTGGGTCCTTTAGGTCTTGTGTTTCATGAAAAGCAACATGCTGTGCAAGTAAGTGACTGCTGCATTATGGGTATGGTTAAATAGATTGAAACCTTGTTAGTTCAAAATAGGTCACAGAAACCTGATACCATGTGCAGCAGGTGGAACTAGGCAGTTCAATGTGTGTTTTTGATCAGATAGGACTACCTGCAGGAAGATCAGATTTCACACTGACACAATACTCATCACTGAACATGGATTTTTTCTTACTTTTCTTGTTAGACAGTGTTGTATATGGTCTATGTAAAGCAACATAATTAATTATTAAAAATTTCACAAGCATTTGTGATATAGAAACATATATATTTTTAAGGAAGAAATATTAATTTAAAAGATCAATAACAAATTTTATTTCTTCATTGCACATGTGTGTATGGATTTTTTTAAATGAATAATCTGCCTTTTTTCTTGGCACAAACATTTTATGGTCTTAAACATGTATATTAACCTTTTGACTAGATTCTTCTTGGTATATTGTTTTTAACATGTTTATAACATCGACTTTTTCACTTATTTTTAAAAAAATAAATGTAAAGAATCTGAGTGCAAGTTTCTGTGTTGAGGAAAATCTTGTTTTAGATGTACTGTGAAATGCCTGCCTTTTGATATTTCAAAGTACTGAATGCAGCAAACATGTCTTTATAAATTCCTGATTTCTTAAAAGGTGGCGTGCTAATAGGAATATCACAAATAAAATTTAATCTTCATCCTACGTAAAATGTCCACAATAAATTGACATGTTAATACTGTAAGCCAATAGATACAGGAAATATATGCCCAAAAAAAAAAAATTCAGAAAATTTATACATGTAATGTTAAATTCAGTAAATATATACATAATACATGTTAAATTCAGGAAATATATACCTGTAATGTTAAATGATTGATATTTGGAGGACTCACTTTGAATGTGAGATCATTTTGAATGACAAGGTGTGTTATGTTGTGACCAGGAGCAGGGGACACTGGCGCTGCGGAAGGAAGGACTGGGGGTGGTGCTGGACTCGCCCTGCCCCACCTGATTGGTATTGATGATGACATCCTCAGCACTGGTATCAAACTCTTCCATCTCAAGGTTTGTAATGATGCATAGCTTAGGGAAACTTCTGTGGCACTCAGTTACACCATTTTTTAATGGTCCAGATGGCTGAGTTGTAATAGCATCCGCCCCAGAATCACATGAAAATGGTACTACCATAGCTGCCTTGCATGGTACACTGCATATAAGGGTAGTTCAATGACAGGTTAATATGATTGGGTGTGGTATCATTCCACTTGTCTATGATGTGATACTGCAGTGTGACAGCACTATATCTGTCTCAAGCCTTCCAGCTGGCTTGCGGTAGGTCGGTGGTTCTACCTGGATGCCTCCATGCATTCGGGGTCGTCCTCCACCTGTAATTAGCTGGATGTCGCTATATGACTGAAATACTGTCGAAGCGACGGTAAACCCAAATAGTCAAGTCAAGTCATATCTGTCTACTGTGTGTGAGATGCTAATTCCAAACAAAGAAACATATCTTTTTTAGGCCATGGAAGGCCAGATCATAATGAAGAGCAGTTTAAAGAGCGAATAGATCTTAATGTTTATATCAAAAGCAATGAGAAGTAGTGAACTGTATGAAACCTCTCAGGTTTTACTAGGGGTGACCAAGTAAATTGTAGAATTTGTGAATTTAAATGAATGTTAATTCAACATTGCTAAAGATATTTATAAATATATTTATTACATTATTCTGTAAGATGAATTTCTTGCAATAAAAACAACACAGATATATATCAACATACAGTGCAGCTCAACATCAAAGTTCTACATGTAATATCATTTTATTGTGAACTCTTCATGCCTACATCATAATGTGGTATGTTGCATTTTCCATAGTGTTTAACCCATTTGTCTTAAATATATTTCACTTAAGCACTGCATACCTAGACTCCTGTTAAGTGTTCAGATAAAACATTTTACGTCATTACAATTATATAATTGGCAAGCATTTTAAATGGGAATCATGTATCCATCTATCATAGGTTATTTGATTGGACGACCTTTAACCCTTTCCCTCATAGAGGAAACCATGAAAAGACCTATGCGAACAGCATAAAACCAGATCAGCCTGCGAGTAACTCACAGGCTGATCAGGTTTTATGTTGTTCGCTGCTCCTCAGTGGTCTGGAAATGAGGATTTTGTAATTAAATATGGTAAGGTTTAACTGTGGTTTTCTGCAGATAAGGTTTTATGTGGTACCTATTGAGTGCGTCAAAATGAGTCTATATGAGGGAAAGGGTTAAATTAAGTGGACAGCTAACAAATAATTTCCTTATTTTGAGTAAAATATGAAAGATATACAATATTCGTAAAAGAAATAAATCAATATTACAAAATTCTCTGATTTACAGACACTCTTCATATACCAGTACTTATCGTAGATGTCATTTCTTGATGGTAAAGGGATGGTACATCTGTAGTATACATATAATTTAACTCATATAATTGTGGATTTTTGTGTTTCAATATAAGAAAATCTGTTTCTTTAAACAGAATTTACATTAGAAAATACATAAAAATAGTCCCTGTTGAACATATAATGAATATAATTATCAAGTGAAACATTTATATATTTCATGAAAATCTGAAAGGACAACATCTAGATATATTTAGAGTTATTGTTATACAGAGTATTTTATAGAGGTATACATGTATTAAGATGATGAGTGATACAGTGAGGGGTTTGTCTGTCTACAGGAAGGGATAACAACTATAGGCAGCAGTGAGGCTGACCCCCCTGTGGACATAGGTAGGTCACCCTTCTTATCTCTTCCTGAGATTTCATTTTACACACATTTGCCCAGTTTTGACAGAGTTGCCACCTTTTGACTCAGATAATTTCTGCAGGCATATCAACACACCTAGCTTTTTCTCATGAGGAAACTATGATGTTATTTTCTGTTGTTAGTTTGTTTTCTTTTCAATTTACCTCAGCAATTAATACTTGTATAGGGGGCTTATACTCATTTAAATTTTAGCTTGTCTGTGTTAAAGAAAATGTCAAGCTATTATGATCACTGGGTCGTCATTGTTCTCGTGTTACTCAAACACTTTAACAGATGAGCGTTGGCACTGCATGCAGTGCTCTTGTTAATTGATTGATATGCATAAGTCTATATTTGTGACATTTTTAGCTCGACTATTCGGAGAATATGAGAGCTATTCTACTCGCGTCGGCGTCAGCGTCCGCGTTGGCAGTCATATCTAAGAAACCAGTAGGTGTATTGCAATCAATCTTCACACAAGTCTTTCTAGGCACAAAACAAACCTAGAGAACCAAGAGGGACAACTCTTGATTGAATTTTACTCAAATTATGGGCCTTTTTCAACTTAGAAATTTGCGTTAACATTTTTGGTTAAAGTTTTTCTGCAACTAAGTTAATATCATAACTCTGTAACCACATTGTGTATTGGATTTAAACTTTACACAAGTCTTCCTAAGCATGAAACCAACCTGCAGAACCAAGATGGACAACTCTTGCTAGAATTTTACTTAAATTATGGGCCTTTTTCGACTTAGAAATTTGCTTTAACATTTTTGGTTAAAGTTTTTTGCAACTAAATTAATGTCATTACTCAGTAACCCCTTGGTGTATTGGATTTAAACTTAACAAAAGTCATCCCAGACATGAACCAAACCTGCAGAACCAAAATTTTAATAAATTTAATTAAATTAATTTAATTAATTTATAAAATAATATATCAAAGATGAACTTTTCTTTGAATTTTTTTTTTTGAATTATGACCTGAGTTTTACTGAGAATTAAAGAGAACATGCTGCTAAATTGAGTCACATAAATTATTTTAATACCGCTTTAATACAATGGTATTGCATCACTTTCAAATACCCGAATAGTCGAGCATGCTGTCTTTCGGACAGCTCTTGTTTGATGATATCATTTTATCATACGTTTTACTCCACATCAGGTAAATGCTGCTCATTTGGAAAGATAATTTTTGTACACTTGAAAGTCAAGAGTCATTATTTTTAATTTGTGATATTGTAATATAATATTATACTATTTGTATATGGATGATGGATATGAGTGACCTTTGACCCTTAACACAGTGATCACAGGGCAGGAGGTGGAGAAGAGCCATTGTAAGATTGAAAACAGTGCGGAGGGCGTGACCTTGATACCCCAGGTGGAGGCCATGTGTTGTGTCAATGGAAACATTGTCACTGAGCCCACTCGGCTCACACAGGGTTTGTTATGTTTATTGAATACCTAGCATTTATATATTTTTTAACTTTGACTGGTCTTTTAAGATTAAGATTGATATGGCATTGATTCTTCTATAATTTTAGGTGATTTAGGGTACTGACAGCACTGAAAGTTTGCACAAATATTCATTGACAGGAGGTCCATCCCCAGTGAAAGGCATGCCTCTTTCTCCAAAGTTTTTCAAGAGTTATGGTACCTTTATACTGAGGAATTTTCTATTATGTCTAATAGCTTAAGGAGCATCACTGGTGCAAGTGTGACTTTCCTCAGCATACCCTGCTTACTAAACACATGAATGTATTTGTATATAGTTATTACCCTTGATTGTATTTTAAATGTTTGAGTACTGGTAATCAAGGCAGTATAGTAGGTTTATTAGTTACTTCCAGTGATTTTTGTGGGCAACCTGTAGACTAGTATTCTAAACTTGTCCTCCTTACAGGAGCGGTGGTACTGCTGGGGAAGACAAACATGTTCCGCTACAACAACCCAGCCGAAGCGGCGCAGATGAAGAAAGAACTACAGAAGGTATACTCACATGTGTTATTTGGTTAGGGGCACATGGTATCAGGCTTTATCCTCCAACACCTGGTATAGAAATACTGATATAATAACACAGAATTTCAACTATTTATCGCAGTTTCCTTCAAAAGCAAACTTGAATGATAATCTTCTTCATGAAGATTGGATTTTGGCATTATTAACTTTATGCTTTAAATATGGTAATGACGTAATGCAAATGAATGACAGCAGCTGAAATAATTTCCATGGAAATTATTCATTTATTTATTCTCAGTTTTCTTCTCTGAAAGTCATTGCCATAGCAATCTTTCTGTATCTTAATTTAATCATGTCACTCATTATGGAGAATATGTGCATTGTTTGCAAGCTCAGAAGAACCAAGGAATATTGTATTTTTCTTAATTCAGTAAGACGCATACTTTTTCTTTGTAAGACTCATTTACTGTACTAACTTGTCTTTTAAGTGACATATTTTTTTCTTAGTATTTAAAGCTTATGTTCAGTTATCCCTTATAAATTTGAGGGCTTGTTTTTAATAGTTACTATAAGCACTGCAGTTGATATATTACCTGATATGGTAAAATATCTGTTACATCATTGTCGTGTGCAATATCTTTCACTCCCTGTTTCTAACCCTCTCACAAACCAGTCTGGACACGGCACTGTTGTAATCAAGGTACTGTACTATCATCACCATTCTATCCTTACAATACTCTGCTTTACCTTGTCAAGTGGGGGTTCCATTGGAATATTGCATGTTGTGTCCCATCTTGTCTGTTCTGTTTCATAACACTGCTGCTAGTGGCGGTATTCAACCCATTTATTGACAGCTTTAGTTTTCCTCATGAATATAACATCAAGAAAATGATCTATGTACACAAATGTGAACATGTTTTATACTGTAAACTACACATGTGTCCTTGACACTGTAACTTAATAAAACCTGATCTGACTGAAATGTATTCACTGGTGATCCCATTCAAGGAATGAAGGTAAACCATTGTGGCTTAGGGCTATATAGGGCAGTGGTGAATGTATCAACCAACCCTTGCATGTACTATCTGGTTCCAGGGCCTCCTTCAAATCCTAAACAGAAACTGCCCGGGTTTGGAATTACTATTTAGTTCTAAAAGTATGTTTATATCCCCTTCCTGTTTAAGGAAGGTGGAGCATTAAACTTTATTTTTATTTAATTTTGGGAATGCAAATTATCTTTGTTTTTTGGAAATTTTAGACGGAGTGATTTTTATTAACTATGACTTTGTTTATACATTTATGAGATGTGTCTTAGGAAGAAAAAATATGTTTAAAATAAAATTAACTTGGCAATTAAAAACATTTCTATCAAATGAAATCATGTACTGGTCATTGATTGAAAATATCAGCTGTTCATACATTTTGTGAACAAGGGAGTTATTTGTCTAAGATTAAAGTACAGTGTGTTTAATTCTCAAAATAGTATTCATCTAATCAGAATTTCATCATTGTTGTCTGTAACGGTAAGGCAGCTCACGTCATTAGGCAAAGCAGACTCTTATTTGATTAATTTGAAAGTAATTAAAAACGGAAAAGCCAAGATACATAAAGTTTAGCTGTTATGTAACAGTGCAGCAGATTTAAGGTAATGATATGGTTTTCTTATTAAAGATACAGGAGAATAAAAACAAATTAAACATGATGATGATGATGGCAGTTATGGCCGTAGATCTGATGATGAAGACTATTTCTAGCTTGTCTGTTTCGAAGAAAAAGTCAAGCTATTATGATCACTGGGTTGTCATCGTTGTTGTGCAAAAACTTTCATGTAGCCCATTACTCTAACACTTTTAAAGGTATCAACACGAAACTTGGAATACTTTTTATTCATGATAAGGCACAGTTGTAAGACAATGGGCATTATCCTGAAAGATTGTTTTCGGAGTTATGCCCCTTTTTGACTTAGAATTTTGATCAAAATTGCTTATTAAGTAAAATGATTGAAAACTATGAAAGGTATCAACACAAAACTTGGAATACTTGATGATCATGACAAGGCGCAGTTGTAAGACAAGGGACGTTTTTCTGAAAGCAATATTTTAGGAGGTATGCCCCATTTTAACTTAGATTTTTTGTTAAAATTGTTTTTATTCAAAGCAATTACACTTTTTCTACCCTATGTAAGATATTTTTTTCTTTTTCTTGTTTACTAAACAGTAACTCTTTATACCTTATGGTGTTCAAACTTGAAATCTCAAATATGGCTCCCTCCATTGTCGACATATAAAACAGACGAGTATTGGCACCGATCTGTAGAGCTCTAGTAATTAATCAGAGGCTACATTATTTAGTTCATGCTGACATAATCATGTTGTCCAGGAGTGTTTCACATAATGTACAGTCACATTCACTGTGTTTGTGTTATGTTACATGGCATACAGTCACATTCACTGTGTTTGTGTTATGTTACATGATGTACAGTCACATTCACTGTGTTTGTGTTATGTTACATGATGTACAGTCACATGATTAGTGTTTGTGTTATATAACATGGTGTACAGTCACATTCACTGTGTTTGTGTTATGTTACATGATGTACAGTCACATTCACTGTGTTTGTGTTATGTTACATGATGTACAGTCACATTCACTGTGTTTGTGTTATGTTACATGATGTACAGTCACATTCACTGTGTTTGTGTTATGCTCTACAGTCACATTCACTGTGTTTGTGTTATGCTACATGATGTACAGTCACATGATTAGTGTTTGTGTTATGTTACATGATGTACAGTCACATTCACTGTGTTTGTGTTATGCTACATGATGTACAGTCACATGATTAGTGTTTGTGTTATGTTACATGATGTACAGTCACATTCACTGTGTTTGTGTTATGCTACATGATGTACAGTCACATTCACTGTGTTTGTGTTATGTTACATGATGTACAGTCACATGATCAGTGTTTGTGTTATGTTACATGATGTACAGTCACATGATCAGTGTTTGTGTTTTGTTACATGATGTACAGTCACATGATCAGTGTTTGTGTTATGTTACATGATGTACAGTCACATGATCAGTGTTTGTGTTATGTTACATGATGTACAGTCACATGATCATTGTGTTTGTGTTATGTTACATGATGTACAGTCACATGATCAGTGTTTGTGTTATGTTACATGATGTACAGTCACATGATCAGTGTTTGTGTTATGTTACATGATGTACAGTCACATGATCAGTGTTTGTGTTATGTTACATGATGTACAGTCACATGATCAGTGTTTGTGTTATGTTACATGATGTACAGTCACATGATCAGTGTTTGTGTTATGTTACATGATGTACAGTCACATGATCAGTGTTTGTGTTATGTACATGATGTACAGTCACATGATCAGTGTTTGTGTTATGTTACATGATGTACAGTCACATGATCAGTGTTTGTGTTATGTAACAGATGTACAGTCACATTCAGTGTTTGTGTTATGTTACAGAGCGGGATGACGTTTTCCCTGTCCAGGACCTCCCTCATCAGCCAGTCCATGACTGACCTGTACAAGTCCTCTGACAACCTGTCTGGAGCCAACAGGTACCTTTACACAGCTATACACAGGGGCGAATTGCTCACACAAAGTGTTTCAGTGAGTTTCATTGTCTGGTTCCCCGTCATACTCAAGATTACTGTAAACGTTGTGTAAGGGGAAGGAACTTCAGACAAGAACCAGACAATGAAACTCATTGAAACACTTTGTGTGAGTAACTCACCTCTTGTCTATTCTTACCTAAAAATAAAAGTCAAACTCGGTTGATTTAGCACATTGTCGAACAAACCACATTCACCATACATGTATTTAGCAAATGGTAGAGAATAGCACTTTATTTACTGTGGTGAATAATCATTGTTTATGAAGTTTTTGAATAGGGTTGCTGCAACACTGTTCTATGGTAGCACACAGTTCTGCTTGCGACAACATTTCAAATCTATATTTAGTAATACTTCAATTTCCCGCCTTTTTTTTGTTGAGAGATATAGTTCCAAATTTTATTCTGTCGTATCATTTAATGATGTTTATTTTTATGTTTATTTAAATAGGATTGCACTTTGAAAGTCAGTTATATATTAATAATTGATACTCGATATAACAAGTGTAATAAAATGTAGTAAAATAGTAAATGCACAATCTACTTAATCAAAGTTAATTTAGAGTTATTTAAAAATCACTGGCTGTATTTGCATCAACAATAGCTCAGTTGGTAAGCGAGCTATTGTTAAAACATTTATACAATAACAATAAAAGATAAGATGCCGTGACATCAGACCTGATTCTATAATGAAAATTCGTCCATCATTCTGAATATCAAAATAACACAGTGTATTTTCCTAAATGAAATCATTGAAAGGGTTAATAGTGATCCAAAAGCTGGGCTTAAACATTCCAAAAGTCCAAGAATAAAGCTGTATTGTAGCTCTACCTATGTTAGTCGTCATGACTTGAGTATAGTCTACCTGCTTAAGAAGGTCACTCACCATATGTTTCAGACTCATTTAAACTATTAACCCTTTCCCTCATAGAGGACACCATGAAAAGACCTATGCGAACAGCATAAAACCAGATCAGCCTGCGAGTAACTCACAGGCTGATCAGGTTTTATGCTGTTCGCTGCTCCTCAGTGGTCTGGAAATGAGGATTTTGTAATTAAATTTGGTAAGGTTTAACTGTGGTTTTCTGCAGATCAGGCTTTATGTGGTACCTACTGAGTGCGTCAAAATGAGTTTATATGAGGGAAAGGGTTATGTAATAGCAGCTTTGAGTCAATATAATCTATCTAGCAGTATCTATTCTTACATTATTTCACGTTAACATTATTTACATGAGTAGATGTATAGAATTAAGCTACTGATTGCATCAAAAAGAATATGAAACAAAAGCAAGATCGTTACGCAAATGGGTACACTATGATGAACTTTCTCAACAGGAGATATACTGTTATATACTTTATTAGTGATCACCTTTATTTAGCAGCCAACCTGTTTTTTATTGTTAGTTCAAACATTCCAAAAATGACACTTTATAACCTCCACTCTGCAGCCACCTGGGCTAAGAAGACACTTCCTTAGACTGGTCTTTGTCATTAAGTCTAACTGTTCTCATCATAAGACAGCACATGTAGGACACTTCCTAGACTTGAAAATACAGGTAAATCCTGTTTTCCCCCTGGCTCCCCCTTAACCCTTTCCCTCATATAGACTCATTTTGACGCACTCAATAGGTACCACATAAAGCCTGATCTGCAGAAAACCACAGTTAAACCTTACCAAATTTAATTACAAAATCCTCATTTCCAGACCACTGAGGAGCAGCGAACAGCATAAAACCTGATCACATACCTGTCAAGTCTCACGCTTAAATCGTGATTCTCACGATTTTAATTTCATGGTCACGATTTCACGATTTTTGGCCATTTTCTCACGATTTTTTATAAAAAAATACCAAAAACATTGTGGGTCAGAAATTTTGTCTAATTTACCTTCTCTAATCGTTAAAACAACACAGGATGCAAGCCCCAATATACAGCCCACCCTGTGACGCTTGTCTAGGGGCATTCCAATATACAGGGTACGTCACAAAACTGGTTATCGCCGGTCTTGCTTATACTCGTATATCCCAGGGCATTCCAGGGCTTCCCGAGAGAAAATCCACCAATCACAATGTTGCTTGAATTTCCGAATCCCTCCGAGTCATATACGGGAATTATCGGTAACTATTACTTAAATTCCCGGACATTGCATGATCACCATTCGCGCACTTAATGTCGACTGCAAAACATGAAGACTCCAGAAAAGAAGAAAAAGAGTTATGCCTCAAAGTACAACAACGCGTGGGAACTGGAATTTTCCTGGCTTTCAAAATCTGACACAGGACCCAATTTTGCTTTCTGCAAACTGTGTAGGAGGTATGTTGCATTCGTTTCATTTTTTTTTATTGTCGTAGGTTTAAGATAATTGAATGGTATTTCTATGTAATCGATTGTATTTAAAATTTATATATCGAATGTTTAAAATATTCGACGTAACAACATATTTTGAAAGTAATACACATGGAGTGCAGCAAAAAACATCAAATTAACGCGGATTTACCCAAATTTATTCGTCAGCGTATTATTGATACCACTTTTTGCGCATGCGCCATCTAAACGACATTTTGATACTATGGCAACAGCATTTGATTTGTAAACAGACACTTAAATGTTAATTATGAATCACTGAAGCATACTTCGACGTTCCTTCTTTTCATAACAATAAAAGTACTAACTGATTATTGTAATCTTTGTTATAATCGCCGTGAAAAAGACCGCTCACAATTATTTTAAACCGAAAGTACATTACAAATCGAATGTCTACATGGTATTTTTACTGTTATCAATCGGTCATTCACATATAACACAGCCACTATATGATGATTAGAATGATATAATTGCATACCAATATATTTAATCATATATAAAAACTGACTGAATTTATATAATAGATCTAGATCTAGCTAATATTTATCCAGACTTGTTAAAGTCAAAGACATCAAAATTTTAGGTAGATCTAGATCTATCTGTTTTAGTCAGTTCTTTGTAGGATTTGAACCTTTGACCTCACATTTTTTAAAATAAAGTAATTCTTTTTCTATTGATATATTCCGAGTAATATACTTAAATGCTTACTCAAACCTCATGTATACATATGTGTCATTTCAGGAGCTTTTCAGTTGGACATGCCGGCAAGAATGATGTGAAGAAACAGGTTTTTGATGTTATTTTCTTTATTACATTTATGCTATGCATAGAAAACTATTTATCATGTATCATGAGATAAAAAGCTTATATATTCCTTTTTAATATGTGTCCAGTATTGGTGCTTTTGCTAAAGCAAAAATGTGCATTTATTTATTTGGTTGTTTTTCATGTTGATTTCTTTATTACATTTATGCTATGCATAGAAACCTATTTATCATGTATCATGAAATAAATTTTTAAAAAATTTAATTTTTTCTTATTAATTTTGTAAAAGCATGGTAACACAGGACACAAGAAATTCATACTTAATGATCTCAAAAGGCACCAGAATGCATAATTTAATGCATTTAAAAAAAAATTCTCCCAAACCCACACTCCCATCCGGTCTTCGCGACACGTAAAAATCTCACTCCTTGCCATTCTGAAATGTTGACAGGTATGCCTGATCAGCCTGCGAGTTACTCGCAGGCTGATCTGGTTTTATGCTGTTCGCATAGGTCTTTTCATGGTGTCCTCTATGAGGGAAAGGGTTAAGAAATTGTGGCAGAAATTTTGTTATTCTCTTTAATTGAAAAAAAGAAAACATTTCAAAGTAGGAGTTCATTAATGATCCTCCAAGATGATTACATTCTGTAGAATATAATCCCCCTCCTATACCCAGACTGATAAATCTTCCTGTTATTTTTCCAATAGATAATTAAAGGCTGCATGTTTTCCCCATAGATGTTGGATTTAAAATAAATTCCAGCATTACTCCACTATAGCTCACATTTTTATTTCACAAATACCAATTTAATGCATTTGAACAATAAAATCAGAAATGTCCTCATTATAAAGTGTAACCCTGTTGTACCAACACCTGATTATGCTGACATCCTCAAAGATCTGACATCAGGAAGTAGTCCCTGGCAGTAAACAGTTAAATTCTACCTAAGATGCACTGATTTTAACAGCATACTTTTTTTAACTCCAATGGCCTCCACAGACTTATAATAGGCAGGGTATAATTCATGGTTGAACAATTACCACCTTGATCACAATGGTAATGTACATGACTGCGGATGCAGAGGTTGTGGGTTTGAACCCTGTAAAGGGCAGGGATTTTTCCATGGCTTTCCAAGTTGCAGAGTACTGGTCCATCCCAAGAATCACATAAAAGGATTAGTATAAATTGTAAGAATCAATATAAAATAAATAGTTAACCCTTTCCCTCATAAATACTCATTTTGATGCCCTCAATAGGTATCACACAAAGCCTGATCTGCAGAAAACCACTGTTAAACCTTACCAAATTTAATTACAAAATCCTCATTTCCAGACCACTGAGGAGCAGCGAACAGCATAAAACCTGATCAGCCTGCGAGTTACTCGCAGGCTGATCTGGTTTTATGCTGTTCGCATAGGTTTTTTCATGGTGTCCTCTATGAGGGAAAGGGTTAAAATATTGACTGACTGTTGAACATAGTCCCTATAGGTACAGGTTAGTTTTTACAACAATGAACTTGTACTAATGCTTATTCTTAACATCACTCAAAGTATTATTTTTGTTTGTTAACCAGGTTTTCAACAAAATTCCTGGTTATTAGAATGGAGTACATCATTGGGTGGGCAGGCAGTCCTCAAACATGTCGTTTCTGTAATATATATCCTGTTAAAATAGGGATACAGTCTTTATATTGATAGGTAGTTACTTTATGGGAAGAGGAAGATTGGAATTGATTTTCAGAATGAAAGGATTGAGGTCAATGTCACTGTTACTAAAATTAGATTGTTTGTTTCCATCAAATAAGTTCTTTAGGAGTAAAGTAATTTGATAAGATTTATTAGATAAATACTATATGGAAGGAGGAAGATTGGATTTGATTTTCAGCTCAATAGGGTCAAGGTCACTGTTACTTAAAGGTAGATCTGCTTGCCTGTGGCAACACTTGAAAACCCAGTGTCACGTCATTTTATCTGTTTCTTGTTAAATTATTTGAATCATGTTCAGATGACATAAACTTGCTTAGCTGCCTCAGCCTTACCGGTACTTAGCTTGTTGCTTTGTTAGCATTAGAGCAAAATGAATATGTCTAGACTAAGGCATTTCAGCAAATAGCCAATCCCAAAAGTAATAGGATACGCTGACACAACAGCAAAAAATTGATTCAAGTTTTGATACTTAACACACAAAAGTGGCCATTAAGACATGGAATTGGACGTTCAGAAAATAACATGTATCCTTAAACACAACTGAGTAAATCTGAGGAAAATTGATAGTGCCCTATGAAGGACTGTAATTAGAGCTTCATGTTTGATATACAATGTAGTCAATAGAGCTGATATTTATGAATTTTAAGCATTTAATGGTTGGAGACTCTTCAACCAGACATCAAACTGTTGTTTGATTTTCTTGAAGTTTAGAACTTTATTTTCTTAAGATTTATGAACTAGCAGGTAAAATTGTTGGCAACTGTATGTTTTGGTGTAATAGCCAAACATACATAAAAATCAGTCATATTTTACATCTTACTATTTAACCCTTTCCCTCATATAGACTCATTATACCCCCGAAACAAAGTTTGGGGGGGTATATAGGAGTCACCCGGTGGTCGGTCGGTCGGTTGGTCAGTCGGTCGCTCCAGCAGTCCGTTGCATTTTCCTTGTCCGGATCATAACTTGAAAACCACAAGTTGGAATTCAATACAACTTCATGCAATGATCAAGCACATGGAGAGGAAGTGCAGTGCACAAGAACCATAACTCCATCTTGACTTATTACAGAGTTATTGCCCTTTGTTACTTTTCCTTGTCTGAAGCATAACTTGAAAAGTACAAGTTTGATTTCAAAACAATTTCATACAATGGTCAACCACAATATGAGGAAGTGCAGTGCACAAGAACCATAACTGTATCTAGAGTAATTACAGAGTTATTGCCCTTTGTATTTTTTCCTTGTCCGGAGTATAACTTGTAAAGTACTGATTGGATTTCAAAACAATTTCATACAATGGTCAAGCACAATATGAGGAAGTGCAGTGCACAAGAACCATAACTCTATCTAGAGTAATTACAGAGTTATTTCCCTTTGTTACTTTTCCTTGTTTTTCTTGTCCTGAACATAACTCGAATATTATACATGGTATATACTTGAAACTTAAAATGTAAACAGATGGCGACTAGGAGAAGTGCAGTGTCCAAGAACTGTAACCTTATATTTTTAAACTACTGTGACAAACAACCATTATTGACTCTCTATCAACTTTAAATAAAAACTTTACTTACTTATTACTATCACAACCAATAAACTATGTATACAGGTTCTTATCTATGCTCTGCCTGAAGTCTGGCTTCTCCTGCATTAAAGTATTTTGCGGGGGTATTAATCACCTTCAGTGATAGCTCTAGTTTTGACACACTCAATAGGTACCACATAAAGCCTGATCTGCAGAAAACCACAGTTAAACCTTACCAAATTTAATTACAAAGTCCTCATTTCCAGACCACTGAGGAGCAGCGAACAGCATAAAACCTGATCAGCCTGCGAGTTACTCGCAGGCTGATCTGGTTTTATGCTGTTCGCATAGGTTTTTTCATGGTTTCCTCTATGAGGGAAAGGGTTAAAGCATTTTCAACTGGCACCATTGTGTGAGTCCTTATGTGCAGGTATACTGTATGCCACAATTTGCATTGCGCATCCTAATATCAACACTTGTGTGCAATTCACAACACATACATGCACATATAGTAAGACTGAGCAAAACTGTTGGCACATTCAAACTTATCTGAATTATAATGTGAATGTCCTCTACTTACAGTAGCTGGGAGCTAGACCACTGTCACAGAGAGGAACAGGAGAAGATAGAGGAACTCAAGTAAGTTAGACCCCCACCTAGCTTTGTTTGGATTACTGGATATTGTCCCATCCTCTTGCATCCCATTTCTTCAAATCTCAGTCCAGCTAATAGTTCCCAAGGGAGGCTCAAAACAGTTCTTACGAAAGGTAGTTTTGGATTGTATTTCAGATTTATCTGATCATAGTTGTCGTAACTAAACAAAGAGATTGGTATTGGTATGTATGGCTGTATGGGAGTCTGTGACATGGTCTAGGACCTGTGGGTAAAGTGGGGTATGACGGGATTCAGTGATAGCTCTGTTGCCAAGTGATGTAGCTGATATGAAACTTGAGAGGATATGACTGTTCCCAAGCTGCACATAAATATATAGCAAAGTAGGACATAAAACAGATGAATATTTCCATGACATTGTGGTTACGTCATATATTTCGACATGATTTGGTGCCATTTTTGGTAATTCTGACTAGTTTAATGCAAAAACTATAGAAAACAACATAAGATAGAAAAGAAAATGTGTTTGTTTTTGGTGAATATGGAATATATCTCATCTTAAAGTGATACAATTTTCACATGCGCTACGCGCTCATGAAAATATTGTAACTGTATCACTTCTCAATGAGATATATTCCATATTCACCCAAAGCAATCTATTTTATAGTGAATTGGTTTACAAAAAGATGAAAGTCTTGTCATAATGTTGAATCAAGACTGTGTAGTAAGGGTGGTCAGCACCTTCAGAGATAACTCTATGTACTTACCAATTTAGTCCTCGTCATCTCTGCTCAGAGGGCCATCACTAAAGTTCCCCATCTTACATGGTCTTCAGGGAAAGTTCTAGTTTCTGATATTGTTTATTTAAAAAAAACGCATTGTAGAAAATAAGTAATGGTGTGATAATATCTTGGTTGCTAGGGATCAGATCAAAAGCCTGGAGAACCGTTACCATGCTGAGGAGGAGGAGCGAATCAATAAGCAGGTTGCCATGGAGATGGAGCTGGAAAAGAAACAGAAACTTCTGAACAAAGCATACAAGGACCTGAACAAGATACAGCATGATGTCTTAAGGTGTGGGGATGTCATGTCTGATTATATTAGTAAGGATGGCTATATGTACTTGTAAGATAGCTATGAATGCAATCAAAGCTACTTCTTTATTCTTATCAAATATCAATTAGAAAAAAAAAAGATAAGGAATGCTGATATTAAATCCTGTTGAGATTTAATGCAAGTACAGCATTATTGTCAAAAAGCTGCGAGTCTGAGAAAAAGATGCAATGCAATCCCCTGTAAAACTGTCTTAGTTTCTAAACACCAAACTATTTAAAATAGTCATTTAAACACTAGGGATTCTTTCCTCTTTCTGCCTGTTCATCCTGTACCATTGTCTATATTAATTTATATAGCAGCATCGTGAAGGCATTTGCTTGTGCATGGTTAACATTTAGGTGTGAAAACGACGTCCTTCTGAACTTAATATAGTTTGAGTGGTCATCCCTCATATGTCAAACTGTAAAGGTATCAGACGACTTTTACTTTAAAAAGAAACAGATCAGAACTTTGTTATAAATTGATTTCTTTGCAAACCATACTAAAGTTGTGAAGGATAGAATAAATCTGATGAACATTTCTTGTAGGGAAGACGCAGAAATTGGATGGTGAGGCTTTAGAGTGATATGATTTTTACATAGATGTGAATATGATTTTTTCAATATCATTGCTTGCACTTTAATATACTTGGCCTTCACCTGTGATATATTCAGTATTTGCTATTTCCTGTGTATGACCTCTGTGTGACCTGCAAAGCCCTTAACAGTACTGGTTTTGCAAATTTCACTTTCGAATAAGCATAGCATACCATTATCAAAACTAGGATTTTGTTGCTTTTGTTGAATTATCATAATGGCTATGTTGTCAGTCTTTTTAAATTCTGCATCTTCTGGAGTGTAAACTTTACCTTTCATATTAATTTATTTTCTCTATAGAAATGTAGAATAGCTATTTAGCTTTATTTATTCATACTATTGCCAATATTTGATTCTAACAAGATAAAAAAAAATACTATATAAACATAGCAGGATTGTAGTGTACATTTTTTCTGATATATGCAAGGTTCAAAAATTAAGAAAGATAGCATATATTTTTAACATCATATGAGTCCTAAAGTTAAGCATTATAAAATATACCGAAACATAACACATAATTTTATCACTTTCAAAACGTCACAATCTAGTTAACTTGTTAGAATTGAAAGGAAGTTAGGTCTTTCATGCAATCCATTGGATTGACAGTCAAATATTATATTCAGGATATAGAGTGTTACATTTTCAGTGCTGTATCACAAAATAATGCACGGTTTTGTGTTCAGATGCTTTGTAATTAGATTACTGCCCATCCAAACTTTACACCCCTGCATTATTCTGCAATATAGCACTCAAAATAAAACTCCCTTTATTCTAAATATAATATGATTTGACTGTGAATCTAATGGATAATTCAAAAGATCAGAAACAAAACACAATCTTGGATTGTTTATCTGTTCTTGTCTAATTTCATGTACAAACACTTGTGTAATTAGTCAACATGGCTACATCAGATGGTTCAGTTATTGAGCATGGCTCAATAACTACAGATATCTACAACAGTGTGTGCTTCATGCTATTTATATTCCACACATCATATTGCATCATGCCCTACATATTGACCCCGCTACACATGTTCTGTGTATACTGCACTTCAACCTTCCCTTTCCCTCCCCAGGTCCACCAGTCTGATCATGTTGTTGTCAAACTGCCAAAGGTAAACTTTTGTTTTATGACTTTACTGTTTGCTTATTAGTGCATCATTTACTTCTTTTTATATTGTTTTTATCTGATTTTAAAATAAATCAGTGTGTATCGAATCATGTCATAAATCAGTGTGTATCAGATCATGTCATAAATCAGTGTGTATCAGATCATGTCATAAATCAGTGTGTATCAGATCATGTCATAAATCAGTGTGTATCGAATCATGACATAAATCAGTGTGTATCAGATCATGTCAAAAATCAGTGTGTATCAGATCATGTCATAAATCAGTGTGTATCAGATCATGTCATAAATCAGTGTGTATCAGATCATGTCATAAATCAGTGTGTATCAGATCATGTCATAAATCGGTGTGTATCAGATCATGTCATAAATCAGTGTGTATCAGATCATGTCATAAATCGGTGTGTATTGATCATGTCAGAAATCAGTGTGTATTGATCATATCATTAATCAATGTGTATCAGATCATGTCATAAATCGGTGTGTATCAGATCATGTCAGAAATCAGTGTGTATCAGATCATGTCAGAAATCAGTGTGTATCAGATCTGTATCACAGCCAGTGTGTATATGATCTATGTCACAAATAGTGTGTATTTGTTCTTTGTCATTAATCTGTGTATTTTATATGTGTGATTTGTGTCACAATATATACCTATGTATGAGATGTGTATATACCTATGTATGACATGTGTACAGGGTGTGGAGATAGACGAGATGTTGAAGAACCTGGAGGAGAGAGAGAACCTGCTGGTAGAGGAGGCTCGCATCACCCGCGACACGCTGCTCGAGGTACAATATGGGCTCATAGTGGCATAAAGCATCTCAAACTGAGGTTACAAGAACTCAGAAATCTTCAAATCTATGTCACTACATTTTATTAACATACCTCAGATCATTTTTATGTAAGAACTCGCTCTCTGTGTCAATAAATAAGACAGCACTTGAAATGTATTTGAAATACTTGCCTGTATCTGAGACATGCTTCTTTGAAAATGAATGATCAAGATTCATGATACATTAGGCTACTGCATTTTCCAAACTCAGTATGGTAGATTTTAAAGCTTTATTACTATAACTAGTGTCAAGTAATAATGTGGAAAAATATACGAAAATTTACACTGAGCTAGACTGTTTGATACAGCCATCATACCCATCGTATTCGTTTTCTCCGCTTCTAGTATCTTACCCAGGATGAGATAATTACATACACTACTTAAACTTCCTGTGCAGATGTCGGCCTTGTCACAGGGACTACTCAGAGATACAGCAGAAATCTGCTGTAGTAGAGAACTTGTTTGATGAAGTGATTTCTAAAGTTGATATAAATGCTTCTCTATATACATGATTATGTAGATGAATCTGACTTAAATAAAGTGTGTTTATTTCAAGTCAAATGGGAACCAAGCCCTTATTATTACAGTCATCTCATTGCTAGTTCCTTTAGAAATTCCACTGCTTTGGTCTAGTGAGATTTAAACTTCTGATGATTCAATCAAGTGTTATTCATGAATGTTCTTATTGTCTTGGATATCAGAAAATGGAGAGTCTACGAGCTGAGAATGAGGGGTCAAAACAGGAGATGCTGGACACCGTGTCTGCCCTGGACAAGAAGTGTGAGCTGAAGGATACCGAGATCAAGCTGTTGGAGGATGAACTCACGGTCAAGAAACAGTCAGCCACAGAACAGGATGTTGAGGTACTGGTTGCCCAGTCATTGCACTCTACTGGTTGAACATCTGGGGACACTTTCACAAAATTTTACCAAAATGAATCTTTGTATACTTAAATTTACAGATGTTAATTACTGTTATTATTATTATTTTTGTAGTTTTTTATGCCCCCACCAAAAATTGGAGGGGCATATAGATTTGCCTTTGTCACATATGTACGTCCATCTGTCCGTCGTCCAAAACTTTGTGACATGCATAACTCCGAAAGTATTTATGGAAATGGAAATATGGAATTTTATGTTTGTGACACATGTAACTCTGAAGTATTTGTACTACAGACTTGAAAAGTCTTGGATATATTATTCAGGACATGAACTTGTGCACCTGGGTATTTTTATGGAACCTTTGTTAAAGTTTGTGAGTTATGGGCCTTTCTTTTTAAAAAAAATTGGAATTTTATGCTGTGACGCATGTAACTCTGAAAGTATTTGTACTATAGACTTGAAACTTCATGGATATATTATTCAGAGCATGAACTTGCGCACCTGGGTTTTTTTATGCCCCCACCAAAAAGTTAGGCATACAGATTTGCCTTTGAGCGTTAGTCCATCCCAAAACTGTGACACCTGGGTAACTTTGAAGGTATTTGTGCTACAGACTTCATGGATATATTTCTCAGGACATGACTTGTGCACGAGGGTGTTGGCCTTTGTTTTAAAAAATGAGACAGGTGGGGGCATCTGTGTCCTCTTGACACATTTCTAGTTTCTTCACAAAAGGTGATCTGTGTGTATAATGCAATGGAATAGTCACCTTTGTCCATGTTTTGTTGTGCAAATAAGAAATAAATAGACACTTCGTAGGACAACATTCTTTTGACTAAGATCCAATTTGTTTGAAGTTTAAGTGAAATAGCTTCTGCCAAGGTAAACGAAGATGCTTGAAAATGCACTGATATAAATTGATAGTTCATATGCACACTGTTCTCTTGATAAGGTCTTGATCATTGGTTGCTATTAAAGTCTTTATGAAAACAATAGATTACATTATCTGAATTTTGAATGGTTTACCAATAATTTTGAAAGTGTCATGTCCAGTGGAATTTTTACAGTCGTATTTTTTTTTACAGATTATTAGAAAGTGCCATTTAGAATATTTATAAACATACACTATAATAGTATCAAAAGATATAAGAAATTCAGCTGTTTGATGCCAGATTTTTATGATATCAATACTGTCTCTCTTTGCAGTTACATAACCAGTTTGTTTTTTCTATTCAATAAAATGTTTAATATTTGGTCACAAATGTTAGAAATATTGTTCTAAATTTACCTACCAATACTTTAATATCAAAAGATACTGGTTGTATACAAAATTAAGACTTTTTGGAATTTTGCCAGTAATACTGTATACACATGCGCTAATTATACAGTAAAAGCTGTATCAACCATCAGCTCTGAATAAAGGACAACCTGCTAACAAAGGCCAATGACCAGATTCTCAGCACAGAATTCATTGAATAAGAGCTGCCTCAAAATTAAAAGTAGTTTCAAGTTTCTCTTGAATAGTCTTGTTCACAGGTTTAAATGTACCGGTATATTCATGCCTTTTCTTTTTTTAGGACCAGAAGGTGATAGACACTGAACAAGAACAGCTGTGAAGATGGAGAATGAATTTGACATCCTCTTCCATTCTCAGCTGGAACAAAGAGAACCTTTAAAGAAGAAATGGCAGGACATAGAGAGATTAAACATGAAGGTGAAGTCAGATTTTGAAGCAAAGGAATTGGAAATGAAGGAAAGATGGCAAAAGGATCTTGATGAAATAGCTGATGAGAACAAAGAGATAGAAGATGCGTGGAAGGATCTGAATGAACAAGAGAAGGAGTATGATGAGTGTTTGAAGGTAGAGACTTTGACAGAGAAGGACAGGGCTGAAATAGTGGCTGAGAAAGAACAGTTGACTATAGCGAGGGGACTGTTGAAAATAGAAGAAAATAAAGTTGTGAGTAAGGAAAGGGCTGTGCTGGATGCAATTGAAGTTGAAATGGATGAACTTGAGGGTAATAAAAAAAAAGATGAGGCTAAAGTTGAAGCGCTTAGGAAAGAGCTTGCTAAAGAGTTTGAATGTAGTGACTTGAACCAGTTAGGGTCAAAGATAGAAGAAAAGAAGAAAAACATCTCAGGATTAGAGTGTGAGTTGCAAAAACATAGTAGTGCTATTTCTGACCTTGAGAAAACAATTAAAGAGAAGAAAAAGGATCTGATGCTTGCCAAGGATGAAATGATCAAAGAGAGGGAAACTCTGAACACTAGACATTGTAAATCTGTGATTAAATTGGAGGAAGACATTATCTCTATTAATGAAGAGCTGAATAGTCTGGACTCAAAACTGAATGAAGACTTGGTTCAGATTCAAGAGGAAAGGCAAAGGTAAATAAAACCTCTTTATAATTTCACTATAAAAGCTCCATACAGGGAGCAAGGTTAAATACACAGATAAACAACTCTTTTTTATTTTTGCCTACAGGGCTTTAACAAAAATCACAAAGAAGTACAATAGCACTACATTATTGCATTTTGACTAAAACCAATATGGCGTAATGTAAACATAAACAGGAAATGACGTCATAACGTTGATGTCATATATTACATAGGAGTGCAACAAATTTATGAAAGTATATGTACAAATATGTTCGGGTAGTCATACACATAGATGAGCATACAGATCTATAAATGTTTGAACCAAATTTATATAGATGTTCCTCGGGGGGTTAGTCGTATGATCATGTATCCTGTATTTCTTTGCTTTTTTAGCGCAGTAATATATGACGTCAACATCATGACGTCTTTCCCTGTGTATGCGAATATTGCACCGAAATTGTTTTGATTAGAGTGAATGTATGCATAGATGTATACATGCAAGGCTATGTACATGCATGTATATGTGTATGAGTGTCCATGCATATGTGTATCTACATATGTATGTCCCTCATGAATTGCATGCTTAATCATATAATCTGTTGCTTTGTATAAAATTCCTGCAAATTTTTGGCGCAATAATATATGACGTCAACATGTGGGCGAAAATTAAAAAAGAGGTGCTCTTTTTTATATTCAAGATATATACAAGCAGTATCTGTAGTTCCTTAAATAAGAATTAAGATCCCAGGTAGGTACATTTTTCTGTTTCCAGTATATGAAGTTACCACTTGTGACAGATGCAGAGTCACTGCATATCTGTACCCTGTCAGATTATCCCCTCACTACTGTCGCAGTTTCAGCACCTTGCTATCAAAAACACAGATGATTTTCAAGGTTATACTCAAATATGACCATTAAAATCAATCAAGATTTGAGAGTATATGTCTGAGTTTGAATGTTGGTAACTTTTAACCCTTAACCTCATATGGAAGTGCTTTGATGCCTTAGCAAACAGAATAGACCTAGATCATTGAATATTCATTTGTAATGGGCTATTTGGTTGCCAGCCGGGGTGTTCCCCTTTCCTTAGTGCCGTTGTACCAGAATCTTACCCTGTTAAACTTGCTCAGGCTTAAAGGCATATGCGCACAATGCAGAGATTTTCTATTTAGACAAAGAAGGAAAATTAAAACCAGCCATGATAATTTCCTAAAACTATGCTTGATTATAGAGAATAACATTATTAACTATGGAAAAAGTTTGGATCACCACTCTACTTTTTGAGTTATCTGCCCCTGAAAGTGAGTTTTTTTGTTCTTTTCAGTCATTTTAAAGGGCAGATAACTCGATAATATGTGCTAGCAACACTTCATTTGATTTCAACTCAATGTTTGGTACTGTATTCTCTGGCACTGTGTGAAAATTTTAGAAAATCTATACAACAGATTTTATACTATAGTCACATTTGCGAATATATAGAAGTTTTCTTAATTATGCCCCTGTAAACGAAGTTTGAAGGGGGTATACTGGAATCAGCCTGTCGGTTGGTTGGTCGGTTGGTCAGTCTGTCTGCAAAATCTTGTCCGGTGAACTCCTCCTTCACTTTCATTCCGATTCACTGATACTTGGCATAAATATTCATCAAGAGCTTAGATGTGCAAGAGCAAATTCACGTTCGTTCACACAATGATTAGGAGTTATTGCCCCTGATTCAACCCTAAACATCTTGTGATGCAAACTTCTTCTACATTTCTTAATCAGTTCTGTTCAAATTTTGTGTGTGCATTGATAATTAGCTGGAGAGGTGCATGACAAAAAATTCACTTGAGTTGTCTAAAGGATGGCAGAGTTATTGTCCTGGTCCCGTTTTTGAATTATCTCCCTTGTCTGGAACATAACTCAAAAATTATACAAAGTATTGACTTGAAACTTAAAATGTTAACAGATGGTGACTAGGAAAAGTGCAGTGTCCAAGAACTGTGACTCTACCTAATCCCATTTTGTAATTATCTTCCCTTTGCTTTTTTTTTTTTTTTTGTCCTGAATATATCTAGAATATTATACATGGAATTTACTTGAAACTTAAAATGTAAATAGATGCCAACTAGGAGAAGTGCAGTGTCCAAGAACTGTAAATACACTTTTAAACTTCTGTGCCAAACAACTATAACTGACTCTCTATTCTCTTTAAATAAAAACACTACTTACTTATTACATACTATCATAACCAATATACTATGTATGCAGATTCTTATCTATGCTCCGCCTGGAGTCTGGCTTCTCCTGTATCAAAGCATTTTGCAGGGGTATTAATCACCTTCATTGATAACTCTACTTTTTTTTTAAGAAAAATGTGGTATGTATATTTGCTGAAGCATAGCTTTTCATAATGACTGGAAATGAAACAACAAACAATAATGTGAAATAAAAAAGGTATCGATGGGCTTGAATTTAAGTTATCTGCCTTTCAAAATGACATAAAAGAGCAAAAACAACTTCTTTTCAGGGGCAGATAACTTAAAAAGTAGAGCGGTTACCGCCATTTTTTTTTTTCCATAAATTAGTTTCTAATGTAATTCTCTATTATCATGCAAAGTTTTAGAAAATTATCCTGTCTAATTTTATTTTTTTTTCTCTGGCTATATAGAAAATAACTGCATTGTGTGCGTATGCCTTTAATATTATTTTCAATCTGGTACAGTTTATCCATAATTTGCTGTGGTGTAAACTTGAGCATCTGAGGGGTAGATGGTTACGTATGGTGTGTGACTGTTGCAGTCTCCTATTGCTGAAACAATCCCAGGCTGCACCTGCATCCTCTCGGGAGATGGATGGATCATTGTTGGAGGAGAGATTGAAAGAGATCAACCTCACAGCTGAGGAACAAACGAAAATAGATGCTAAACGCAAGGTGCACTTTTGAGATCTTGGATTAGATTAAATTAGCAGTTAAAGTCTATGAAAACAGAGTTTTGTTGAATAATAGAGGAATATTTCTATTTAATACTGATTTTTGCAATAGTTGCTTTCAGATGACAAATTAAAATACTGCTTTATGTAACACTACAGTCATTTATAATTTATTTACTGTCACTATCCTTCAGATTTTCGTTTTAGTCAGATGTCTGGTAAATGCTCATATGATTGTTGAAGATTGTCAGTATCATGTTTTTATCTTGTGAACAGGAGCTGGAAAATCTGCAGGCTGCGGTCGATAAAGCATCTGAAGAGCTGGATGAGAAGGTGCGGCGGTACGACCAGGCGCGGGATTATGAGCTGGACATTATAGAACTGGAGAAGGACAACCTGCAGGAGAGAGTTCGGCAGGACAGGTAGGTAGGGTGGGCTAGGTGATGCAGGACAGGTAGGTAGGGTGGGCTAGGTGGGGCAAGACAGGTATGTAGGAAGGGCTAGGTGGGGCAGGACAGGTAGGTAGGGTGGGCTAGGTGGGGCAGGACAGGTAGGTAGGGTGGGCTAGGTGGGGAAAGACAGGTAGGTAGGGTGGGCTAGGTGGGGCAGGACAGGTAGGTAGGGTGGGCTAGGTGGGGCAGGACAGGTACGTAGGAAGGGCTAGGTGGGGCAGGACAGGTAGGTAGGGGGGCTAGGTGGGGCAGGACAGGTACGTAGGGAAAGCTAGGTGGGGAAAGACAGGTATAGGAGGCAGTGGGGACTAGGTGGGGCAGGTCAGGTATGTTGGGAAAGCTTGTTGGGGTAGGACAGGTACATAGGGAGGGGCTTGTTGGGGCATGACAGGTACATAGGGAGGGCTTGTTGGGGCAGGACAGGTACATAGGGAAGGCTTGTTAGGGCAGGACAGGTACATAGTGAGGGGCTTGTTGGTGCATGACAGGTACATAGGGAGGGCTTGTTGGGGCAAGACAGGTACATAGGGAGGGCTTGTTGGGGCAAGACAGGTATGTAGGGAGTGCCAGGTGTGGCAGAAAAGGTCCATTATATTGGCATTTATGTTTTAATGAAGCTCACTGTAATGGAACTACACTGTTCATAATCTGTGTACGTGACAGGATCAACGCACTGGTTGAGCAGGAAGTGAAGCGCCGGATGTTTGAGGAGAAGCTACACCGGGAACATAAGCACCAGATGGAGAGAGAGAGGGAGAAGCAAGAGAGGGAGGAGGAGATCAAGCGACTCAAGGAGGCCCACAACAGAGAGATAAAAAATCTCAAGGCTAGATATGAAAAAAGGTCAGGTTCCATGTTGCTTTTTACCCTACACTTTCCTGTTTTTGTAGTTAAGTTTTGGGATGTTAGGGGAACACTGGCACTAGAACCGCAGAAATGCCAATTTTATTGAAATTGCAATTATCAAAAATATGTATGATTTTTTTGTTTCCAGTGCTGTATATTAAAACATGGTAAGGAACGGAATCTGACATCACTTGATTACGAAAGTAATAACTTTGTACAAATGTATGCTGCCATCATATTCTGTTAATGGTTCGATCAGTCTGATATCCAATTAACACATGATATAATGAATCATTATCAAAAAGCAACTTTAACAAAGAAATAAGGCGAAGTTTTAAGGCAACAGTTTGTACATTTTTATAAGTCTGCTCCATTTTCAACTTCTGACATTTTGCATTATTACTTTGTTATGGTTTCCTTTTGGTAATAATTAACTATTCCATGTGTTAATATCAGAATGATTGAAACATGCATAGAATATAGTGGTAGCATACATATATACAAAGTTACAACCTCCGTAATCAAGTTATGTCAGATTCTATTCCTGACCATGTTCATTATACAGTACAGAGGGACTAAAAATATTGTAATAATTCAAATGAAATTTGTCAATTCTGCACTGTTAGTGCCAGTGTGGGGAAAGACTTAAATACACAAATACATCTAGAGGATAGTTATCATTTTGTAAAGGAAATCCACTTAAATGTTTAAAGTATTTTTCATTGGAAATGTGTTGCTATGACAGAGGAATGCTAAGAAAAAAATATTGATTTTAGGAATAAATCATGAGAATTTACTGCAATATTTTACCTGCAAATTACCTAGAGTAGGAGGATTGTAGATACATCATATTCAATTTGTATCTTTTATATGACTACATATATCAGGAAGATAAAATACTTGCTTAGCTATGATCCAAAACTTTTGTCTTTAAATTGCAGGACAGGGTCATTTGGAAAGTCTCTAACTCCAACTCACTCCAACCCATATGCTACAGTAATGGTAAGTCTCTCTTTTAACCAAAGTTGAATGTACTCCTGTTGTTGCTGTCTACCTTTGTAGAAAAGTAAATCTACTTTATAGCTCAACTATTCAATGAATATGTGAGCTATTGCAATATAATATGGTTAACCCTTTCCCTCATATAGACTCATTTTGACGCACTCAGTAGGTACCACATAAAGCCTGATCTGCAGAAAACCACAGTTAAACCTTACCAAATTTAATTACAAAATCCTCATTTCCAGACCACTGAGGAGCAGTGAACAGCATAAAACCTGATCTGGTTTTATGTTGTTCGCATAAGTCTTTTCATGGTTTCCTCTATGAGGGAAAGGGTTAAAGATGTGCATGCATGGTAATATCATGCTTATGACTCAGTAACTAGGCATGCATTATGGGATTAATTTTAGACTTCATAAACATATTCAGGGGTATCAGACGATCAAGGTAGATCATTTTTAATATGGGTATGATAAATAGACTACCAACAAACATTTCCAATAGTCTAGCATGCAGTTATACCACCAACAAACATTTCCAATAGTCTAGCATGCTGTTATACTACCAGCAAACATTTCCAATAGTCTAGCATGCTGTTATACAGGCAGCTGTTGTTGTTATGGTGATAAAGTATAAATTTATGATTTGTTTCTACTAACACATTGTTTTCTTCATTTTGTATGCATGTATATATGAATGAATTAATGAGAGTTGATATATTTTGCAATAAATTTTCAGTCAGCTGATTATGAAGGGGACACACCTAGAAGGAAGAGTGTAAGTACCTCATAGTTATAGTGTTGTCTACAGCAGTGTAGTAGCAGCTCCATACTGCTCCTCAAAAGGACATTGTTCTGGTGTTATCCATCTGTTTAGCCATCCATAGGTTAAATAAAAAGGGCCTGTCCGTTTGTATGCTCCGTCCAGAATCATACCTAAATAACCATTAGACTGCATTTGATGAAAAGATAAATCTGCATGATATATTCTTCATGTGCTGATGCTACTTTTTCTAAATACTTGTATTAGCTGCTTCATCTTCTCCTGTGTCAGAATTATTATGCCCCACAGAAGCAGGGCCTATATAGGAATGGTGTCTTGTCACAAAGTGTTCTACACTCACATTACATCATGTTCTGCACTCATATTACAGGAAAACATGGTGGGATGTGGGAGTATAAGTCAACTTTTGTGATGGTTCTAGTTAAGAATAGCATGCAGAAGGATCAATCTGCAAGTAGCTTACCAGCTGAGCAGGTTTTATACTTTTCACTGCATCTCTTTCCACTTGAGATGAAAAAGTAATTGTATAATCTTTCAAAGCTGAGACTTTTTATATAAATTAATAAAACTATATAGATTGCTTATAAATACATGTAAGTGCAATAAAAAGGATATCTATTCACCTTTAACAAAAAGTGGACTTCATTCTGATGGTATACCAGTACACATGATAATGTCATATTCTGGCAGTTATATTTAACCCTTTCCCTCATATAGACTCATTTTGATGCACTCAATAGGTACCACATAAACCCTGATCTGCAGAAAACCACAGTTAAACCTTACCAAATTTAATTATAAAATCCTCATTTCCAGACCACTGAGGAGCAGCGAACAGCATAAAACCTGATCAGCCTGCGAGTCACTCGCAGGCTGATCTGGTTTTATGCTGTTCGCATAGGTCTTTTCATGGTATCCTCTATGAGGGAAAGGGTTAAGATATTTTTGACTGTACACCACTGTCACGCTCTGATTCATATGTGTGTCTGTTTTGCTGTGCATACAGACGGGAAGCCTGGTACAGAGTCTGGATGCCACGCCCCCTCCGACAGTCCACATTGTTATCCCCATGTACCGCCTCCAGTCCTATGGCTCAGACACGCACTATGAGTATGAGGTCAAGGTCAGTGTCATTAGAAACTTGTAATACTGTAAAATCATTAATTTTCGTTGACATTAAATTTCTTCAATTATGCACCTAAGGGAATTTCATGGGTGTATTTAATTGTGGATCTATGTTCTAGAAAACGTGAGGTTGATATAAGAGACAAGTTTTCATGGGCATTTATATTTGTAGATAAAACCCTTCATGAAATCAACGAAAATTAGTGTCCCATTAAAATTAATGATTTCACAGTAACAATGTCATATAATTATCTTCTTCTTTAGCTAGAAAAATAAAAAAAAAAGAGTTCATCATATTTATTCATTTTTAAATATGGTCCATTTTTCTATGTACATGTATTAGTGCAATTAATTATACCCCCCCGCAACGAAGTTAGGGGGGGGTATACTGGAATCAGGTTGTCCGTCCGTCCGTCAGTCTGTCCGTCCGTCTGTCCGTCCGTCTGTCCGTCCGTCCGTCTGTAGACACAAAATTCTGCGGACTACTCCTCCTAAACTTCTGGAAGGATTTTGATGAAACTTGCTGGCAATGATCCTTAGACATTGTATTAGCGCGTTATCTATATAGCATTGAGTTACCTCCCCTATTTACCAAGTTATGCCCCTTTGATGATTTTTGCATTACAAACTTCTGCGGACTACTCCGCCTAAACTACTGGAAGGATTTTAATGATACTTGCTGTCAATGATCCTTAGACATTGTAGCAGCGCGTTATCTATATAGCATTGAGTTACCTCCCCTATTTACCAAGTTATGCCCCTTTGATGATTTTTGCATTACAAACTTCTGCGGACTACTCCGCCTAAACTACTGGAAGGATTTTGATGAAACTTGCTGGCAATGATCCTTAGACATTGTATAAGCGCGTTATCTATATATCATTTGGTTACCTCCCCTATTTACCAATTTATGCCCCTTTGATGATTTTTGCATTACAAACTTCTGCGGACTACTCCGCCTAAACTACTGGAAGGATTTTAATGATACTTGCTGTCAATGATCCTTAGACATTGTAGCAGCGCGTTATCTATATAGCATTGAGTTACCTCCCCTATTACCAAGTTATGCCCCTTTGATGATTTTTGCATTACAAACTTCTGCGGACTCAAAGGAAGGATTTTGATGAAACTTACTGGCAATGATCCTTAGACATCTATATAGCATTGAGTTACCTCCCCTATTTACCAAGTTATGCCCCTTTGATGATTTTTGCATTACAAACTTCTGCGGACTACTTCGCCTAAACTACTGGAAGGATTTTGATGAAACTTGCTGCCATTCATCCTTAGACATTGTAGAAGCATGTGTTAGTTATATAACATTGGATTACCTCCCTTTATTATAGTTATGCCCCTTTGATGATTTTTGCTTTACAATTTTCTGCAGACTACTCCTCCCATTGGATTACCTCCCTTTTTTATAGTTATGCCCCTTTGATGATTTTTGCTTTACAATTTTCTGCAGACTACTCCTCCTAAACTACTGGAGGGATTTCAATGAAACTTGCTGTCATTCAACCTTAGACATTGTAGTAGCGCTTTTTCTATATAACATTGGGTTACCCCCCCCCCCCCCCCCTCCCCCCTGTTTTAAAGATATGTCCCTTTGATGGTATTTGTTTTACAATTTTCTTCCATTGATAGATTTCAGTGAATCTTAATGATATTTATCCATAGACATAGGTATATCCATAGGTATGTGTTACAAAGGATCACTAGATTTCCATGTAGTTGGCACATATGTCCTCTATATACGTATTAAGATGGAGTGTTGTATGCAAGAATCTGATTGCATGCTCAAAAGCCGTGTTTGACAAAAACACTTGCGGGGGGGTATTAGTAAGCCCTTAGGCGACAGTTCTAGTTGATATCTAATCACTGCCCTGGATTAAGTGATTTTTGTTACATGCAGATTGTTATTGGGGAAGATGTGTGGTCCATCATGCGGAGGTACAGCAAGTTCCGGGAGTTCCACCAGAACCTCAGGACCAGGATACCTGAGGTACAACCCATACTAATAATTACACACAGCCATTGTCACATGCTTTCTGGTATCAGATATACCGTCGTGGTTTGGTTATAATTTTTAACCAGTATTTTTGGTTGAATTTGTATTACCGTTCACCTGTTTTAAGCAGTCAACCTACATTTAGCGGTCAATTGTAATATTACCATATTAGCATTTAGTTAAATGTGTAACTTTCATTTAGCGACCACCCTTGTTATGCGGTCAAATACTTTTGTTCCTTTGACTGACCCCTTAAGACAGGTTTGACTGTATATGTGTATCTTTCTCAATTTGGTATATCTAAAATGTTAAGGAACAGTTCAGAGAATGGCATCTCTAACAAACGCTGGACTTGAATCTAACTCTAGTCAATCACTACTGATATTACTTGCATATAATTAAATTTATGTTTTCCATCCTACAGGTCAGTGCCTTAGTTTTTCCACCCAAAAAATTCTTCAGCAAGACAGAAAAAGTTGCAGCAGAAAGACAAAAGCAGCTGGAGGTAACTTATTCTGTTCCTTTTTCAACAAAAGAATAGACATTTCAGAGACTGATGTCAGAGATCAGTGTTGATTAATATGCTATAATTTTTTAAGTATATTTTCTTTCGATTCATAGGAAACAGTTTTTGCTTATACCACATTTTTCTTTAAAATATTTATACCCCATTTGATGAAGTGAGTGATGTTTCTATGTGCAGTGAAGTGAGGCTATAAAGGAATCAAGTTTCCTGTCCCATCCTGCTCTACAAAAAGTTCATTACCTTTTCATACTTGTGAATTTGGGCAGTTTACTTGGAGTATTCATCACTCTAAGTGATAGCACTAGTGTCTTTCTGATTTCGCTTGCTGGTCAATATCAAGATATTAAATACCAGTGTCAATTTCCTGCATGTCTTTGGTTTTGTCTTTTGAAAAATGATGTAACAGCTCATCAATTTTCTTCTAATTAATTGATGTAGCAGTCATG
>CM037777.1:101546985-101596985 GCA_021229015.1 Solen grandis | reverse complement strand
CCTTGTGATGGCCAAGTTTATACGATTGGTATTATGGCTGACTTATACTTCTTCGCCTTGTCGCTAGTGAAAAGACGCGGTATTTCGTCTTTTGGCTAGCGAAGTGACGAAATGTCGCTGATTTAAATGCAACACAAAAGTAGAAGTCATCACTAGTGTTGTATTTTTTTTTCGGCGACTTGTCTAATCACCTTCTGGTCATGGATATGTACTGAACCAAGAAAATAACTATGATAATTATGATATCAAATGAAGAAAAGTAATGCGACATATTTATAAGTTTATTTTGCGTTGAACATTTTCCGTACAACATTATGAACTTCCCGTGAAAAATACCAGTGTATATCGGCACGACCGTCGTGTCGGCACGAATTGCTTCTTATCAGACTTAATGGCTATTAGAGTATTGTTATCAACAGTTTATGTTAATTAATCGACAGATATCCAGGTTGGACCATTATGCTACATCTCTGTCTCATTTGTTACTTAATTAATAGTGTGATTGGTTTAGGTGAGGATATTTTATGGTCAGTGGTATTATTGCTCCAACAGTTTATGTTAATTAATCGACAGATATCCAGGTTGGACCATTTTGGTATATCTTTTCTGTCAGTGAACGTCAAACAGTTTTTCAAGCAATACTTTCGGAAAATGTTTTACTCTAATTACTCTTTGAATTGCTTAGACATTATCTGTTTTGGCTGTAAACTCTTTCATTTTCATTTTGAACGGTTACAAGAACCAAGTAAAAAGGGCCTCTACGTACCATGACAGAGCTCTTATTACTGGGTCACAACATGCAAATCATTTTGATAAATAGCAGTCAGAAATATACAAAATAAGATAAATGATATATTAAATCAATAGCATAATAGTAGTCAATTCCATGGTAATGCTACTATCAAAGTGTATTTTCCGTTTTCTGTGCTTTTCCTCTGAGAATTATCTTTTCTGGAGATATTATTCTGTCTCCAGATTTTAGATAAATATCATTCCAAAATCCGTCACTATTACAATTTTGATTTTAAAGATTAATTTACTTATCACTGCAATTGATTTAATGATATCAAATGTTCTTGAAAACCTGCCGTAATATAGATAGAACCTCTTATGTGTTGTTTATTTATTCCCAAGTAGAAATTGTGACCTTTGCCGAAATGTCTGCTAAAGAATAAAGCACTATGTGGATATCTACACCCACGACATATCTGAAAGAATTCACATAAAACCAATCAACCTTTAACTTTATATAGACTTATTCAACGCATTGTCAAAAAGAGCAAGAGAGCATCAAACAGTTCCTTCCCTGAGCTGTTTGGTCAGGATCTCTTCTGTTTGCTTATACTATATGCAATATTGAAGCTCGGGTTATCCAGTCTACATGGCTAAGAAAAATACGTTGTTTCTTATTTAATTCAAAATTGATATTTACCAAGTTTTGAATTTGTACATGGGTATTCATTAGACAAAAATTAACTGATAAACATTTGTACAAAGGCTGTAGTCAACATTTTCTTGTTCTTTGTTAGTGTTATCCGTCTTTTGGAAATGAAACCAAAGTGAGATTATTTCAAAGTTTCTAAATGAATTTTCGAAATATATCAGCGTGACTAATTCTGGCATGTTATGGAGTTCAGTGTAATTTGTATTACCAGATTATTTAAATCCAGATGTAAATCAAGAACTTCTCATCTCCAGCTCTTAATGAAGTAACGACCACATCAACACTACTAAGTCACGGGTTTTAACTTTGGTATATAACTTACCTTAAACAAGAAATATCTTTAAAAAAGATATTCGGCGTAGGATGAAAGAAAAACGAGATTTCCAGTCTTCTAGAACATTCCGAGGAAAAGCACGCGAAAGACCGACGCACAACAAATTTAGTACGCTCTAGAAATAGTTCAGTATTTTTTCTATGAAATATACTTAAAAAAAATTATATCTGTAAATAGGCTTGTTTGATATTTGTTCATATCATTATTGCATATGACAATTATGATATAAAAGCGTTATTAGTTGTTTTGGTTTTGGCGAATTAATTTTCAATGAGAGCATCTCGGCAGGCTGGAAGAATTCAATATACATAGTAATTAAGGGTTTCATTCATAACACGGTGGATTCTTTTTTGTTGTTTTAAATCATTTTCACAAAGTAGCATTCCTCAATTGATGGAAAAGGATTGTATTTAACTTACTGAAATCACTTTCATGTTTACATCAAAAAGAAAAGTAATAACACCAAGCTGAATGATATATACAAGCTGCACCCCTTATTTACAGTAATTTTATTGTCCATAACGATGCGTTAACCAATAACAGGAGTCCTTTTATTCAGCTTAGAATTATTTACCGCTGTTAGCGTACATTTGATTGGTTTAAGATGCGAGTTGAAATCGAAATTATACAGCTACGCCGAAAAAAGGAGAATACCGTTGAAAAAAAAAGGAAATTAAAAAAAAAAAAAAACTTAATATCGTGCAACGCCTGTGTATTAGGGAATGCAAAGAACAATAGGGCGTACTCCAATCGAATCTGCCCAAGTATCCGACTTCCAGTCCTAGTAACATGTACTTCCGGTATTCTATAATCCAGTCCAGATTTCCCAGCGTTCAAAGCACTTTCCACAGAGCTTGTTCCCGGCATAATCTGATCTGTTTATCTTTCTGCGACCGACTCAAAAGGAACCTGCTTTTCTATTACATCAGCGGTGCGGGAGTAAAACGTTGCTTTCTTGCTCGATAGTATAATATCGCTGCCCTGGGCCGACGATAATAAACATACAGGCCTATGTTTTCGATATGTTGATAAAGATCATGTACACTTAATTAAGTGTGTATCATCACAGTAATTACGAGTATATGACTTTTCAAAATTGATTTCCTTCACTCGAACATGACATGCAATCATTTAAGAAATACAGGAACGTTATTTCTTCGGAAAACAGTAATAAAGTGTACCGGTAAACAACATAGGGAATATAGTTGAGTTTAAATTTACAGTTTCTGATGACGGTTATATCCGTGTGTATGTCTTAATAATTACCACCATGAATAGTCCTGTACAAATTTATGAATTGATGAATATTAATTTCTCGGAAGTTTATATGGTATATAAAACATCGGGGTTTTCTTGTAGAATTTCAGTTTCAATATTGTATAGTAAAACCTCGCTATAAAGACCACCATCGGCCAGCGAAAAGTGGTCTTAATAGTGAGGTGGTCTTATTAGTGAAGTTACCAATATAGTCGGAATAGTGATTTTTGGTTCCAAATATGAGTGGTTTAATTCTGAGGTGGTCTTAAAGCGAGGTTTTATTGTATAAACACTTGAAAGTAATTAAAATAAGTATTAATTTACACATACCAAACTGAATAAAAAATTAAACGGCTCGTATGTCTGAACCGATTAAAAATCATGTCTATTTAGAACTGTTAAGAGAATTATTTCATATAAAACAAGACTGATGGTTTCATGGACGGGTTTTTGTCGGGATTTTTTTTCATCAAAAGTAGGTCAAAGGTCAATGTCAACTGTATAATGAAGAGGTTCATCCATTCAAGCAAGCGTCCAATTATTCGAGCAATCCAGTGAAACAAATAGAAGTTTTATATAGCAGATTATCTAAAAGGTAAACCTGTCCAGATGCCGCTATTTTAAACAAAAGAAAGTTAAAGGTTAAGGTCAATGTCAGCATAATAATGAAGAGGTCAATCCACTGAAGCAACTGTCCAAATATTGAAGCAGTCAATTGAAGGAAATAGAAATTAAGCGGATTAAAAAAAGGTCGCGGACGCTCGATGCCCGCCGACGCCATTCGCCAGCCCTGACATTAACAACCCGTCCATATCAAGGGAGGCAATGTCAATCTGACTGTAGTTGCGTTATGAGGCAAGTATGAAATGGTTTATGCATAAAACGAGAAATCGATTTTTATACTGGAAATATTGCTTACGATAATCGACATTACGCGGAATAATGGAACTGCACGGTAAAATACTTTGATCGAAATGAAGCAAATAGTATAAAATTGTATACCCAAAGGTCCTGCTTTTCATGTTAAGGCTTAAGAGGCTCCTGTGAGAATTGTAAAGCCATTAGGGCGTCTGCAATCGAGTTTTCGAAAATAATGGGGAAATATGTCAATTATTTTGAAAGGTTTTAGTTCAAATGTGAGCTTTGTACAAGTATCGTATAATGCCATTTGTTTAATCATGTCCAGTAATCAAGCCTTACTTCCGAGTACGTGACAGGCAATGTGAATTGTATTAATGGAGTTCTTTAATTGAATTATTTGTATAAAATGCCGCGTGTAATGTACTCGAACATTAATTTATTTATTATACTACAATTTAGGTACCTGTGTCTGTTCACTCAAATTATCTCAAATACCCCAAACATTCATTGACGTATTTTAATTTGGATTGTTTACCATGTATTGAACTAATTGAAGTTTAAACCTCTATCAGTAATCAAAATAAAATACAATACAGCATCATATTTATTTTTTCGTTAAAGGACATGGTAAAGAGATTAAGTACTCAAAATGTTATTCATTAATGGTTTTGTGATGCGATATTGCGATGTACAATTAAATATCCCTTATTGCATCAGTTGATGAAGTGATATAAGGCTAGAATACTGGTTTGAATATCCATTGATTCGTCCCAGAAAACAGGGCTTGGTAAACACACACTCCAGTTATCAGCTCCAATCGGTATCGGAGCATTGTGCCGGCCCATCATACCCGATTCCAGGTTTTTTGTTAAACTTTACTGACGATGCAACACTTGAGTAGATTGCAATACATTTTCGTAAATGCCTGACTTTGAATCATTGTAAATTTCAGTCTTACACCGTGCACATGGTCAGATTAAAATAAAATATTTAAAGTGAAATGCAGAAGATAAAACAGAGATTTCATGGGAAGGCAAGAAAATACAAAAAAGGGATATGTTCGGTCTCGACAACAATGGATGATGTCAAACTGGCGTGCAGCCTTTTCGACGGACCTTTGTATATAATTAAGGTAAGATATATCTGTATAGAATAGTTGGTGATAGCTTCGCAATATTCGACCCTGAAAAAGAATTACTGCAAAGCATACATTTATATTTATTTCCTGCTGTCACACATTCTTTTGTATTTACATCTTTAAAAAGACATATAAATTACCCTGAGGAGACAAATTGACGTCATCATTATTGATTTAAATAATAGTCATCGTCTCTTTATTATTTACATTTTTATCACATTAAAAAAAAAAAAAATAAAAAGGTTCACATAACTACGTTATTATATAATTATAAATTTTCAAATCAGTTAATTGATCTATTAATGCAATTTTGAATTTATTATTCGTTTTTATCTTTCTCTTCCCCTCTTTTCCCTCAGAGTCTTTTCTCCCTTTTTTTTCTATATCAATGTGTTTTCTATACACTGGACTTCATTTAAAAAAATCAACCATGATAGAAACAATCCTGTACAGTTAAACCTGCTTTAGCGGTCACCGTCCATAACGGTCAGTTTTATATAACTTTACTATCTTTTTTTTTATGTTCAACCTTTATTAAGCCGACCAACTCTGTTAAGCGATCACTTTGTCTTGTTCACGGCTGCTAAAACAGATTTGACTGTATATGTATTATTAATACCCCCGTGTTCTATTGAATATACCTGAATCAGGTACACGGTGGTACTTTTTCACACAACAGCAGGTAGCCATATGCAGCACTCTTTCTTTAACTTCTGTATGATATATTGTAGATAAACAGATTAGTTATAGCATGAGATTTCAGTTGGTGAAAGCTCAATCTGATGTAGGTTGTTTATAGTAAACCTAGAGATTGTGAAAATTTTTCTTTGCAAACGAATGAATAAAAACACAAGTAATAATAAACCAGTTAATGAGTTTTATGAGTATTTTTCTAATCTGCATAGTAGTTCTGTTACGGTTGAAAATGAAGAATGTAAAGAGTTTGTGCACTTTCACAATTTTAACAGTAATGAATTTGATAGTAAATTTGAAGTACTTTTAAAAAAAAAAGTTTTGTTTTTTATCATTATATCTAGGAAATTTATCTAATGTTGTTCTTAATACTGGTCATTGTCATGTTCAGTGGTCAAGAAGAATTACATGTATTGTTCCAATTTTCAAAAGGAATGACCCTGATGACGTCAATAATTATCGAGGGATTACATTAGCGAACTTTTTTATCTAAAACATTTATCTTAGTATTGAATAGTAGATGAATGATTTGGTAGAAAATGGTAGGCTTGGATTTCGCAAGTGTCGCTCAACTATTGATGCTATATTCCTTTTAATGTTATTGTTAAAAACTATTTGAATGGGAAAAATATTATACGATGTATTGTGCTTTTGTTGAGCTTTAACGTGCATTTGTGTTTCTAAATACGCTATGGTTTAAACTGTATAAACGTGGAGATTCTGGGAACTTGTGAAGAATTTTTTGATGACATGGTTAACCGAGTCTATCCTGGAGTATCTAGTTCTCGCCAGCATGATAAATGATTGCCAGAAAAACGAACAAAGCAATCCCTCATCTTTGAATTAAATATATTCCTGAATGCATCGGTATATTCCTTCCAAATGTAATTGAAAATAAATAAATAAATAAATAAATAAACTGTCCGAAACCTACAGCAGTCAAAAATATGATTTCCTTAAATGGCGTCTTGAGTTCTTGCTAGTGAACTCAAAGCGAGTCTGACAGGAGTATGGTGACCATAAAGAGACAAAATCTGAAATAAAAAAATATAAGGATCAATCAATTTTGCGATGTCAATGGTTTCCCTGTAAAATTACGTCACACTCGAGCTGAAAATAGACAAGTTGGCCATGATGGTCCTGGGAATCGTTCACCTTAACTACAGGTATTAATGGGAGGAAAAGAAACAGCAAATATCATTGTGGAAAATGTGTTCTGCCCCCTGCCAGCCATAAACCCAATGCATACAAGAAGAATTTTTAAATTTGTACTATTTACATATAAGGAAAATGGACTTCGCCCAATGGAGGTCATGTTTTTTTTAACAACCCAAATAATTTGAACAATCTTTGTAGAGAGACCCCCATGGAACAATGTACCAAAAACCTTAGAAATCCAGCCAGTACTTTTAGACAAGAAGAATTTTCAAATTTAAACTTTTTGCATAAAAGGAAAAAGGGCTCTGTTCCTGGCAGCTATGTTTTTCAACAGATCAAATTAATTTGAACAATCTTGGCAGAGAGTGTCCTAAGGAACATCTGTGCCAAATAACTTTGAAATCCAGCCAGTACTTTTGCACAAGAATATTTTTCAAATTTGTACTTTAAACATATAAAGAAAAGGGAAAAGGTTTTTGGAGAAAACCGAATCTAAGTTGTAATAACTTGTGGTTTATCCATTTGCTCATAATTTAAGTATATGTATCATATATGTATTGATGTATGTAATATGAGTAATAAAATATGTTTAATCCAATAATTTGAACAATCTTGGTAGAGGGTTACACGAGGAACATCTGTGCTTAATTTTTTTTTCTGTCCAGTAGTTTTGGAGAAGAAGGTTTTCAATTTTTTATATGTTTTTTTCTTTCCGTTGCCATGGCAACCAGAGTTCTGCAAGGAATCAAGTTCTTTGAACAACTATGAAAGGGCATCACCCAAGGAACATTCCTTAAAGTTTCTGTAATATTGGCCCAGTGGTTTAGGAGATGTTGTTTAAATTTAAAAGTTGACGACGGACGTCGGACGACGAACATTGACCCAGACTAAGAGCTCACATTGAGCACGTTGTGCTCAAATGAGCTAAAAATTAGTATGATGAGAACTGAATACTTGAGGAAAATTCTCTTTCAGATAACTGGCTTGAAGCAGGGGAAGGGGGTTAATTTCGCCGAAACTTTTTCGTCCTTTTTATTGAGGATCTCGAGCTTATTTTGCAACATGAACTATTTCTCTTATTCTGTTATCATCTGCTGACCATATGATACTTTTAGGGGACAGCCTAGAGGATTTACAACACAGTTTAGATCCTTTAAAAAGATAAGGATAAATAGAGACTACATGTAAATATTAACAAAAAAGCAGTGGAAGTATGACTCCTCTAACTATTTAGAAGTCGTCGATGATTTTAATTATTTGGGAACCCTATATAATTATAATGGAACCTTTGTATTATATCAGGATTTTTTTTCATGTTTAAAGCTTACTGTATTGCTAAGTAATCTAAAGATATAATTTGAAGTTAAAATGTCCACTTTTTGATGCGTTTGTGATTGCTGTTGTAAATAAAAACAGTGAAATATAGGGATTTGGTAAATCGAAACGTATCCATCCCAAATTAAGTAAATCACTATTTCATGTTAAAACGTCTACTAGTAATATGGGAGTGTATGGTAAGTTAGGTAGATACCTACTGTACATTAGTAGATATACACGCATTATTAGATATTGGTGCAAGATTTTTATACTAAAAATATCCTTGTTTACACAATTTACTGAAAGCTGTTAACATTGGTAGAAAGAATTAGGTTTAGAAAGTGACAGTTTATTGATGTTTATGTTTATGGATTTTGTTTTCAATAATCCTGAGAGCACTGATTTTAAGAATGTTCATATTATATTTAAAGTATTAGATGTTTTCAAGCAAAATTGCTATAACAGTATCACCAACTGTCAAACTTTATGTATGAATAAATATTTCTTTATTTATTTTAAAGATACGTTAGTATATATGTCCTCTTTTCTCTATTTCTTTCCTCCATTCTCACACACAAACCAACAGTCCAATTGTTTCGTCCTTAGTATACTTTATTATAACTTGTATCCCATATGACAGGCGCAGTTACCGGATTTTGAGCTAGAGTTGGGGCGTAAATTTGAAAAATTCACATATTAAATCTTCAAGGGGCCTGACCAACCATGGAGTTGCCTTTCATGGGTGTGTGTGTGTGTGTGTGATGACATCATTGATCCCGATGAATATTAATGTATTTCACCCACAGTGTATCAGACGCGGTATTGTAAGGAATGTGAGTAAATCCTTCTCGGCTGTGCCTAGATTGGATCAGTGCTTTATCACTGAAAATTATAGAAAAAATATCCTTGTGAAGGTGTGCTGGGGAGAGTTATATAACGCCTCATCTTGTATTGTAAACATTTCCTCCGCACTTTTCCAGTTTGCATATTTTCCTTGACACACGTTGATGTTTTGCTTCTACTCTTTCTTGGATTTTGAAGTCATCCGTGTCGTTGTTTGAAGAAAGAATACTTCCTCTGATTTGCATACTGGTGAAGACGTTTAACCAGTTTTACAATTTGCGGGATTTTTCTAGGATGAAGTCATCATTAATTTCTCCATTTTCTTGTAGCTTGTTAAACAATGGCAGTGTTATCTTACTTCTTCTTTCGTAAGAGAAGACAAATATGAGATAAATGAAACATGATAATCCTATGTTATTTTTAAAAGGGTGACGCCTTCGAACGTTTTTCTAAGCCAAAAAAATAATAAGACTGGTTTCGATTTACCGACATCCACGTTGTTATTTCTAAGAAGTGTTTAATAAAAAAGAGGCTCCTTTTGATTTAGATTCAGGAACCAGCTGTAGCATCCGTGATCTATGTTGTGGCATCAAAGGTCCAGTCTTTACATCGTCCTAATTGTGTCATTAAGCAATAATTTCTCCAGTTCTATCCAGCCTAATCCGGTCGCCAAGTGGTTTGAGCGTTACTGCGATATATTTCTCGCTTGTTTCAGAACTGGCTGACCCGTTGTTGAGGCTTGATGTTACAATAAGGCGGCACTATACAATAGACAAAGTCACCGAGCAGTTGATATACTACTGCTACCGTTGTTATTCCCGAGGCATCAGTTAAACTATTTTCATCCACAGCAATTATTGAACAGAGTTGCTAGCTACGAAATTTGAAATCAGCGCGTTGCAAAGAAAGGTTGCGGGTTCGAAACCTGCTCAATTCTTCTTTTTGTTATAAATATTTTTGTTATATTTATTGTCATCTTTTTTACATTTATTAAGAATACAAAAATTAATGATATCATGCATTAATAAAATAATTACAATCTGTTGTGTTATATTTGCCACATTTTGATTTAAATACACATATTTATAAAAAATCTTATAAACTGTAAGCAGGAAAAAGCCTCGTGTGAAGAAGTTTTACTTACAATGTTTGTAATCTTAAATATGGATTTTTTTCATCATCATCATCATCATCATCATTATTATTATAATAATTATTATTATAAAGAGAAAAGGGAAGTATAAGAGTGGCCATGTGCTTATTGCAAGCAGTTCATTAAAGCAAATGATGCGTTCATTTTGTTTTTACGCAACTTAATCGGCATCGCTATAATCCTTGTTTATCAAATGATTTTAATAAACAAAAGAACTGTGAGTCACATTACATTAAAAGCCCTGGCTCGAATTCTAACGACAATACTCAGTGCTAAGTAATATTTAAATTCTTAAACTAAGAAGATACGCATTACACCATTACTATTTTATAAAATATTCATATATTTATTTCTCATTAGGTAGATCAGCAAAAATTCCACACAGTGATCTCCCTTGCAAACAAAAAAATCACTGCCGTCACAAATGTCACGTGATAAGGTAAACTAACAAAATGGCGTTTCCGTCTGCTGTCACAACAACAAAAACAGTTTTTAAAATGATTTATTTTTTTTACCACGAGGCTATATTTGATGTTTATTAAAGAAAACATACGTAGGGAAATGACACTCGCAGTAAAATATTTTATTTTTGGAGAAAAAAAAAGAAATATTAGCTAATTCTGTTAATTTTTACTTGTGCTGGCAGTGGTTATCTACAACTATATGGGGAGGTAACTACTGCGTGGAGTTTGATAGATTAGGTGTTTGGGGAGTGCCCGTGTATTTTCGTATGTTTACGTCTCATTTCGGATTAAAACATGATTGCTCATATATAATGAGTGACGCACAAACCCCTGCAATGTATGGATCAAGCCCATTTTAAAAGATGCCTCACAGTTTTTTATTGTTCACAATAACTTAATGTGCTTGATTTTCCCATTCTCTTTTAATTTGAAGCTCTCTAATTAGTCTACACCCATAATAAGGATACAGAAACTGGCTCTAATGAACAGAACAGAATAGAACTTTATTTTTCCAAGTGCAACATTATTGTACAGTAAGGAGTACTTATATGCATGAATATAAATGACATGGTCCTACAACAGTTCCGGTTGACAATTTTATTTCAGTCTAAACACATAAGGACATTCGAGTAGACATTACTATAATAGAAAGAAAGAGGAATGGATATAAAATCAGGTGGTGGGGGGGGGGGTGAAAGGGTGTCTTGTCATTAAGAGATTCAGAATGAAAATTGTGCGTAAAATTCAGAATGATTTACAGACTAAAATAACGAAACATAATTAGCATACGAAAGTGTGTTATGTACATAAAGCCTAACTTAGACCTAAACAAACAGAGCTGGTCAAATAACAAACAAGTTCGATACATGTGTACGCACTGCTGACATGCATAAGGTCCTTGCCATTATGAAGTAGGAAAAAGGCACGGTATAGGGTTCATATCTGTCAGCAGATTACAATTATTATGGAGCCAAGATGTTGTCCAGGTCATTAAATTGCTTCTAATGGGAGAATACATCTAGGCATGGACCAGGTAAAACTTCATGTAGAATGGCAATCTTACTAATACATAACGATTCAGTGGTCAAAAGATACGACTTTCATTACGTCCCACTGACAGTATTTCAGTCATTTGAAGTCTATGTCTACTTGAGACAGATATAATGCTGCCAAGCTGCAGTATCATGCCGTAGTCATGTAGTATGATACCATACCAGTCACTCTATCCTGGTTCCGAGCTTACCAGTTCTGGAACTACTTTTATATGCTGAGCGCCAAGCAAGGGAGCTCAACCTTGTTTGAATATAACGGGCAAAATAATAGGGGCTATGTTTTCGAACATTTCTAAATATAAAAGTACATGTTTGTGTATTAGAAAATAATTTAGAATTAAATTGTTGTGGTTGAATTATTATGATATCAATGTAATGTATGTGTAAGTAAATTGATTTCTTAATTTAAAAAAGGAAGAAAAGTCACCCAAAGTTCAATTTATTTACGAAAATGTAATACTGCGAGTCTAGCGGATTATAATATGGAATGTCGTATGGTTAATTTTGCTTTGAGTTTTTTACGGAATACCGTTAGGGCCATCGCCTCTAGCTGAATTGTTAGGGTACCCGATACACGACAGTACGATGATGATAATGCGACAGCACGATGGTGATACCGCGATGGCACGATGACGATAGCACGATACTATATCGCATTATCATCATCGTTATCTCGTGTTCTCGCAGTATCATCATCGTGCTATCGTTGTATCATCATCGTGGTCTCGCGTTATCGTCGTCGTAACATCGTGATATCGCATTATCATCATCGTACTGTCGTGTATCGGGTACCTTAACAATTCAGCCAGTGGCGATGGCCCTAACAGTATTCCGTAGTTTTTAGTAGGTCATTTTGAAGGGTTCACAATCGTCTGCTTATGTAGCATTCTCATTCACTGTTAGTCTTGGCAAAACTGAAATTTGGTACTTGATATATATTTAAGCTGATAAACATGAAACAAAGAAAATATGTTCAACGCAGTGTTGAGCATACCATTATTTTTTGTTCATACAGGTAAAGAATTTATTTTCATTTTTATATGGGTATGATCAAAGTACCGCTGTAAATAAATTGCAAGAGTCTCGATGCATAACAATTTATTACACTAGTCAACATTTACGGTCTGTTATCATTTAAAACTTTCCTCTTGATTTATCTATCGATCATTGAGTTACATCGATATTGCATTATTCAAGTTGAACCGGGTTTGCATTGTCCTTTCCTGATCTGCTTTCATGCTTGAGTTGTCGTGTTAACTCGGGCCCCTGGCCGGGAAAAAAGTTGAAGTTAAAGCTTTTAACGATGAGGAACTGAACACTTAACCAGAACAATATACTCAACCCATTTTGTCATTATAAAGCTTTAAGCAAACAGCGTCTCAGAATTATCGGTTTGCACTGTTTGTTTTAGACCATTTCTATAGGAAGAATTATGATGTTAATCAGTTGGGAAAATGGCCCTGTTTGCTTTTAAGGCAAATTTGCAGAGGTCAGGTTCCCGCTTTATTTTATTTCATCGAGACAAATATACACTTAATGAACATTCAGTCTCACAGTTGGAAGCATGTTCAAAATTACTAATAAATAGACACGAAGCAAATAGAATCAAGAATATGCTCGAACATAGGCAATAAGATAATAAACCGTCTGGATCTCAAATTGATTTGTCTTATAAAACAGGTAGTTGCGATTCAGTTTTTCCAGATACAAGACACACCATGTTAATGTTGAAGAAAGTTGTATGTCGGGAAAAGCGTAGGTTTTTGGCTAGGACTTTAGATGGGTTTGCTACCACTGAATTCGATGAATTTAAGGTATGTCTGTACTTCTCACACCTACAGATATCATAGGAAATGGACTGTTTAAGATATACATCTCTTTTCTAATAGCGAGCGGCGCTCGAGACGGGCAGAGTACCTGGCTCGCGAAACAAGTTCTACGTGTTGTTTAACTATTTGTTCTGGAAAATTTCGTCAGTCGCCATCCTATATGTTAACCACTGGAGAAATCGAAAAAAAAGTAAACACAAGAATTATCTTTAACTATGCGGTTTGTAAAAGAACGATAACTCCTGTAAAACGGAAAGGCCATGGTAATCTGGCCAATCGTCTGCGGGATAGTTGAGGATATTTAGAAGGTAAAAATAGTAAAGGCGATCGATACTTTCGGTTAACACATGATAATAATGTCTCCATTTTTCACGTTATTTTTATATACATAAATGATTGAAAATATACACATTATATTTCTGTTCTCTTTTTTTTTCTAAGTAAAACAGACATCTGTTCGCTTCGTTTTCTTACGCACTATATATATTATTTTTATTTCCCCGTTTTCTCGTGTACTAAATCATTGTATATACTATCATATTCTTTCTTTATTCTCGGCCTGTAAAGACTAAAACCTATTACGAAACGAAAAAATAAATGACTTGGACGAATCCTTTGTAAATCACTTCCATTGAAGGATCACAAGGCTTTAATCCCTTTTGTGTATCATCCTTGTATTTAATGTTTTGATTTTTTAAAAATTTATTTATATTTTTTTATTTATTAAATGCTTATTTTTTTAAAAATAAAGAAGATTTTGTACGATTTTAGCTTATTTAATAAATATAAATACACTTATAGATAAAGATTAACATACACAGACCTACTAGATCTGTATTCCAAAGATTTTCCCGATAATATATTGGATCTAATTGTATCTAAATTTTACTTTATTATTTGATTTTAAATAAATGTAATAGATACACATGTAGATTACGTTCTTTCTCTCTCTCATTAAAAAAGTAAAAAAAATCAAAAAAAATCATGAATAATCTTAGATTATAGATGTAGTTGATCTGTGTATGTTGTTAAGATATATTTCATCTATAAACCATAGTCACGGTAAGACATTTATTATCATCTCTCTCTATCTCTCTCTCTCTATATATCTCTCTCTCTACAAAGTGGACAACGGGAAATTCCACTCATAAATATTTCAACCCTTAAATAAACCGGTTAACCCTATGGTCATTTTGTACAGGTTATTTACATGCATGTGTTTGGTTAAAGGTTAAAAATGTAATTTAAGTCATGCTATTAACACACAATCCCCTCATATAAAATCATATTATTCTTTTGATCAGTCGGGTTGGGACAGTTAACACGCATCCTGTAAATATGCAATCGACGACATAAGTCGTAACTCAGTCTGGTGACCATCTATTTACTTATGTTAGTTCTTTATTCCTGGTTACAAAAACACATTCCTTTTTAATATCTACCGTTGTCTTTTTTTAAAGAAACCGAAACTTTAGCAATTTACGAAGACGACAATTGTTAACAAACTTGTACTATATAATAAGGCTTATTTTATATATTTTTATTCTCAATTTCTCTATTACTGATCTCGTGCAACATTAACATGAAAATATCACTGATTGATGCATGTTTTCTTTTCATGTACTTTACAATCACACCACGTTGATGCTAAAGTAGAATATGACAATAGAGAAAATCAATTTACAGAATCAAAAGAAACCGGAAGTAGCCGAACCTGGCTGTTGTCAAGCTCGATTGAGACAATAAAAACACTTGTTATTCGTTTATAAGAGTAAAAACAAAAAGGGAAATGACACGATTCTATATATCTTATTAATTTTAAATCCATAGGAACCATTTTACTGTTCTTTATTTGCCGAAAATGCGATATTCATAAAATATTGGAAAATAGTGTCATCCCTTCCTATTTTCATGTTACCATTAAGTACGAAATTATTCGCCCCATGCATTTTCGAATCCCTGTGATTTCGATTACATGTACTCTTCTCTAGCCGGTGTCTCATGGTTGTACAGCTCTGTTTTAAAGAGTGTTATACATGTATGTTAACCTCAATGCGACACATTTTTACCTAGGATGTCAATATTTCAATATTTATGCACACATACGGTTCATTGATGATCAGCTTTCCATAAATGATTCAGCGATTCACTGTCTCTCGATTGATGCAATATTTTCATAAGTTATGGTATGGTTTTACACTGTAAGTACTATCTCATCGTCGAATACCAAAGACCGATCGATAGATTATCTTGATGTCATGTAGTGAAATGGAATAAGTCAGCCGCGGTGTTCGATGGTTCAATATTAACTCGAGAATTTATATAAAATGAAGCTTATCAGTTCATAATCATGATGCCAGCTTTCAGGGAAAATAGACAAAAATACTAAGAAGATTCCTCAATAGATATTAGTGCAACAACCAGTACTTGGTTTTTAATCATTTTCGCAACCACCTTGACACATGCCAGACACATAGACTCCCATCCACGAGAGGTTCTCAATAAGTATTTATTATCATTATTTTTTCTTTAAAAATATATTCTGAAATTTTTCATTGTTCAGTTTTATCAAATATGGTTCGAATCGCCAAAATTTTTAGTCTTAAAAATTCAACATGAAGAAATATGTCACTGTTGTCCATCATATAATAAAAACAAATGTGTAATTAAGAACGGATCCAACGCAATCGGCGTTGAATCTGACTTGACCTCGAATCTTGAAATACATTGTTACACAATATAGACATTGTGAATTGATTAATAACCAGGTATACTGATTCTTTTAGGTACTAGGCTGGGAGTCATATGGTCAAATCATTTCATGTGACTCGTTGAGAAAAAAGTTTTGGTGTATTTCACCCATCAGTGCGTACGAGGAGCATTTTCAGTTGACCTCAAAGTCGTATGCCATGCTGAATGGTCAGACGGCAATGTATTCTATTTAAAATGGTCAAATGAATGATCAATGAAATATATTTTTCTAGTTTGAATGTAATGAGTTAGTAGAAAATTGATTTCCCTTTGTCCGACATAAGTGTTCGGTAGGTGTCGCCAGTTGTTTTGAAGGCATGACTTTAGCAAGAGGGTACTTTGGGCAGCCGACAAAAGCAGACGTATTTTTATTTCTATAATGCGCATTGCAATGCTTGTGTTTATTGTGAAAACAGTCACATAAGTTCCATATATGTTCTATTTACAAGAGAAAGATAAAAAAAAGTTGCCATTTTTAATATGTCACATGAATGATTCGGTTGCCCAAGTGCTATATACAAATAAAAAGTCAGTAATTTATTTCAGTTTGGAGATGAGTAGGTTGAAGGGAACAAAGAGATAACCTGAAAAAAATTCGTCTTGCGAGAACCTTTGTCTGTAGTAATATGTCACATTTAATCTGATGGATGAACAATATCCGTACATTTAGGTCATGCAAGACAATCCGAATTCTGTCCTAATGTTATGTTTACCGGAGTGCAGATTATAATAATGTTGTTAACGTTCGATCAATGCGTTTACCTTGAGTAAAATGTTGCTTACCATAAACCAATTTTTGATAATAGGTTTTCATTATTAAATTTGAGCAACAAGGGATCACGTTTTTGTGAGTTTATTTAGTTTGTAGTTTTGTTTGGCCAAGATCTAGGTTTCAGATGAGCAAATACATATTTTTTTAATTAATGATGATAAACATTAGATCCGCAACCTGTGCTAACCATTATTTTGTTCAACGTTTATGTTCACATCATAAAATAATAATACATGTAGTAATGTCTTTTGTTTCAACTGCGTGTAAAACTGTGGAGATATGTAAAACTGTGAAACTAGAATCGTGGAAGAATACACCGGGCCCCACTTGTTTACTTAACTTTAGCTCTTTAGATAACGGGGAATGTTATATCATAAAATCATAGAACATAGAACCCCAATCTTGCGAAAAAGTAAATGAGAAATCAAGTGACATGTGATATGGAACTGTTTTATTGATTTACCACATCAAATGGATGCCATTTTGTTGTGAGAGCCGAACATATTTTAATGAACGACATAAAGCTATTTGCCAAATACCTAGTAGTTTAACCAGGGACATATTAACGTTACATGCCAGAGGTACGAGTACTGCTGTCCTTCATGTGTAGCGCGCCACTTATTTAGGTCTTACAATTTCATTCATAGTTTTCATTGATAATTATTCCCGCTTAAGCATCGTTGCACATTATCGTGCAACTTCTAAAATAAAAAGATAAATAGATCAGATCTTGTGCATTTTACTCCTGTAAAATATGTTAAAAAAATGCCACGTCTAAACATGAGCACATATTCATCTATTGTATAAAAATCCTACCAGCAAACAGATTCACGTATACCATGTCCGACAGACGGCATTGAATTTGGATATCCGGTATTGGAATTCTCACGATCAGTTAAAAAAAATAAATGAAACTTTTATCGGGATATGCAAAATATGCCATACGTTCCCTCCAATGATGTTACTCTTTGGTTGCTAATTCACTATACAAACAGTGGAATCGACACAAAATCGTATTACATTGTTTGCAAGGACTTGGACACTAGATGAATTTATCAGGTCTGTTACATTTCAAAATTACAAACTCAAAATTACACCATGGCAACAAACTTAAATTTATTTCGCTGGAATATCTCTGTAAGCCCTCTCCGTAATCACTGGCAACAAGTAGAAGATTATGGCCATTTTTAATAAATTGCCCATATCTTACTAAATTTTTGTCTAATATAAAAGCAGCATTTAAGATAAACTCATGAATAATTTAGAATATCTTTTAAGTGGATATAAGATTGAATACAAAGAATCAAATATCATCAAAATTATCTTAAATCAAATTGGATACTGCATTTATAAGTCATACTTTCTCTCTGAAAGAAGACAGAAGTGCACTAATATACGTTCTTTATTGTATTATGATCCTTTATATAAAGAAAAGGGAATTAAAAAAGATTTTTGAATAGATTCTTAATAGAATTAAAAGTCATTTGTTAATTCATCTAAAAAAAACTTCACTCAAAGAGAAACATATTTTCAAAATAAATATTCCAACGCTTTCTTGTATAATAAAACTTATGTCATTTTACTGTATTTTTTGTAATGTATATGCTATTGACTATTAACCTTATGTCAATTTGCTGATGTTTTTGTGATATATATGTGTTAATTTTCTGTTATTTTGGAAAATAAACGGATTACCAGTTGGTGATACCAAAGAGAAAAAAAGTAAATGGCCAGTTAAAATTCAACATGCAAAAAAAATTAAGAAATAGTATGAAAAAATAAAAAATCACCAGTAATTTGGTCGGAAAGCGCACATTGATTTTAGTGTTTAAATTATGACAATTTTATCTCCGGATTTAACTACCCCATTTTTCTAAACTTTGTATTCTCCTCAAATCACAATTCTTTATTGCTACAACTTCGAAGTTTTAAAGAAAATGAGTAGCATACTTATACCACTTTATTGACATTGTGATTCCGTGTTCATCACCAAGACGCTCTAGTGCTTGAGAGCGGAATTATTAAGTTAAGATCTAAATCATTGTACTTGGACTTGGACAAGAAAATATTATACAATCCAAATAAAAAAGAAAGCAAATATAAAGCAACAAACGCACAAGAATAAATGTGTGTTTATATATCTAATGTAGTAAAAGTATGGCCCAAAACTGTTTTGTTTTACATAAAGCCAAATATAAAGTATATGAAGTGTGATCTGTTTTGATGGGTAAATTGAAATACCAAAAAAAAAGTTCCCCGGTTGGGACACGAGACATAACCTTACAGCGCGCTGCAAAAGACCTATTGAGACAACGCGCAAATGCAGCACGAAAGTGTATATAGACAAATGCAGTTGGAGTTGAATGACTCAACTTTCTCCGCATTAATTGCGATTGATTTTCTTTTATATAATTTCATTATACACATTTCAATTCAGTTTCGACATTCATAATGTAATCGTATTTAAAAAAAAAATAACGTCGCTGTGTGAGTGATACTATAGAAAACAAAATTTGAAATTATTCTTTGCATATAAATAAGGAGCGAAATTTTAGGAAAATGATGTTAACGTAATGTTGTTCATTGCAGGAATGGATGGTTCCATAGAAAAGAGTTGCAAGTAACCCTATGCAATAATTAAACTGTCTATATCTAGGTCTCCTTCGAGATAATGTAGATAACTTAGTTGTACCGTCGGGTTAATATCTCGCTCCCTTAATTTATTAAGTGGTTCCCTCGAGATAATTAAGTCGTTCCCTCGAGATAATTAAGTCATTCCCTCGACTCATGATGATCTCGTCCCTTCGACATGGAAAATATTAGTGCATGTCATCTCAATGCCACCGCAAGTTTGGCATGACGGTTTATTTTATAAATTACATCAGCTGAATGTTCATGTGGCTATCGTTAGTGGCAATGTAGCTATGTAATGATGAATGGAAATAAGGCGCTGTGGGAACGCACTTTGAACCCCAAAGTATGTTGCATTGTTTCATCACAAAATCGGATAGTAGCATATCAAACTTAATTTGAAGTCAGATCTTTAATTGAACATACATTTAACATGCATTTGAATGAAGGGAAGTAGTTTCCATGGCTTTTTGCCAGACTTATCAGTTAGTTTGCTTATATAAAATGTTTAAAGCGTGCTATGGGAAGTAATTTGATCTTTGATCAATAACCAGACATTTGCTTCAGAACCTCGGTGATAATTTCTCAGACCAAATTGATATAGTCATAATGAAATATAAAGAAATCGTTTAATAATCTGGCCATATCTATACACACCAGTCTATGCATACTATGCAAACCAGTCTTCATGCCAAACATGGAAGCTACCAGTATTTAGTTCTAATGGGTTTGGTATGTCGCGGCCGGTACACGTAATTGACACAACCGTAATACACATTGCTAATATTGATAGTGAAGACTTTGACCATCACAAACACGATTATGACGATGATGCTCATGAGAAGTAGGGGAGGGGTGATGATAATGATGAAAATGTCTGTCACTGTCGATCATTTATCAATCGTGGTTGGACCCCAAAGTGCGTTAGGATGTGACATATCAACGCACTTTGGGGTCATTTTCGGAGCTGATCCCAAAGTGCGTTAAACCGACCGTACTTTGGGGACCGACCAAAGTGCATAACTTACTATTGGGATCAGACCCCAAAGTTCGTTGGACCCCAAAGTGTGTTCCCACAAGGCGCTCTGGTTCCCTGTTCTCCATGGGACAAGACAGGTCACCATTTCTTATGATCTCATAACGGAACTGTCAGTTGATCCGATTAGTGTATGTGCGCCGATGGTAGCTGGTTGTATTTTTTTTATCTGCTTACAGCCAATGAGTATTATAAGTATTCGTGCAAATGGAGATTCAAATACAATGAACCGATATGTGCTATAGTAGTTTTTATGAATCGAAGAAATCGTTCCTATAGACACGACGTTCCTTTTCTATGGGTACTGATTTCATAAAAAAGTAATGGATCATTTATATATGTCACGGTACCGATAACTTACGATAGGGAGGAAAAGTGTGCAAGCGGCCGGGGAGCTCAGTCGGTAGAGCATTCTACCCTGTAAGCAAAAGGCCACGGGATTGAGTCTCGGTCAGACTGCATATTTTCTCACCCTGTGACACATAGGTGTATTAGCACGACCGAGTCATATGTCATATTATCATCGTACTTCTATATATACCACGTAGCTACGGAAAACATTTTTTTCATTTGTTGAATTGCGCCTTTCATGATGACGGATTGAATCCGGTCGCGTGCATCCGGTCACGTGCAAACGAATTAACAATCACAATGTTTTACCAGAAGCGTTATGAAATATGACTGTGAAAATTTGTATAATATTTCGCAGACAGAGATCACGAATCTTTAACGGACTCATCGTCTATGTATAAAATCGTTTCAAGTCATGATTATTAGAACAAGGACTGGTATTACATTTAGCATGATAGGTTGTGCTGAAATTGATTTAAGGAAACTTTCATTGCCTTGTCAGTTGAACCGAGTTAATAGAAGATGTACTGTTAAGAAAATATCTTTAAAAAGATGGTTTCAGTTTCGCTTAAGCGGGTACATTACTAGTTATTTTCCAGATTTGTACAACATTCGGAAAACTCACTTCAACAACATAGCAACCATAAAATAATAACGCGAAATGCCAACAGTTAGGGCATGTTCATAAGTCTGCTCCACGGTTTACGTCATCCAATCAGAATCGCCGAAGGAAAACCGAAAATTGATAGCAGAGATGTACAAATTGTTGACATTTCGTGTTATTACTTCGTTTTGGTTGCCCTTTAGCAATGGCGTTCATTGCATATCAGACTGATCGAACCGTGCATAGAATATAGTGATAGCATGCGTCGGGGCAGAGGGGGGGGGGGATAAATCCAGCAACTACGAGGGATGTTCGGAAAGTATCTTAATCCAAAAGATAAAAGTAAACAAATTGCACTCATACAAATTCCAGTCACTATGGCAACGTCAGGTAACGTTGAGCGGGGAAAAGATTTGCAAATCTTCACATGTTTATCTGTTTTTAAAGATCACATATAGACAAATTCCCAACGTCAAAAACTGCCCAAATATAATTACCGCTTCCAAGGCCTTTTCTCAAGGCCTATACACAATATCATGGACTGAAATCTGACATTATTTCCGTTGATATCGGAAGACGAGAACATTAGTTTAGAAAAAACGTAAATATAGCACTAGAAAAATCGCTATCCCATTCGGTTTTGTATATTAATTTCAGAGACGCTCTACATGATCATGGGCACTAACGGCAAAGGTTAAACTAAGAAAGCAAAACATACATTGGTAGTTCAATGCATTCAATACCATTCTGCCCCGGAACTAAATTCTGAACTAAAATTCCACTGGCGCGTTTCAGGTCATACTTTTACAAGTGGATCTGTAGGTGGGATGGGTGTATCGTGCAAAGGAAACTATTTCAAAAAGATATATATGATTTTAGATATCTTTATAGATGTCATATTCATTTAACGAGTACGTTGTCCCGCTCAACGTTACCCGACATTGCCATAGTGATTATGGAATTTGCATCAGTGCAATCTGTATATTTTTGCTCTCGGATTAAGTTCAATATATATCAAAGTATCACTTTATGAAATTTCTTTTTAATAAGCAAAATAATAAACAAATTATGGTATTTTTTTCCGGATACTTTCGAACACCCTCGACTTACATTGTATTAATAATTCATACCATTGAATGCATGTTTAATACGATATATACACACACCTATATTGATTTAACGAAGAAACCAGTTATCGGCATAATAGTTTTTTGTTGTTGTTGTCGCATGGATATTATAAATATTTTTGTACAACGTATAAGTAGAAATTACTCCATGTATATTATTATATAGATCCACACAAAAAAATCATTAAATACTGGTTTAATAAACACTTTCGCTGCCTTAAACGAAATTGGGACGTTTATTTAAACCGGCGGCACCAATGATGTGTTTAAACTCATTTAAAAGCAAAACAAGCCATTTCTTTTCTTTCGAACTTGTCGAAAAAATTAGGATCTCGAATCTGTCTGAGACAGCGTATAACTGGATGGATCCAGCTTTTTCCGCTTCAATGGGCCTCACATTTTCGATGTATCGCCTGCTATTGCTTGTTTAATTAGCGGAAAGGTGACAAACAAGCGAAAATGAAACTTATACGAGAAAACTAAAGTAATCAGCGAAATGCAAATGATTTAATTTTGTCAAATTGACTGACTCTAATTTTACATATAAACTTTAAAGTAAATATGGTGATAAACGCATAAAAATCCAACTTTGTCGATTTAAGGGGTGGGTGGGGGGGGGGCGTACTATAAAACTGATTTGACTTATCTACTAATAATGTAGGATGGGATAAAGCTTAACTTTATCTCTTTTTACAAAGTATAATTGTATCTAGGTCCATAATTTTTTTCATTTTTCCGTGTTTACATTTTTTATCAACAACATCATTATCATCATCAGCAGCTGTTATATCTCTTTTATGTTTGGTATCATTTTTATCAATATTGTCGTCATCACCAACAGGAGCAGCATTTAATGTAGCCGACCATCATTTTTATCATCACCATTAACGTTGTCATAATCATTATTATAATTTTCATCATCATCATCATCAATTTATTTCTGTTCAGTTTGTATGTTGTTTTTGTCGTTTCAATTATGTTGTATAATGCATTCTCTATACTCTTATGTTATCTCCAGAAACAGAGGAAATAAAGAATATAAACATTATGTATCCAAGTAGAATTGATCTACGGACACTTCTTGGCACACAAAACAAAGGGAAAATAATCAACACAAAATAAATAAATAAATAACTTTGTGGATTGGTAGTTTGGCAAATAGCAAATTATTATCGGAGAAGTGCATGAGTTTAAAAATGAGATTTAATAGAACAATGGGCTCGATCTCATTCAAGACACTAATTTAAGGATTTGCTTGTTAAGAGTTTATCAGACGATCGATCAAATAAAACGATAAATGAAATGTTTCACTTAAAATTCAGAAAATATAATTATCTTACGTAAATATTGTTCAGTTAGATTTTAACGTTTTGTGATGATTTATATAAAACAGATGTACAACCACTTAGCAGTTTTAAAACACACATTTTCTTTCAGTTCTAGAAGAGAGACTTTTGGAATGTGGAAGAAAAAAAGCATAGGTTTTGCCTTTCTTTTAAAATAAAGGTGTTTTCTATAAATCTTAACTACGTACACGTGCACACCAACTTCGTTATATAAAGGAACACTGTGAATTTGGAAGGAATATGGCAAAGTTAAATAATCTATATACATATGCAATTAAGAGGATATATGTTTAAAGCATCGTGAAAAGCATGTTCTTATCGAAAATGTCAAAAACGATATAACTGTTGAACAGGCTGGCTCGCTACATGGAGTGTTTGATAAAGTTCCCAAGTGTGCGTGAAGCATTGTTTGTTGAGCACTTCATCGTCTTTCTAAGACATTTTAAGAGGACCTTATCCTGTTACTTAGAGGTTGGTGAAGCGCTGATTTCATATGAATGTTGTCGAAACAATGGAGCCCGTTGAACATGTGTTACAGTATTTGACCTATCGATCAGTAACTCTACAAAACATATCTTTTATCATTGTCATGGTTTTGAAATTCTCATTTTGCATCTTCCTATGAACAATCGTGGTATACATGAGTTATAGTAGATTCCTTTTCTGGATTAAATAGAAATAAAATAAAGAGTTAATATAGTTTTAACAGAAGATTTTTGGAATTTGACAAAGTCATTCGAAGCATAAGCACCGGGAGGTTGAATTTTATACATGATATTATACGTTATAATCAGTGAATGTGGGACCTCGGCCGGCATAATTAAAAAGGTGTGTTCATTCGAGAAAGTTTAAATTTTTTGCAATAAATGCGCATAAAATTTTAATACATTCCGATAAATAATGGAGTACCAACAATTAGGCCAAATCAAAGATAGAACAATATGACTTGCACATCGATTCAGAAGGTGTAAAGTTCAGGTCTCCAACCATAAACATTTTCGATTCCAGTAAATTTCTTTGGTCATTCAAGAGCTGCGTCAACGTAACGTCTGCACATTTACGGCTTTGTTCAGAAAGAAACAATCGAATAAGTTTTCAATCGCTGAGTATGATATGCATTTAGGATCGAACATACCTTAGCATGTGTGCTCAAAAGAAGAGTCATGCAAAATAAACGTAAGAAGACGTTTTTATCTGTTGTTCTACGCCAATGTGTGAGATCAGCGTTTACATTCAAAAGAGCGGATCACGTTTCTTTTGTTGAAAATAGTTCTGAACATCTCGTCTTTCCGCTGGACGGTGACCATCTCTTTTGCTCCATCTCGGATAGCCCTTACCGTATACTGAAGGTAACTGGTTTGTAGAATGCCATGCGATCTGTTTCTAAGTAAGTTTCCATCTATCTGCATCCAACTGGATCGCTCTTTCCTTCTCTTCTCTCTTCACTATTTTCTTCACTTCATGCAATGACAATAGTTTCCAACACATACCTTTCATTATATATTTTTCTCGTCCTACACCACTTCATCGTCTTGAAAAACAACTCTTTTTTCAACTTTTACTCCTTCTGCTGCTACTACTAATCACTCTATCACTTCTATTAATGCTCATACTTTTTTGTACAAGTATATATTTTTTCTTTACCATAATTCACCTGTTTAAATTACAATCACTGGTTCCTGAGTCTTCAGCCAAGCTGGGTGGGGGGGGGGGGGAAAATGACCTCTAAATGGCGACAAACCAGGTTTGGCTTTGTTTCTGGTTTAACTCTATACACATATACTTTACTTACGAAAAGATCAATAGTATCCACTAACATTATATATACAGTTTTCTTTGTTTATAAAAAATATTAACATATTTTTTTTCCTGTAACCCATACTATTAAAATGTTATATCGATTAAACCCGGTACATAACAGAATAGAGATCGCAGATCTTCAGGAAAACCTATTTAAAGACCATTATTCTTCCAAATGTTGAGTACATATATATATATATATATATATATATATATATATATGACGACAACATTATTACAACGCAAAAGTGAAAAAGAATCGTTCAGTTGTTTAAAAAAATACCTGATTTGCATATTCCGCATATCTTCGTCAATATTCTGACGTTTTTCGTAGAAGACCTTCCGTATTTCTCCGTTAACGAATCGCGGTTATTCGGCGATGGTTTTTCAAATTATTTCGGTTTACGGATCGTATCGGATAGTACTCATTATATTTATATTGTCTGTTCACCTTGAATCAAATAAAAAAAGTACCACACCCAATATAAAATTTGACTCGTGATTTGTTCATAAACTGATTGTGCAATATCTGAAAATGTCTTTGTAGAGTGATACCGACACAATGCGGGCATGAAAATATTCTAATATGGTTTTGCTTTATTTAAGTCTTACTCCAGAAACATGCGCGGCGTCTTGATGCTTTGCAACAAAATACTCTTGTTCTAAGACTCGAAGGTTTGTGTACCGTGTTCAGAAACCCGAATTGTTTGATATCCTTTGGAAAAGTTTTGAATTCATGGTTGAATTTCTTTCGCATATAAATGAAATAACTTATTATATATATCTTAAACTAATGTCCACTTTCAGTTTCCAGATTGCGTTAGTACTTAGCGCATTGGGAACTCTGGGACAAATTCTCGTTTCCCTGGAAGGAGGGGGGCCTTAGGGCCGTAAGTAATTGACACTATATAAAATAAATACTAGTGCAATCACTAGTGATACATTTTGACAGATCCAGAGAATTCCAAAAATGATGTCACCGGAAGTAATTCGGGAAGGTGTTTTTCTTCTCTTTTTTAGATAAGGAACGATATTTTTGAACTGAAATACACGAATACTAATCAAAATGGTTACATTTTATTATGATAATAAAAGATACCATAAATGAAACCTCTTAAAGAAAAAAATCATTTTCCGAATCATGGCATGTTATAACGAAGAATATGGAAAGTTTGGCGATCTTTGCTGACATTGGCCGAAATTTGCCGAGCCCATTAAAGTTCCTCTGCCTTAAATACGGCTACATGTATAATGTTTGTATATTTTTTTTACATTGTCAACATTATACAGTAATACTCGTATGTCTAATTCAACTTCAAGTTGACTCTGTTTTTTTTTTTAAAATTCTGAATATTTTAAGGTCACAAAACCTCTTTATTTCTTCAGGTTGCATTCAAAATCCGTAAACTGAGTTTTAAAACTTATAGCCTTCGAGTTTAGGGAGAAGTACGATAGATGACAAGCGTATTTTGAATCTTGCTGTTTTATTAATTCAGTCAGTACAAGTTATTGATTCATTAATTTTTTTTTTAAATATTATACATAGTTTTATTTTACAGTAATGGTGGTGGTTGCTGTTTTTTTCATTATTTTCTCCATGCTCAAATTTCCAATTGTTTCCATACTGACGCATTCCCACGTCAAACTGAAGACTTACTGAAAGAAGATCCGTTACGTTAACAAACTTATAGAGAATGTGTTGTTGTAGTTGTTGTTGTTGTCTTTCCTATTGCGATACCTTAATATGAATAACTGATTTTAACAGTATATGCAGAGTTCCAACCGAAATACATTTTCATAACCCATGCGTATACAGTATTTGGAATGCCTCATTATAATGAAACGCCCGTAAATAAAATATAATCACATCAAGCACACGCTTAGTAACTCGATATCAGTCTAGTTAATCAAAACATATAGTTTTATATATGTTGATCTATAAATAAATAAATAAATATAAACGATAACTAATACATGCATGCTCAAGCATAAAAACGTTGTACAAAGTGTACACGTGCTGATGACATTTTAAAGGTGAGAATTATCGAGTAGAACTTTTATCTATCATCTATCTATCAACAAATTGGCATAATGATTCCATACAGTGAGGACCAGCTGTATTATTCTCTCAAGCAAGATTTATAGGTAAAATATAGGTCTGTGTTTTGTTAGCCTGAAACATTTGAGATATAATACACTAAAAACTTAGTGCATTTATACAATCCAGACAACGTTTGAACATATCATGGTGTAGTTATTTTTAACAACAACAAAATATTATCGAATGAGAGGGAAAAAATACACAGAAAAGTAATAAATGCTTCACTTCCTTGTCCGCCTAACAACTGTTTTGGTTCAAAACTCCAAACGGAGCACAACGGTATATTGAAGCCTTAAAAATTCTTGACAACGGAATGAATGGTTTGCAGGTCTGGTTGGGGAATCGGTCGAGAGGGATTCGTTTAATCTGATCTTTAGAATATGTTTAGAACATCTCTTTCCAGATTAAAAACAATCATAAAGTAGCAATTGAAAATTTGAGAAAAAAGGTGTATCACAAGAGAAGTCAGATTCTGTGTCAGTTGTTACATGAACGTCATTGAGTCGGAATTTCATTTCTTATAGGATTATATCCATAAGTATATTGTCTATATGTTGAAATTTATGTTATATACATGTAAAACAATTATTCTTATGTATATTTCCTATGAATTTTTTTTCTGCAGCTGTACACTTTTCTCTATAGTCCAAACCGTCAATTATTTATTATGCATGATTTTTTGGCGATTATTGTCTTTACTTGATCTGATATATCCCGGTTTGTACATGTACGTGTGGCAAAAGTTTAAGCATCGTCGTGCACACGCAGCTGTCATGAGCTGTATCGATAATCATTCTACTGTATCTTGACACCTCTTGTACAAAGAATATAATGCCCCCCCCCCCCCCCTCGTAACCTTGCGCACACAGACATCATTATCCACTACCCCAATAGTAACCATGATTACCATTGCGTACTTAAGCACGTTATTCTGTTTTCTCTCGTAATGTCATACTCAAGGGAAAAACATCTGGATACGTTAACAACTATGAGTATGAGGTTTGGTTTTGCTTTTATGGATGATGTTTTAAAACACATATTTTTATTAATTAAGATGGCGTTCTGAGAAGTTGAGAATGGAAAATTTAATTATGTGCAATTGTTTCCCAATTTAGTTCATGTACCCTGATGATACACAATTCAGAACGTGCAAACAAATCGAAATTAAATAATGGACAGTATACTTCTGTTAATGATAATCAGTTATCAGCCTGTTTGATAAGTTTATTTAAAACGTGAACATTACATTTTCCTAGGCATTCGGTACATGTGTCTAAATTAGACAGCTATAATGCTCACGTCGTAGACAGTCCTGGAACTAACCTTGTGTGCTGATACACTAGTGCTATGTTACGTCGTGGCCGGGGATCGAACCAACGACCTCCTATTTACGGAGCGGACACTACTATACCCACTCGGCCACCAGGACAGGTAATGACATTTCGTAACCACACATGGAGATTTGCAATGTCTTCATAAAGCAACAGCCTGTATATGGTAGTAGATCCCTGGCTCACATGACAGGATGGAATATATATATTCATTTTATAGATATTTCATGCCCCGTTAAGCCTTTGTTTGGAATGATATCGTGGTGCCCTTCATACTGAAAGCGGTATACCATCGATCATCTCTGTTTCCATGTTTAAGGTAATATAACATATTTCGAGTGGCTATATAGACAATGGAGAAACAACGAATACCTAAAATATTTGTTGATGATTCGTGTGTTACAGCTTATCCTCAATATCCCTATATAGCAAGACATATATCACGACTGTCGTTAACATGATTCCTGTTACGTTCTTTCACCTGTATTCAGTTAGCATTTAAAGACACAGAGGTTCATTATCCTCAATATATAGTTTTTCTCGTTTGTTTCATAACGATAACAACGCGCTGAGATAATGTTAAGTAACGGTTTAAGAATGTTCAGTGGGAAGCCTTCAGCTGCATCATTTGGTCATTCGATTTGATTTTCATTAGATCTTTTTCGTTCACAGGCGCGTTTTCGACACATTGGAACGAATACTTGATTCAGGTCTAAAGTCTAAAGAAATTGTGAAAGCATTGAGAAGTGACAGCGATAATATTCGACATACAGTCATCCATGACTAAGACTGACAGACCGTTGGACATGTTGTGCCCAGATTTTGATGCTGGTGTCTGCGAACAGCCTAACCCAGCCTTCAGGCTTTCGTATCAAGATGATATTAAAACAGCCCGGATAACATTAAACTATTGTACAAACTTTAAAGTGAAAATCTCAAAACAAAATAACAAAAATATGATGAAAAAACTAGCCGCTAAAGCTAACCAGGTATGTTTTATTTACTCACTCTTTATCCATTTCTTATATGTTATATGAATCTATGCTATTTATTCCAGGTGTGTAATAATTGTTGCAATATTGTGTAGCCCAGATTCTTAAGATTCTAATGTCAAATAATATACTTTTAGTTACTTTATATAACAGCTTATTGGTAAACATTAACAATGGTCGAAAAAATTGGGTTGTGAAAGTGAAAGATATATTGGATGATTATCGATTTTCATATGTTTGGAATAATCCTGGCTGTGTAGATCTTAAGAATTTTCATGTTATATTCAAAGCTAGAGTATTAGATGTTTTTAAGCAAAATTGGTGTAACAGTATAGATACTTGTCAGTCATTATGTACCTATAAATACTTCAAGGTTTGTTTTGGATTTGAACAATATTTAGATTTGTTACCTTATAAATTTAGGATTGCTTTAGCTAGAATGAGGCTCTCTTCCCATAAACTGAGAATAGAAACCGGTAGGTATGGTCAAAACAGGATAGAAAGATCCCTGAGATATTGTAATATTTGCAACAGTTTTGATATTGAAGATGAGTATCACTTTGTAATAGTATGTCCAGAATATCAAATCATCAGACAAAAATACATAAAATCTTTTTATTATAAGCACCCAAGTATGATGAAATTTATTCAATTAATGTTTTCAGATAAAAGAAATGTTATTCTAAATCTTGGTAAATTCATAAAAGAAGCTATGTTACATAGGCATTCCATTATAACGTGATAGTTCATACCATACTTCATTTGTATATGCTACAATGTATTTTAAATGTTCTCCTTTTTATTCTGATTCAAGATGATTTTGTTGTTGTATCTCAACTTCCACCATTTCTTTAGCTTAGACATTCTAATAATATGAATTTTGGAAATATGTCACAGATAATGAAGGATGATTAATACGTGTATGTCCATCCTCCATATCTGGCATTCTGTTCTTATACATTCTAATATTTACATTTGTTTATCTACTTATGATGTTATTACATTGAAATTATACTGTTTATATGACAAGAAACTGTAAAGTTACGTCAATAAAGTATACTGTCTGTCTGTCTGTCCTTAAATGACACTAACAATTGGCGAATCCCCGGTGTTTTGTTTTTTAAGATCACAAACTATATATATATGTGTGGTATTTTAAGTAATAGATACAGTTTGTATGTCAAATATGGTATCGACATATGTTCCACCGGTAATCTCTCTCTTACCTCTCTCTCTCTCTCTCTCTCTCTCTCTCTCTGGAGGAACTTTAAGATTTTGGCTTATTATTAAAAAAAAAAAAAGATATACATGTAATAAACACGAAAGAATCGGTAACTGTTTTGTATAAAAAATGCTTCTGACCATTTGCATGCCTGTATTTTTTTTAATATTTGTATTATTGCAAAATGCTAATTATAGTAAGGTCAGTTTTATTCACTTAAACTTATTTTAATGTATAACAACTCATACTCCTCTTATTTCAGAAAGTGGCAAAATTAAATATTTAATACCTGCTTTAATGCCGTACAAACAAACATACATACGTGAAATTAGCAAAAAAAAATAAGTTTGCAATAAGTCTGAGAAGTACATGTAGATACAAAAGAAAAATATTATACATGAGAAAATACACTGCAAACCAGCATATTCATAATATATTTAGTCAAATGAAACTTACCTCATAAATTAAATACCATCAGATTCATTGTTTATTTAATAAATTTGGCAAGGTTAAAATCTATTTTTTCGACCAACTTGACAATGTATGAACTGTTGGAAACGATGAATGAAATAGTATTGCCTTTCAACCCCATATTTCAGATTCGTTCTGTCTGATTCCAATATATACAAATCCTATCTTCACCTCTAACATTGTTTAACCGGATTCATTGCTAAATCATGAGATGTGATATTGTCAACAAATCCTTAACATTCACAATAAAATCTAAAATAATAGTTAATCTCACATCTACTGTAAATACCTGCAGGACAATACCAGCATGCTATTTTTAGAATGGGACTACTTTTAATATGACATACCTCTGACGCCTCCATGACCTCATCAATGTTAACACATAGTTGTAATGTGTGATCGATACTTTATAGTTTCTTAACATCTAACATAAATACATGTATAATAAAAACAATGACATTTTTTTAATTAGTTCATTTCAATTTGCAATAAAAATAATTTCCATTTATCTGATTTTGACAGTAATTTTTAAAATAATGATTAAAACAAATATTGAATGCTGTCATATCCTATGTCGTCTGCAATCAGCTATCAAAATCTTTGACATGCCGAATTTAAGGCTTTTCCTTGGATAAAACTCCTGGTTAAATCATCTTTCTTTTTATTCCTTTCTTTCTGTTAAGTATTTTAATGTCTCTATGCACAATTTGGCTAAAGGTTTTATAGAAAGTCAGTTTTTGTTAAAAAAAAGTGCTGAGATACATACATTTTTTAGATTTTTCAGAAAACCTTTATATTAATTAAATCTGAAAAGATAAAGGAAGTCTGTCTGTTGATTTTTTATCATGAAAATAATATATATAAGTTCATAGAATTTTAGTTGTATTTGTATCTGTATGTTGGTCCAGATACAGTGGCTGATTTTGCTTTTAGTGTATTTTCCATGCATGCTTGACAGTTTTCACCTGTAACTAATAAACATAAAAATATTATAATTTATGATAAAATTTTCTGAAAAATATTATTTTGATATGTTATTAAAGAATTTAGAATACAATCTTTCCAATTTTTAAATGCTTTGATTTTTTAATCAAATTTTAGCAAACCAATGTTTGACCATATGCTAAATCTCTAAAATGAGCATGGTGACTCCCTATTTTTAATTCTTATATTTCTTAGACATAGTATAAAGAACGTATGTGCAAAATTTAAAAAAAAGTTCTTATATATAACACACAGTACTAAATAACACTTGCAAGCATGTGCCAACACTCATAAAAGCTAAATCCAAACTTGAAAGTCTATTCCACGGTACTTGGTTATTATACATGGGCCAAGACTTGAATATAATCATTTTGTTTAAGCAATGACTTAAAACTGGAAACTCTGAACTTCAGAGTTTCCAGTTGCCTCAAAGAGAACAAAGTTGAAAAGCGACAATATTAAGACGATACTCACATTTTTATATTTGGTGTGCGGTTAAGTCAACATGACGTCGCCTAATAATTACCGAATTTCTCGCGGGGGTTTGTAGTTGATAAAGGAAGTATATGTATTGTAAAACTACTTGCAGCCATTATATTGTATTTTTTAATTCTTTCAATAAGTAATACTAGATTCTATTTTAAATGTTATCAGTCAGATATGTTTATCGGAAAACAAGAGGAGCCATGAGTGTTTTAATGGCTACACTGCTGTGACAGTCTCGTTTAACTAGAGCCAATCACTCTGTAATTGATTTACTTGAAACCAAACCCACTAGTCCAAGAGACAATATGTTGAAAGCAAATCACTCATTTTCTGATGTATTTAATGCCTTTTTTATAAGCCTTTATGGAAGCAGTGGCAGTTAGAGGGAATACGCGAGTTGTGAGAACATGTCTGTAGCCTGTGTTACTGCCGAGGAGAAAAGGAGAGTGTGGATTAGTACTGAAGGCTTATCAGGGTTTAAAGAGAAAATTGTAAAACACAACGATAAAAATCAGATGAAAAAGAATGCTACCAAATATAAAAATGTGAGTATCCTCTTAATGTTGTCGCTTTTCAACTTTGTTCTCTTTGAGTCAACTGGAAACTCTGAACTTAAAATTGGCTATCTCCTTAATTTCGCCCGACAATACGCATCAACATCTAAATTGTGACTTGTGGACCGGCCCTTTTGTCAGTTGTATATACTAAGTGAACTGAATTGGTGTATAGTGTAAAACTAACTAATACCGTCTGGGGAAGCCGTCTAGCCTCAAACTTCCAACATTCAATCAGCTGGATGCATGTTTACGATGAATGTACTTTAGGTATATGCACAAAAGATCTTGTGTATGATATGATATGATATGATATGATATGATAATGGTGGTTTTTGATAGTAATTGATGATGATGATGATGATGATGATGATGTGTCAAAGCTGTTTTAGTATTCTCTCTGTGTTTGAATCATAAACATAAGAAAACCATGCGATGTTAGCAGTGTTGTATACATGCATAAGGTAGCCATTGATGATGATGATGATCATCATCATCATCATCATCATCATCATGACTGCGCCTATGCTGTTCTTGATAAAACTATTTTTTATGGAAGAATAATGTATTTAAGGAAGTATATGTGTAGGGATTGATGTTATATTTCAGTCAATTTACACAGTTTTTATTATTGGTGTTCATCATTATCATGGCTTGATGATGATGATGTTGATGATGTTTTATTCTAACATACTGGAATTATGTGTAACGTTACTGTATATGTACGAGTATTAAGCTCTTACCTGCGTTTATTATAGGTTATTGTGGATGTTTATAAGCATGATGTTAATCTAGTACATATGTCTCTTGGTTTTGATATACATGAATATGTCTGACTTATAAGATTCTAAAGATAGATCAAAAGGACATTTGTACTCCGACAATACACTCAAAGAGTTTGTAAACAATAAAATGTGGGTTGGTATGGGTGAAGACGTCGCTTTCATCTGATTAGTTTTTCTTTTCTTTTTAGTATTTTAGTCAAAGAGTTAAGTTGCTAGACCATTAGGTATAATAAATGTAGAGAAACGGACCCTTAGAATGAAGGTACTATGGTTGTGAGTGACTACGTCACACACAACAAAAAATCATAAAATATATCATTGTAAGGTTTGATGTATCACATGGCACTAGAATAAATAGAAGTCACTGGAGGGAAGCCTTCTAGCTAACTTGTGGTAGATGGGCGGTTATATCCGCGCGCCCATCCTGGACCCGGTCCTTATTAACCGTTTGTCGCTTTATTTGACCAACATCCTGTCGCACCGACGGCAAACCTAAAAGCAGCATAAAACATATTCCATATAATAGTACATGTTGTTACAGAGTAGACTGCGACGGATTAAAGTCACTTTATGAAGCAAATTTTCAATAGCTCAACACCATGCAAATGCGCCTGGCATCATTAAGAGGCTAAAGGGCATTCAAATCATTTGTAATAATCCAATGAAGTTACAATGCCCCCCCCCCCCCCCCCCACCTCTCTCTCTGACTCTCTCTCTGACACTCCAACTGGAACGATCATGTGATGATCAATAACTAATTCAATTTGTAATTGACTAAAGCCCCCCCCCCACACACACACACGGTTTGTTTATATATGTAAGAATCTGATCAATGTTCCGTATATAAATTTGATATTTAAAACATTAAAAAATATGAGTAAGTTTTTACATAGATAGGAATACAGTGACGTGTTATACGGTATGATTTACATCAAATAGAAATTATTTTAAATGTATCAAATATAAACATTCGGGCCTTTAAGTCATTTTGATAAAAAAAAAAGCATATACGTATATCAAAAGGATAAATGTTAATTTATATACACGTATATGCTAATTAAATAATTTGAAGAAAAAAAAAATTAATGTTAATTTATCTACATTAAGGCAAAAAAAAAATATCACGATAACAAATGTATATATATTATAAGTAAATCAAAATTAAATCCCAGAAGGTCAGCTCTGTATTTTAGGAAACGCTGGAGGGAATTGAAATTATTTGACAGAAATGTCAACCCTACTGAGAGGATGTGCAGAGCATAATTTTTGGATGTCTTGGTTCAAGGTCAAGGTCACACTTGAACGTCACATGTCATACTGTTATAATGTTTGAATATTTTGTGTCCGCTCTTTATCTTAAAAACCACTGGAAGGAAATCATAATTGTTTGACAGAAATGTCAATCATACAAAGAAGATATATAGAGTGTATGTTTCGGACGTCTTGGTTCAAGGTCAAGATCACACTTGAAAGTTAAGTTAGCATTTTTTTGTCCACTCTGTATCTTTGGAACCGTTGAATGCAGTTGAAATTATTTGGCAGAAAAATGTCAACCATACTGAGAGGATGTGCAGAGCATAGGTTTCAAATGTCTTGGTTCAAGGTCAAGGCCACACCTGAAGGTCACATGTTATACTGTTCTTATGCTAGATTATTTTGTGTCCATTCCGTAACTATTGAGTCACTTAAGCAGATTTAATCTATTAGCCAGAAATGGCAACCATACAGAGAGGGTGTGTGGATCAAGAGCAAGCTAGCTGTTTTGGGTCAAGGAAAAAGTATGAAGCAACATGTCATACTGATATGATGCGAAAATATGTTGTGTCTGTTTATTAGTTCCCTACTAATGTTTACACAAGAGAGCACTGTAAGTTTGCCCTCCTTCTTTCTGTCTGTCAGCATCTCCCATTATTAAAATGTTGCTTTTGATAAAGTGCTTATCCATTCGTCAAAGGTAGTTCACTTTCAGTACCTTTCTTCGTGGGTATATTACCCCGCTCTCAGCGGAGCTCTTGTTTAAATATCTTTTTCTTTAATAAAAATCCCTGCTAGTGCATATCGCATCATTTTCAAGTGTTTTTTTTTTATGTCGTGCTGTCTTTATTCTTCTTCGTCTTTTTCTTTTTCTACCTTTTCCCCAAATTAATATCCAAATTAATAGGCTTTGGAATCAGATCCTGATTAGCAACAAGGTAAAGACATGCTGCTTCCGTATTATATAATATAAACCTCTTTATTTTTGTTGACAAACCAGGAACGCTTTTAGTCAACGTTTAAAAGAAATAATTGACTGGCATTAATTTGAACTGCGCTGTTCCATCACGAATAACAAATTCAATATGAAAATTGTAGGTTTGTGCTTAAACCAATAAAGAGAAAAGTCGTCTCAAATTGTTTTTTGCATTCCTTTATTCAACAATGAATTGACAGCTTCAGCCATCATAGAAGTGCTAATAAATAATTGCTAGGAATTGGATGCGACATTTTCACTAGAGCGTTTTTAAGCAACTCCGTTCACAGAGTACAAAATAACAGAAACATAATATCTACCATAATAGAGTTGCAAATTATCGCTTGGTTACTCAGCATGGTGCGAGGGTAGGGGCAAATTCTGCATCTGTTAACAGTGGCTCACAATACTCAAATTGCAGTTATATCTGCTATTGACATACATGTCCAAATAGGAAATTAATTGTCTAAAACAGTGCCTACTTTTGATTGGATATATTTTGACACATTCACATACACTAGTTAATTGTTGCCTGGTGTTCAGACAAGAAAAAGAAAATATCGACGATTTTTAACATCATTTTTATACATGCAGCTGGATTGAGGTAGGTTGGTGGTTCAACCCTGGGGTTCCACCCTGGGGCCACCGTGCACAGAGGGTTCTTCTTCCAGCCCTAACCTGCTGGAAACTGTAGACTGAAGACTGTTAAAACTTAACAAAAATATAATTATGATACTTGTAATGGACAAGTTTAGTATTATTTTTTTACACCTGTAATACTCGTATATATTATTATTCGAACGCATATGTTATTTTATTTATTGCGTACGTTATGTATCATTAAACAATTAACACAAATTAATCATTCGACATAGAGTTTCAAGTATTTATATAAAAGAAAAAAATGTGGAGGTTTTGTCAATAATTTTATGAATATTTCTCTCAAGTTATCGATTCCCGGATCGGTTAATTATAATTATACTAATTGAATTTGGTAATTTGTAATATTATATTATAATAATAATATTTTAATATTATATATTATAATGTGTTATTTTGTTATAACGAAATGAATGGATGTTTCGTATTTACGAAATCAAATTTATCCATCATAAATGATATTTTGTTTTTACGGAATAGTGATTTTTACTGATCTAACGCAAGTCACCTGGACGGCTTCTACACGTGAAAAGTCCAAATGGCCAAACCGGAACTCGGGCTATCGGTGATAACATACAGACAGACATTATAATGTGACAAAGTGAAGATACTGGATCGAATACAAGGATACACCGAAGGACAAAAAAAATTCAATTATATTGGACAATCAATAATTGATCCCTGATTCTCGCTACACAATCTGGTGAAAACGTCAGCCTCGGCTTATTTTGTAATAATTAGTGAACGGAAAAGGAAAGGAGAGTACGGTCTCTCGAACACTGCAGAAAAATAACGTAGCATGAAATCGAAATATGACAGGGTTGACAGTGTGGTTGAACCGATTTCTGTTGATGGTGTGTCTGTTGAAGGGACTGAAATGAAGCAAGTTTCTGTAAGTAATAAAAGTGACTCTAATTCTAAAAATAGTGCGTGCAATGGGAAAAAGACGGGTAGGCTTGTCAAGAAGAACGCTGTCAAGTTGAACCAGGTAAATTCAACTGTGTTTGTTACTAAACTTTAATTATTTTCATTCTTTGTAAATTCTCGAATACTCAGATTATTTCTTCCATGGTATAATTCAAAGTAAACTCGGTTGGAAACAGGGACTTTATATAACATACATAGAGTCCCTGATTGGAAAACAAAGTGAAATATGTGTATATTTATTTACATATACTATTTCTTTCATATATATTTAGTGTCGACGTTTTGAATATATATGGCATGTATGCCGTGCGCATGCAATCCAAACAGACTACATTTCTGAAAGAAATATTACATTTAACATTTTTGTTAACTATAACTAAATGCACTTGTCCTTTGGTAGCTAAGTATATATGTATTTAGTAATTTTACTCATAGGTAGCTATATTTCTTTATCATTATTGTTTAAGATTTAACTGCATACATTTTTACGTGGCAGAATGAAGAGTATAAGTGCCACACAATCATACATTTTTACGTGGCAGAATGTAGAGTATAAGTGCCACACAATCATACAATTTTTACGTGGCAGAATGTAGAGTATAAGTGCCTCACAATGTTCACATACTAGTCTTTATTTATTACTGATTTAAAAATTAATGCACTGCTGATTCTGTAGATTAGGAGAACATTCGATTCCTTACTGTTCGAGAAGATAATATTTTAGAAAATGATATAAATATAATTTAGTGCCCAAATCATTTTAATCGTTGATCATTTAGTTATTTCAATTTTATTATAAATTATATATCATTTTATTGTTATCCATTTATATTGTTTATATATTTTATATTTATATATATTACCTATTTTAAAATATTTATCATATTTTGCTAAATTTTAATTACCTAAATTTTACTCTAAATGGTTAAATTTAACAAACAGCTGGAAATTGATATCGGATTTGAATGTGCGAATATGTAGATTAACTTTGCTGTTCAGACTATTAGTGTTCCAGTTTTAAACAATTTACTTACATTTGCATGATACCAAGCGACTGCCATATCTCAACAAATCACAGCGTCTCAATATATCAAATAGTGTTAATGTAATCTTCTTCAATATCTAATGGGGCCTCCGTGGTCGAGAGGATAAAGTCGCTGACTTTAACACTCACTCAGCACCTCGCCGCGTGGGTTCGAATCCCGGCAGGGTCATTCGGAATTTTATGTGAGGAAGCCTTCCAGCTGGCTTGCGGTAGGTCGGTGGTTCTACCCGGATGCCTCCAGTGCATTTGGGGTCTTCCTCCACCTGTAATTAGTTGGACGTCGCTATATGACTGAAATACTGTCGAAGCGACGTTAACTCAAACAGTCAGGTCAAGTCAAGTCAACATCTAATATCTTATGCTTTTATTGATTACATATATTTATGAAATTCCCAACACATATAGCTCTATCAATCCACACACACACACACACACACACACACACATTTAATCTACAAATACACATGGTAATTTTAAATAATTCATGTTTAAAACTATTTTTAATTACGATTGATTATAAACGATGACGCGTTTCTTTATTAGCTGAACGTTTATATTCGTATTATTAATGAAACGTGTATATGTTTCGTCTCTTGTCGTTTGAGTTAATTTATGCGCCCAACAGCATTTGCTACGCACAATTTGTTTTAAAAGTCTATTTATAGCGAGCAGGGCGTAGTTAAAAAGATTTTGTTTTCAACTAAGATCGCTTCAGTAAACTATATTTAGACATATACATGTCAGTTAAAAGGATTATCTAAAACATCGTATAATGTGAAAGCAATGGGGTGTTTGCGTTCTATATAAGATAAAACAGAACAATATCAAGGACTCTTGTGTAAAGGTAAATAAACATTCCGAAAAGAATTTAACTGATATCAAAATGGAGCTTGACTCAAGTCATGAAAACACGGGCCAGGGGTTTAGAAGTGGAAAATATAGACGGCTAATGTTCAGAAAGAAAAATATGACTGACAGTGCGTTTTACAGATTATTGTCAAGAAAAGGAAAAGAAAGGAAAACTTTAAATAGCATGGTGAAACTTGTCGTTACTGGTGATACATGGAAGAAACAAATTTTCGTGGAAGAAAATGAAGTAAGTGTTAAATAGATAGATGGATGGATACAGAGAGAGAGAGAGAGAGAGAAGAGATTATCTAGATCACAGACTATGAAAATTTATGATAGGATATCATTCTTCAGGGCATTCAATATACTTCAATACACGAAATTAAGATTGAAGTCGTCTCTCTGACTATGTCTATTTTCTAATCAATATACTTTTGTACACGAAAATGTATGTCCATAGCATTTATTAAATTAGTTAAACTACCCGCAAAGTTGCTACGTATAAACGCAGTCTAATTCTACATTCTGTTAAAATATGCGACTTGCTATATTGTTTTATGATATGCCAAATCGTTAGACATATTTAGAGACTTATAGTTTATCAGCAATTAAATCACGGGTATATGGGTATGGGAAGACTGTTGTATAGTATGTGTTTACATGTATGTATATCATTATAAAGTCTAAAATCCAGCATAATGCGAGACTTGTGTAGAGGTCGAGTGACATATATCGGCATATATGTACTACTTGTTATACTACAATACAATTCAATACAATACAATACTAATCATGACGTTACGCTCCTGTTCGATACTAAACATCCGTAATAAGCCCGTTATCAACTGAGTATTCTTGTTAAATTGAAGGGTTTTTGAAAAACTTTGTACAAACACACAGTTAATCCTGTACCGGCTCACACCTGTATTAAGTGGAAAGCCTGTTTTAAACGGACAGTTTCATTGTCCTGAACATTATATTTCTGTTTAAAGCTTACCTCCATTTAACAACCACCTGTCCTAAGCGGTCATTCTTATATCGCGTTCCCTAGACTTGCTGCATATAATCTTTGTTTTTATAACCTTTACTTCATGAATATTCATGTTCAGTGTTTTAACTTGATGAACATTCGTTTGCTGAACTTTAAATGGTATACGAAACAATAATTTTCATTTGCCATGCAGACTGTGCAGAGCCATAACTTAAGTATTGTATGAGCAAACATAAAATAACTTGACCAGATAATTCTTCCAGGGGCTGTTTAAGCTGAGTTTGCTCTGTTTGCCATCTATATATGAAGTAAAGCGTTTAAGTGAAAGGGAGTTTTAGCAATTTAAACAACTGGTAAATACGAGATGTATTAAATTACTTCTTGCTTAAAGCAACGCTTGTTACTTAAGCTGAAACGAGTGGATATAAATTGATTTGAATCTTGAAAAGACTTCAGTGCAGCTTCTCAACAGAGGTATGACATCTCTTCTCAGATCGAACAGGATTATGTTAAAAGTTATGTCCATGAATTGACGAGCTTTCAAACACGACTGGCAACGATCACTTATATATGTACATATAAGTCAGTAACCTTTGTGATGTAATCGATTTTTAAAAATAAAATAAAATCTGTGTGAAATATATACCCGATTCGGGATGCCCGTTAATTACGGATCACTTTATTCCGTGCGTCCATCCAGTAACGGTGGGGACAACCATGTCCCGGTGTTGTTGGTGCATGATTCGCCACCATTGAAAGTCCTAGTTTACTAAAATATGAACTGAATCCCTGGTTTTCATTTGGCTGTCTAATGGCTGGAGGAGTAAATGTTATTATTAACCATTTACAGAGAGAGAGAGAGAGAGAACTAATTAAATGATACACTGATCATCTTGTGGTAAATAAAAAGTGAAGCTAAATTTTAGTTAACTGAGACAAGTAAAGAATTATTTTCACTAGTATGCATCACATGTGTATAGTAAAATGGACTGGCACTAGAACACAGTGTCATGGGCCAAGATTTTAGTTACTTTCTTATTTTATTTATCTGGCCGGAATTCAACAAACCATTCTCAGCGCTAAGTAATTCTTAAATACTTCGGGCGAGATTTGTCATTCCTATTTCTCTTGTTGAAATACTTCGGGCGAGATTTGTCATTCCTATTTCTCTTGTTGAAATACTTCGGGCGAGATTTGTCATTCCTATTTCTCTTGTTGAAATACTTCGGGCGAGATTTGTCATTCCTATTTTTCTTGTTGAAATTCTAAAGACAATGTATTTCATTTCGTACCATATATTTTAAGATGTTTTGGTTACAGCTATTGTCATCTTTCCTATGTGCTTGAATGCAAGTTAATGGAATGCGTTTCTTCCTAATTTAAGACTTTAAGTTTCAGTTACCGCAAAGTGACATTGTTTGAATTCGAGTCGGGACTGAAAAAGAAAAGATTATTTTTCCCTGATAGAAGAGAGCCTAAATGGTGTCGGTAGAACACAAAACCAATAGTCACTCAATATCTGTTTGGTAACATATCTATTTTAAACGTATTTCGAACAGTTTTTAAAGTGCATTTATTAAATATAATATTACAAAGTAAATTGTCGTCTGTCTTTAAAGCGGGTTGTTGCAGAATGTTTACCTGTGTCAGAACCCTTGGGCTGACTGCGAGTAAAACATTACAGTGGGCCTTTATCAATCTCAGTAAAACATTATGTACATTGTTCTTTTATCTATCTTAGTAAAACATTATGTACATTGTTCTTTTATCTATCTTAGTTAACATTATGTACATTGTTCTTTTATATATCTCAATTTGTTGCCTGGATAGATCTTAATAAAATACTCTATCAAAAATATTCTTGTTTATATATACTAAGAAATCATGTATACTGTGTTTGTTTGTTGTGTTTATCAGTGATATATTTTGATTTTTTTACTACCTGTGGCTTTCTTACTGGGAAAATTTGTTATAAATCAAAACTTTGGAAATAATAAATTAATTTATTTTGAATTAACAATGAAAATATTTAATTTTAGGTGGATATTTCCAAGAAAGTTTCAACAAATTTGATTATAAGAAAAACAAATTCATTTAAATTCTATGAATTATTTCTTTTAAGAAAAAGAACTATTTCAGTGGGAAAATAGGTAGTTATGGGGGAAGTCAGTTTTTGGCTAGAGGAAACCACCTGTAAAAGATAATGAATTAACAAAAACAATCACTGCGAATGAAATTAAATGATAAAGTAATTGTAATATCCAAATTAATAATAAAGTAAAGAAATATCCAAATTAATGATAAAGTAATTGTAATATCCAAATTAATAATAAAGTAATTGTAATATCCAAATTAATAATAAAGTAATTGTAATATCCAAATTAATAATAAAGTAATTGTAATATCCAAATTAATAATAAAGTAATTGAAATATCCAAATTAATAATAAAGTAATTGTAATATCCGAATTAATGTTGTTAAGTCAAGCGTTCAACATAGTTAATTTGATGTATCTTGCGATCGCAGACCTGCTTAAGTTAGGTTAAACATGCCAAGGTAGTGGCATCAAAACATGGCTTTAGAAGAAAAAAACTCTGGATATTGTCGAATGTTTCAATTATCTGGCTATGGTCTTAAAGCATATAGACACATTCTTTTAATGTATCCACTCATTTTGTCAATCAACTCTCGGGAAAAAGCAAACGATACCCCTTATAAACAAACATTTACGTTCAAAATAATCGGTTGATTTTTTTTATATGCTGGAGGAGTATCATTTGATGATGTACATGTATAATTATTCCATGCTAAGCTTAACAACGCGTGTTGTCATGATAAAAAAAACCCGCCGGTTATTGATTGCTTTATTCAAGAATGGCGTGATGATGTCGTCCTTAGAATAGTTTATTCTCATTTGCATTATTGGGTCTTTTTTCCGAGCAGCTCAGTATTTTGTCTTATAAACAATTATGAATTATATATCTTACTGAACTTTGCTTTCCAGCATCTGCGTTAGAGTGGAAACTGGAAATGGAATTTAATAGAGGAAGGGAGATACCATGCCTACTTAACAATTCTCAGGCATTGTAAGACGAGTATAACTTAGTCCTAGTTCTAAACTGCAGCTATTTCGATGATCTACTAATTTAATCTTTAAATGAATGTTCTAATAATACTGACATGTTTAAATTCGATAAGTGTTTTTTGCAGTTTGAAGCCAGATATTGTATATTTATGTAGATTTCTCTATTCTTTTAATGCCTGAATAAAAGATATGCCATGATAACCACATACAAGACAAATAACCAGTCTTCCGTCTGTGTCATTTCTAAGGTAGCACTATTTACTATTGCACGTAAAGACGAGAAATGGATGACATTTTTGATACAAAGTCTGTACATTCTCCATTCATTATCATTTTCATTTCTTAAGATATTGTTTGCGTGATATGTTGCATTGTTGATATATTTTGCACGCGTATTTGTTTATTCAGCAAAATGCAACGTGCGTAAGTCTAACAATAAAGTATTGTTCTTATGGTACTGGCTATAATATCAGTATTGATCTATTTCCGCTGCCATATATAATCTTGGGTTAATTGCAAGACTAACTACCGCGACAATATCTTGTATAAAAGTGGTCCAGATTTATTTCCACTAGGGGAATATTTTGTCATTGGTAACAGCAAAAACTTATTACCGTAGTTTAAACGATGTGATTTTTTTTCAAAAGAGATATGAGTCCCAGATGCGTATCTCATTGGAGTGCGATTGAACATGACATCAGTTATGGGCTGTTAATTTCAATACATGATAAGATTTTGCCCAAGGACTAAATTCTGTGTTTAAATAAAATAGGTCCCCAATCACAGGCAAAGACAGAATATTAACGTTTCCGACTGATAGACTTAATTATGTTTACGGATTCGTGACTAACCTTTACACAGGTATGTCAATGAAGCAGTAATGATCTATTCTGTCGATATTGAAAATGGACTTTTTGATTTTAAGTTGACATATTAATTAAAGATCGGATTTGGTGATGTCAACGATTTTCGATGAGGTTGGGAACTTGATTTCACTTGATTCCAACGAAATTTATCCGGTTTTTACTAGTACTGGATATTTCTCACCCTGTATGGACACATGATTGTTTAAATCAATTATATTTCTTACACAATGCGTATTCTGTGATTAGAATAATTAAAATCAGCCCGAACCTATTTTTTTATTGAAGTTTTTAATGAATCTTATTCCTGTTTGTGTTTAAACTTAAAATCAGACTTTTATTATGTATTTTTATATTGGTGAATATAGGACCAGCGTCCGTACGTACTAACATTTTCCTTATATATTTATATTCATCGCTCCTGACATTCCAATTTCCGGGAATGGGAGAGAAAGGAAGGGAACATAGATCGGTACCTAAGTATGGTCATGATTTATACATGAATATTCATGAGGTGAAGGGTTAGTGAAGGCACTGACACTGATCCAGTGCGTGTCAGTGTAGAATGACATCGGGTCCAGAGGTTCATAGTAAGATCCCTACAGGAGTCATTATCGGTAATTTGGCACACCTGGTTCTGTCATCCAGTAGCAGAAATATTGAAAAGATATTGGAATATTCTCGCTCCTTACGATTAGTGAGGATTGAACTGACGCAAAAAATAATGTCAATTAATGAGGTCCATATATTGGTAACCCATTTTTTTATCTCCATATTAGTGTATAAAGGGTCAGGGAACCAACCTCTGCTAACGTTACAATACGAATGCTACCGGATTTATAAAATATGTTTGTACGCACGATGTTTATAAAGATTTAAATATTTTAACAAAGTATCAAATACTATTGATGTCTCCGTATTCAGTATACATCTTAGATTTAACAAAGAAATGTCCTCATCCTAGGGTTCTTAACCTTAGTTATTTTCAAAGATTCAGTCTAAGTGAAATCTCACGTAAAACAAAAACAATCTTAAAATTAAGAGCAATATTAAAATTTTTACATAGCTTTGTTGCAAAAGACGTGCGACGGATGTTGAATATTATATTATTATTCTGTTAATAAAGTCAATAAACATTCAAACTAATTTCTCCACATTGAGAAATTTTATTATTTTATGAAGACATTGTTTGATGCATGAAATAATGTAATGATGGTTATTTCAAAGAAAAAAATATGTTGTTTATTTCAAATATTTTCATAATGATTAGGAATATATTACTGGAGTGTATCCAGATATCTTGTATAAAACTAATATAGGAACACTTTTTTTGTCAATTAAATTTGATGTACTTATATTGACACGATAATAACTGGATGTCGTCTGTTGTTGCGAATCGCATTTCCGGTAAATTACGGCTCTAAATTAACCTGTATACACCGGTAGTTCTAAACGCTCCTAAGAAGTAGTAAATACTTATAGAATGTCTAAAGATGTATTAAAATGGCTATCTTTATGTTAAGTAAATATTTAATGGAGCACCACTGTCTCCTTTAAAGATGCAATACTACAGATACGTCAGTTTAGCTCGAATATTTTTAAACTCTCAGTCTGTAACAAATTAGTTACATCTATCATCTATGATGGACCCCCGGTAAAGAAAATGTTTCAAAAAACCTCGCCTGGCCCAGAGGCTATAAACATTTTTCGTGCTCAACTCGGGTTTGTGCTCAAAGTTAAATTGTTCTAGTCTACTTTCTCTGTTCCACGGTTAGCCCCTGCTACAATTAACATAAATTCACTATCAAAGCTACTCAATTTGTTTTGATATACATAAAATAAGCAAACCAAGTCTCAAACTGAGTTGAGCTGGAAAAAGTTTTATAACCTCGGGGCCTGATCCATTATATCTACAATACCGTAATCGTATCAACAAGTACGGAATTATCCGGCCACCGTTTCGAATCCCGGAAACTGCTTAATTAACATAAATATAAATACAAGGTATCTAAAAATAGAAATGCACGCACCACTTTATCTGGGATATTCATATAGCGCTCAACTTTACTGAACTATTTCTCAGATGAAATGATTTATAACTAGAAAATACATTAATTCATTTTCTCTAAAGAACTGTTGTGGCTTTACCAAACACCTCAACTTTCACGAGGGAATCGTGTTGCCATGCACGGGTTAGACATGGGGACATTCGCCAGACACCTGTTTGGTTACAAACGCATGACTTACGAGAACCGATCTGAATATTCTATATTCTGACTATATCTTCGTGAAGGTGTAGGAGAATTAATTTCCTACAGTCATTTAATATATTGGTGATTCTATCGACATCAGTCGGTCTAATCGCTTGACCTAGTGAGGCAATATTTTGCATATCGTCAAAAGAATGATTGAATTTTCATATTTTTACATTATTTTCTGCATCTATTGCATTGATTTGGGTAGTATTGCAACTTTAAGTCAAGGTTCAATCAAAGCAAAAAATATGAATCTTAATGTGTTTTACTAGACGTTAAGGTGACTATAAACGCGTAGTCCACACTTTTGTAAAAAATCAATAAGTGTGGACTATGCAACCACATAACTCACACTTTTGTGAAGTTTTGTCGCTAGCGGGGGAAAATACCATGTGCTACATAGATTAGTTCATAGTTGCCTTCAACTACACGACATAGTCGCTCGGGCTCCGCCCTCGTGACTATATCGTGTAGTTGAAGGCTACTATGAACTAACCTATACGTAATGATATGAAAACTTTTTTTTTATTTTCACTTTATTTGGCTTTTAGTAAAACATTATTGTTTTAGGTGACGTTGTATTATAGTTCTTTGTACCAATTCCATCGAGATTGCTTGTTCAAACATATATATAGCACATCGGTATGCTCGGAAATCATTAACTGAAAGATCTGTAGTCGTTTATCGTTCAACGACGTTTGCACTTGTCTTTTCAGGTAGCTGCCAAAGGGAATTTAGAGGATTTCCAGAGACTGTACGAAGCGGATCCATCTCGGTTGAACATCAAGGACAGCAAGGGCCTGACCCCTGCACACAAGGCTGCCGAATATGGCCGGGTCAACATCTTGAAGTTTATACACGAACATGGCGGTGGTCAGTGCTGCTTTTTTTGTGATAAAGGAAAAACCTCTGTTTAAGGTAAAGTCCCTGTAATGGTTCCGCTACATGTCGGACGTTATGGCCTATCACGGAGATAACCAAGGTGTTCTAATGTTTCATTAGGGTACCTTGGTTATCTTGGTAGAGGTAAAGTGGTCCAAGACATATATAGCGGAACCATTACAGGGACTTTACACCTCACTCTCAATGTGATAATTTTCACAATATGAACCCCTGTTAAAGAGGGTTTTGTCTCTGATTAAAAGCATATCTTGGAAACCACTTCTGATCATTTAAATGTATGCTATTTCATAAAGATAATTTCAAAGTTTTAACCCCAAAGTGCTTAGACTTTACATTTTTGGGTGTAATTCAATTCTGATCCCAAAGTTCAAAGTTCATGAATCCCAAATAAGTACCCATAATGCACCATTTATCTTTTTCAGCACTCTACACAAGGTCAAAAAGCAAAAATAAGATATATATTTTAAATGCATTTAATCCGCCGAAAATAGAGATACCGGTGATCCCAGTAATAGCGTTCATACCTGCGGGTAAAAGGGTTGTGTGTTCGCATCCTGCTGGGATAATAATCTTAAAGAATTTCCACAGAAGTAAATGACTTGTCGGAACCGTCGGGAGGTTTTCTTTAAAGTTGTTAGTTTTTGAATTCTAGTATACATCAAATGAAAACGGACCCAATTTTCACGTTTTGGGTTGCCATGGACATACATGTAGTCATAATTTATCATGTTGCTATGGTATCCGTTTGATAATGGAAATGCTGTTTTGATAATTAAAGCAGTTGTCAATTGGGCGTGGTGTTTGAAATGATTGTGAGATGACAAATCTGTTTCGGACCTGTTTTCTCTAAGTGTAAGTTGAGAAGATTATCATGATTAGAAGCATTATTAAATGATTGTATTTCTAATTTATGGGACATTTGCATGTCCTCTGTTTCAAATCAAGGGATAGCTGATATTACAAATGAGGCAACTGTTTGCCAGGGAAAATGATTTAGACCAAGCTGGTAACGTATCAGTGTCTTCACAATTAAAGTGCGCTCATTTGCATTAAAGAGAGCCAATGTATCACTGTTCATATATAATGAAATATTATTTGTAATACGTTTTTTATTATGCCTTTACACTTGCCAGTCAGTGATATTATTGCCTGAATACAGTAAAATCCAAATGAATTGAGGTCATAGTATTTGCTCAAATGAAAGTATATGTTCTAAAATCTTCAAGGTAAGGTATCAACTATATGTTTTCGGTACTATATATCACAGCGGCGTCTCGCTACAGCATCGTTCCCACTCATCAGCCA
>CM037777.1:101496885-101546885 GCA_021229015.1 Solen grandis | reverse complement strand
AGCTGTTAACTGGATCATCGCTCACCATTAAAACCTTATAATGGTTGAGCTGGGTCGTAGATCGTAGCTCAACATTAAATAAACCATAAATGGTTGAGCTGGATCTAGATCGTAGCTCGACCATTGAAAACTTTTATGGAATGGTTGAGCTGGGTCGTAGATCGTAGCTCAACTATTGAAATAAACCAAAATAAATGGTTGAGCTGGATCGTAGATCGTAGATCGACCACTGAAAGTGTTCATGGAATGGTTGAGCTGGGTCGTAGATCCCGCGAACAAAAAATTTCCAACGGAAGCTTTTCCGACGAATGAGATTCCCGACGACTGCAAAATTTCCCGACGGAAGCACTTTTCGAGACGAATGCATTTTTTTCCGACGAGCACATAACTTTTCGACGAATGCAATTTTCCCGACGAGGACAAACTTCCCAACGAAAAAGATTATGCCAACTTCACACAGCCAATATCGAGCCAACTTCACACAGCCAAGATTTAGCACATTTATCTTCCCTACTTATTAATGGCTGTGTGAAGTTGGCTCGACATACGACATACAACATTCAACTCTCACTATTCACGACATTGGACATTCAGATTTTGAATGTCGCACGCGACATTCACGACATTGGACATTCAGATTTTGAATGTCGCGGCACGACATTCACGACATTGGACATTCAGATTTTGAATGTCGCACGCAACATTCACGACATTGGACATTCAGATTTTGAATGTCGCGGCACCACATTCACGACATTGAACATTCAGATTTTGAATGTCGCACGCGACATTCACGACATTGGACATTCAGATTTTGGATGTCGCACGCGACATTCACGACATTGGACGTTCAGATTTTGAATGTCGCACGCGACATTCACGACATTGGTAACTTAAAGACCAGGCTCGAATTCCACCGACAATACTTAGCGCTAAGTAATACTTAAATTAGGTAGGAACGCATTCCACCATTCCTGATTTCTGAAATATTCCAAAACCAATGAGTCCAATGTCCAATGTCGTGAATGTCGTGCCGCGACATTCAAAATCTGAATGTCCAATGTCGTAAATGTCGGGCCGCGACATTCAAAATTTGAATGTCCAATGTCGTGAATGTCGCGTGTGACATTCAAAATCTGAATGTAAATGTCGTGAATGTCGTGCCGCGACATTCAAAATCTGAATGTCCAATGTCGTGAATGTCGCGTGCGACATTCAAAATCTGAATGTCCAATGTCGTGAATGTCGTGCCGCGACATTCAAAATCTGAATGTCCAATGTCGTGAATGTCGCGTGCGACATTCAAAATCTGAATGTCCAATGTCGTGAATAGTGAGAGTTGAATGTCGTATGTTGTATGTCGTATGTCGAGCAAACTTCACATGGCCCTTATTAATATAAAATTGTTTCCTATTTACTTTTTGAACCTACACTCCAAGGAGAGTTACATCCTTTGTGAAAGTAATTTTTTATATCAGCCCGATATAGGACCGATATGTGGAAACGATCTGAATTTTATATAGACAAATCCTTGTTTATTTACACTTGTACAATAAGATATGTTTATGTGCTGTTGATATTTACATTTGGATTCATGATACAATTTACTCTATGCTACTGGATCTGCAGGTTGGGATATCGGCTGTATATCGGCCTGATGTCGCAAACTGATATCAGTGTACTGATATCGGCACGATATACCCATGCTTGCTGGGATGTTTGTTCAAATCATGACCCTGGGGTCGAAATTTCTGATATGGAGAAGGGCAAGCTTTTGGGCCGCTACGATGGTATACTGGCTGTTTTCTAGTTTGATGGCAAAATTAGCGTTTGCACTGCATACTCTAACTCCTGCAAGGCTCTCTTTCACTGGTTCTGAGACAGATGTAATGTTAACTGATGGTTTTGCTTCTTCAACGAATATGTGATCTTTTTCCAGTGTCTTTTTTCTTCTTTTGCCGGTCATGGTTCAATTTGCATGGAATTCTCTTATCAATATGCTTGGTAATGTGCATGGGAAATGCGATTTGGTATGGTTATCCTGTAGTTTTACTTTGTAATATAGGGCTCCGATGCTTCTACTGGATGCTAATACTGACTTTATTTCGTTTTCTTTGAATGGTCTCAAATAAAATAAAATAATATTTATTGTCCCTTTTTAGTATCAGTTATAGTTGCCTGCTTTATGTTATAATTTCGATTTTGGAGTAAGTTTTTAATTTCAATTAAACCCTCAGTACCATCTGTGAGGCACACTATTCCATCACTTGATGGGCGGGGGGGGGGGGGGGGGGTCAGCAGAGACAGATAAGGTCGTAAGGTCGTCGTACGGCCTATTTTCGTCACCGTCCTATTTTCGTCATGTTTACATTGTGCGTGACCTACAAGCGCGAGATTTTCCAATGACGTCATCGGTCTGCTCGTAAGAACTGTACACATCAGTATTTTGGCTTAACAAGCAAAAATCGATAAAATGCGTCAAAAACAGGTAAATTTTGTAACTGAATAAAAGAAATCAATAAAAGAAACAAATTTCTTATTACTTTTATTTGTTCATATAATTTCCTGTCATAATATCCTAAAATAATGCATAAAAACATTATTTATCATACACTACCCCCAATCTTGTCGTCTGTTTACAAAAATCACGTAACTATGACGTGTTGTATACATGTTTAGTAGTTATAAACAGTTCCACAATACTGTTTCATTTATTTCAGAAAATTCCACTCAGACATGAGGCAAAATATAGGTGCTACTCTCCATCCAGTTTATCAAGTGCTTATCAGGCTGTAAGAGAGCACAATATGACTGTAAGGCGTGCTTCCATATCGTATTGTCACAAAAAAAATAATTATTAATCATCAAAGAACATGTTATTTCATATGATTAGCCTGTTAGTTGTTACATTACACTGATCCAATGTCTTTAAATTCGTTGATTTCCTTAACTGAACTGACCTGTAACTACTGAACTCCAACATTGGCGGATATGACGAAAATAGGACGGAATTCCAACATGGCTGCCGTTTCTATTTTTAATACAGTGATCCAAATTCAAAACACTCTGATACTAACAATTTCATTATTTGAAATAATTTGTACCTTTTGGAGGACCAATAACAAAATGAATTAACGGTACGTACATCATTATATGGTTTTTCATCGTTTTTATGTGGTATATTTTAAGTTACATTTTTACTATGACGAAAACTGGTCGGTCCACGCTACTGTTATATGACTAACCAATTTTTGGTGTTCAGTGTTCTTATTTTATTATAAATTTATATATTCTTATCTTATGTTTTCTTCTTCCATTGCGAGTGAATGCATTATCTCCAAAGTTAGTATACAGCACTTTTGTAGAAGGAGTGTTGTTGTTTTCGCATCTTCTCATAACATCACCAAAACAGAGCTGGTCAATCTTTTTTCGACTCTCACTTTTCCATTAATCATTATTGCTTTGATCTCTTGTTTCAATTTCAATGATGTTAGACTCAAATACAGTGACACAGATATTTTCTTTGTAGTATTTACTACATTCTTTTTTCAGATCAGTTTCTTTTATATCATCAATGCCCAATAGTACCTTTGGACTATAACACTTTTTTGCATGTTTTCCGACATTGCCTTTGTTTAATAACACTTTCTCTTTACTCGATTTTTTCTTTATTTCTGATTTAGATTGGGTTTTAGCCGGACGTACATATGATTTTGCTCGTTGTCTGTATGTTTGCAAAAGTATATCATCTGCTATTTTTCCAATAACTTTACTATAAATTATCGGTGACCACGCTGAACCTAGACATCGCACAGACCAGGCTACTCGTAAAATTGGATATTAGCCTATCAGATTTACCTGCCATTATGTTTGAAAGGAAATACAAATCCTTTAAAAGATCTTCATCCACCTGTACTTTCACTTTTCCGATATTCTAATGACCTTGACTTCAGTATCTGACATTTCTTTCACCATGTCTTCCCATATTTCACTTGCATCTCTAACAGCATCTCCATCTTCTTCATCTATAATTTCATCTTTGTCAATTTCTGTGCAAACCAAGCACATGCCTAGCACAATTTCTAATGCCCTCCTTTAATTTTCTTTCAGTTAGTGTTATTTTTTTCACTGCTACGCATTTTTATTGCTCATTGTACACCTTGAACTATTCTTTTCCTGTTCACATTATTTAATTTTCCTTCCCCTTTGTAGTGGGGTTTGTCAATTACAAGCTGCTTAGTGCAGAATAATAGAAAGATGCCTGAGAAAATACAAAACTCACATAAGAATACTGATCAGACAGTATAATTTACCTTAAAATAGTAAAACAATCATAGAAAATCGCAGTCAGTGTTTCGGATTCCGCCATATTCATTGTGCTGTTTTTTCTCTTTCGATAATGCATTTCCAGTGCCTATCCGGGAACCATGTTGAAAACGGTGATTCCTTTTAAGGAAAATATCCCCCGCCAAATTTGGATCATCTCAGATATTAAATAGTTCGACAAAATTCACGCACATTATCACTGTAAAATAATCTTAATACTAGTAAGCGATTTAAGCACCGTGAATTGAATGGTGATTATATTTTGTATAAAATACGAAAAAAAGTTTATCAAAATAGGTATGCACGTATTCATTGTGCCCAGGATTAGTGGCCGCATAATAAAGCGGGAACCATGAATGCAACTCTTTTATTAACAAATAGAACGTCTTTTTAGTCTCATACCGGTATCGCAAGAGGGGACTATGGGTTTGCACTCCGTCCGTCCGTCAGTCACACATATGTTTTCCGGATTTCTTTTCTAAATGATTGCAGATATTAAGCTTATATTTGGTATGTCAGACTACCACCATGAGTTACTCATCAAGTTCGAGTTCGTTCCGGTCGACTGATTTTTGACGAAATTACGGGCCTTAGACTTAGACAATTTCTTTAAAATATCAGTTTTCCTATCTTTTTTTCTAAACGCTTGCAGATATTGATCTAATGTTTGGTATGTCAGTCTACCACCATGAGTTTCAGATCAAGTTTAAGTTCCGTTCCGGTCCACTGATTCTTTTACGAAATTAAGGGCTTTGGACTCAGAAAACTTCTTTAAAATACCGGTTTTAAGGACTTTTTGATATTTAGATTTTCATCAAAAGTATTGATCAAATATTATACTTTTTTTGCAGCATGAAGAGGGGCGGGGCTTCTTAATTTTCTATTTGCCGGTAGGGGTCTTAGTATTGCCTAAGCAATACTCTCAGAATGCTTGTTTTATTTGAAGTTTTCTAGGATTTCTTCATATGTTGAGGTTTCCTTATCTATGTAAATAGTAAATAAACAAGATAAAACCCTGATGTAAGTAAAGTTTTATTTTGATCTGCGTTACATATCTTCAGAAAATGAGCTAAAGTTCCAGTGGTTTGATTAAAAAATTTAGACCAGAAAAAAATGGCGCCCTCTTCGTAAAATAGGCAACTTCTTCCCGTCAATTGAAATTTATATTCAAACTCATTATTCAAAATGCTCTATTGTCGGGCATCTCAATGACTGGTGCTTTTAGCAAAATTCAATTATTGGAAATAGTATCCTGTAGTAACAAAATCGGGAACTTGCGTGCAAAAATGTTGTTGTTATTTTCATTTTCCTATATTACCACCAAAAGACACATTTTCGATATGGCAAACCTAATTACATTTTTTCATGGGTGTTTTGATTATTTCATGTTATTATTTCAACTCCAGCTTTTGTACTTTTACAATTATGAATATTTTCCGTTTTCAGCATAGTAAATATCAGGGTCAATATGGCTGTCAGCTAAATGAACATATCCATATGTGTGTAATATTTTTACCTTTACCGTTTAAGGTAACCGAGACACACGTACAAGTGTTTCATTTCTTTATTGATCGATTTTTTAACCTGTCACAATCACATACATTTCACAGTAATAGCACGAAATAAATTTAATTTCTAATTCGCTATTCTCAACCGTAAAAATAATATTTATCCCCTAACCACTCTCGTACTCACAGGAGGAAAGAAAATCACAAATATTGTATAATATATGTCATCTGCATTACAGTATGTTAACGTTCAGTTGTCACATTATAATAAAATATAACAAGTATTTCCTACCCCGGTCATTAATCTGTAAAACGTCTAACTGAATTGTCATAGAGGAAAGCCTGTAAATAAACTAGTAACTGGTGTTGCACGCAACATATGAGTCCCCTACCGGTGAGATGCATATTTTTCCGTTATCATAGAAACCTGAATTTTGATCCGAGGAAAACAAAATGACGTGCAGAATCTCCATACTGCCATCTATTCATATACCGAGTTTCATAATATTATCTTAAACGGTTTTTAAGTTATCGCGGGGTCCAGATTTCTCGTGCACTTCAACATAGTACCGAAAATACTGATACGGGGATAAATCGATTTGTCTTCGCTCGATTCTTGATATATTCTGCACGATTTTTGGAAGCAGAGTATATAAAGTTGTAATATGAGCAAAACAGCGTAAACGTCGTGCACTTCAATGCTGGAGGTTACAGGTTCGATTCTACTTTTATGTAGTAATTTTACTCCTTTTTTTTCTTTTTAAAGATTTTCATCCGTCTGTTTGTCCGACTGTCTGTCTGTCCTCCGTCCAGATGTTCGGAAATCTGGATCCCGCGATAAAACTTTTAAGATAATATTTTGAAAATTGGTATATGAATAGATGGCAGTATGGAGATTCTGCACGTCACTTTGTTGTTTTTTTCCGGACCCAAATTCTGGTTGCTATGGTAACGGAAAAATTATGCACCTCACCGGTAGGGAGTCATTAGTTACTTGTTCTTTATGTCGATTACATTCGCCTTTTATGTTAAGGTATAACCCCTTAATACCCATACATCCTATCTTTTCACTGGATGGAAATATTTATATAAAACTTTGTCACTTTGAAGACATCCAAAAATAAAAATGTTTCACCGGGAGTTTTTCCAGGTTTTATTAGATGTAGGGGAGATAATCTTTATTTAAGTTAACATTGAAATCTATGGGAAATATACAATTTCTGTGAATATGAAAAACTTATTTGATTTTCGAGTAAAAATTACGGTAGAAAGATGCCTTATATGATTTTCATTCAAATTTCATGAACACATCTAAACTTTACTGTAAGAAAGTGAAGATAAACACTTTTTTTGTAGTTTTCAGGGGAGATAACTCATGACAACAAAATTATAAAGGGGAGATAATAAAAGAATTTCTGTCATATGTCATTAAATGACTATTTGCCTTTAAAATTTCCATGGTTTTACATTTTAAAAGCTTATATTGTGAAGTTATATGCATGGCTTTGATGGTTATTATGGGGCATAAACTTTAACCGGAAGTGAATTACAGGACATAAACCTTAAATCTCTTAAGTGTCAGACTTTTTTTCACATTTTTTTTTTTTATTTTTATCTTTATAGAAACATTGTATTCATTTTACCTAAGTTAATCTAGCATAAACGTCCCCTGTAACTTACTCCATTTCAATCGCTGTAAAAAGCAATCGCACACTTTCAAAACTTTTTGTTTAGCCTAAGAAAAATCCTCAGCCATTGCCCAGTTTAAGATGACTATGCCTCACATATTAATGTTTTGCTTTGGAGATAATAAGAAATAAACTAAGATTTTCACATGATTCCCGTGGTATGATATATTCACGTAAGTTGATTTCTTCAACAAGTAAAAAAAAAAAAGGTGATGACAAAAAAAAAACGGATTCGAACATGTAACCTCCATTATTGAAGCGCATGACATTTATCACTGCCACGGCAGGCAGTGATGTACTGCTCCTGTCACAATTTATATACTCTACCTGTCGCTAATTAATACCCGTAAACCGCACGGTATATTTCGATAACATGTGCAGTGACCGTGAACATTATGCACTTGTGACAGGACTTGCGTTCAGCTACCATTAAAAGTCCATAACATAAGCTTTTGTTTCCCTGTTGTATTATAACGGATAGATTGAAAGCTACGTACCAAATCCGTAACCGTTGCGAGGGTTATGGTTAACTGAACGAAACCCTGCCTTAACAAGGGTCACATGTAAACATACACACCATAAGGTATGCACGGTTACTAAAGTAAAACGACATATTTCAGGACATATTAAAACAACACTTTATATCGCGCGGTGTGTTAAATAACATCAGGAAGGCCAAGTTTAATTGGATTAAATATGACGTTTTTCATCACACTTGGTAAAACGAATGCAGTCACTGCCTCCATATGACATCTTTAAGCATTGACATTGTGAATAAGATAAAACAAAAAGATACGCTGAACACAATCATGTGGTATAAGACTAGCAGTGTCTAAAGTTGTGGCTCATTCGTTATTACATGTGTAGCAGTGTTATTGTGTTTATATATGCAGTTGATACGCAAGTGTTTTGTAAATACTGAGAGAGCATATAATTGTGTGCACAGTGCGTTAACCAAAGCATGTGGAAGTTGGTTTAATTGTACACCAGGTAGATAGATAAGTTGGTGTTAATTACGTGTAGTCTATACTACACGGTAACTTGAATAAGTTAATTCTATGCGCCCACGATCCGGATAGGCACTTTAAGATTAAGGTCACCACTCGAGGCTAACAGTCTGAATGCATATGAATACGGTAAAGGAATAATTTACACATAAATTGATAAATCTATATCAATTAAGCTATTGAACATACAATAAATTACATTTTAAAAGTACAAATGTAAAATTATTTTGAATGGTCAAGAGCTTTCCATTATGTTTTAACAAGGGATAAGACATTATTCCAAGTCATCACACATGAAGCCCTTATAGTAATACATGTATCTAATTCTTCAATAAAAGAAACGCCTCTGTTATTTGAAACAGAAAAAATATCAGTGCTCCAGGGAAGAGCAATAAGTTGTGATAAATTATGGTCAAAAAACTGTTGTCTTTTACATAAATACAAACCATTACATTTTAATATTTGTTCCCTCGCCACTTTTTCCACCTGATTTACCAACAGGATGTGTTGATTATAAAGCAACCCTTTATAGATAGTCATTTTAAATATATATGGTTTCACTCAGAGATCGATAACTACCTCTGTGTCACACATTTGTTTGATCAGCAAGTCAACAGTTGTGTTAGACAGCTACGTCGAAAGAAAAAACAACAAAACGGACCTAAATCATGTTCAGTGCTTATATAATTTATATCTGTACACATACATATGGACCTAGTATATATTGATAATGAATTACAACTTAATTGTGCTTGTATATAAAACATATGTTAATATTTTACCGACAAAATAGTTAGACTAGTATAATTTATCAGTTTAATTGATTTACAAGATATTCCAAATATTTAATATCATATATCTATTGTAATATTATAAATGCATGTATTTCCACATTTTAACACACACATTTATATCTATGAATCCAATTCGCGCCACGGCTCCGCTATAACGCCATTTCAATATGCTACTTGACTTTTATATGACAGAGTGACCATGGTAACATGTTATAAAGATTGACACACCTAGTGATACCCCGACTGTTCTAAACACATCACTACAAACGAGACGTGTTTACTGGTTTGGTCAATTTTTAGTTTAATATCCATACAACATTTTACTGTATGTGTATCACGACAGTCGGAGACACAGGTCAATTAATGCAGTATCATATTTTACCTTAAAATATTGGTTCAGTAACAGGTAAAATACTCGATAGCATTATAGTCACTTGAGACATAGGACATTGCATATTTCTGTAAAAATTTGAATAGTCATTTAAAATATATTAATGTAAGGTTAAGGGCATCATGATGCTGTCACGACCGGTGGGTGATATGGCTTCGCCGAGGTGTCGAGTCACAGATTTCTATAATGTACGGTAACCCGGATGGCGGCCCGCCGATCAGTAACATGTAGATACCCGTTTGATAAGATATCCTCTACATGACAGTAAGGGTACTATATTATAGGGAATGGGTAGGTCATGGGCGAGTTAGCATTAATTATATTGTTAAAACTTCACTCAGTGTAAAAGAAACGTAAACAACTGCATATGATATACTACATTAACCTGGTAGGTGTGAGACGTTTATCTGAATAAAAATCATTTATGGCGTATACAGAAACAAGCACAAAAAAAATAGTATGAAATGAATGTACACAGGGAGTGAACATGAAACGACTATGTTTAACTGAAATTTGAATTCTACGGTGTTCCACGCGAGCCACACCAAGAAGGGAGGATCGACTAAACGTCTTTGTCTACTAATGAGACTGCTATACACAGCCTGTTTGTAGCCATGGACAGATCGCACGTGGATCAGGAGGAGCTGGTAAGCCCTGTAATGTTTTCAGATTACCTTGTTCAAGTGCTTGAGGTTACTAGCTTACCCGTTACATGATCGTGGCACCGTGTTTACCAGTCCTGGATCCAAAGGTGTGTGTTGTTCATGAGAACTACAAAGTCAACGGATTTCCTTTCAAAAAGTCTGATTTACCCTATTCATAAGGTACTAGGGAAGACCAAAAAGTTCATGCAAAATGCTTGATATAAGTACTTCATTTACTGAAACTTATGATTAACAATACAGTGTATTTTGACTTGACTAGACTATTTGAGTTTACCGTCGCTTCAACAGTATTTCATTCATATAGCGACGTCCAGCTAATTACAGGTAGAGGAAGACCCCGAATGCACGGAGGCATCCGGGTAGAACCAACGACCTACCGCAAGCCAGCTTGAAGGCTTCCTCAAATGAAAATCCGAATGACCCTGCCGGGATTCGAACCCACGCGGTGAGGGGCTGAGTGAGTGTTAAAGTCAGCGACTTTACTCCCTCTGCCAATGAGGCCCTTACAATGTATTTTGAGTATTTTAGTTTATACAAATACACACATGCAATCGTTATATAGTTAAGTATAAACATATTTATTAATCAATTACTATAACGGAACAATTCACAAACATATACAGAATAGGAATCGTTATTTTCAGTTATTATTATTATTATTTTCTGTTATATCGCCATTTACTGTCAGTATAGGTCATATGATAAAAAGAATCTGACATGAATTGTCATTTCATATCAAATTTTACTAAACTCGTTCAGGAAAATGTCATGAAAATGTTATAAGCTCGCCAGAGGCTCCCTTAATAACATTTTCTTGAACTCATTTAGTACATGACAACTCGTGTCTGATTATTTTTATCATAATTATTATGACCTTAGTTATTGTTGCAACATATTAAGTAAAATTTTAATGAGTAAGAAGGGGCGGAACTAGCGAGCTCCTTCTAAATCATTAAGATTTTTCTTTATATTCTAACTTACTTAGGATATAAACTACATTTTGATTGGACAACATAAGCGTCATGTGACATTCTTCATGTGTAATGCATGTATCAGTAATTTGAATGTATGTGTCTATTTCAATATCGTGCTATCGCGCCTTATATAAATGGAGACACAATTTAACATGTTTGCGATCTGATTTCTCATTCAATAATGATTTTAATGAGGCGAACAGTTAATGAACATTTCGACAAGATACTTTACTGTCGAATTTACCGAAGTAATACTTGTGAAAGTTGATTAAAGCACTGATTATTTTAAGTAACAACTTCTATGAAATGTGAATTTGAAAGAGAGAGAGAGAGAGAGTATGTTTGTTAGCGGTTTCCAAAATTTGGCAAAGTTTAGATATCAAAAGTTTGCATTGAATATCGTGTTTTTAAATATCTGTCTTGTTTTGATGTTTATTTCCCCTTATTCACGCAAGAATACGTTTCCAAATATGGTATTGCGTACCACTACCGGTTTACACACTAGTCCATGTGGGCGGAGCCGTAAAGGCACGCCATAATGTCACGTGATGTCTTCTTAATGATTAAGTTCAGCGGGTCCCGTTAAATGATTTCATTGACTGAAAATGTAGGTTATGTTCTAAACTCATTTAACACAAACAAAACAAAATCATGAACGACTGTGGGGGACCGGACTGTGAACGACTCAGGCTACTTGTAATCTTACACAAAGAAAATAGTTCCAAGACAATAGCTACATAACAATATATAGGGGAAAGATCAACGTGAAATATGTTGTCAACAGTTTAAGTTTTTAACACGTAAAATGTGTTTATTCGAGGCATGGCAACACGCGCGAAATGCGGAGTTATATAGTAAAATGATTCGCGTTAAATATAAGAAAATACGTAATGATTATACGAAAACGGAAACAGCTGTTTATAAATGTATATTGTCATATGATAAATAGAGGATGCCTACGATGGTCAAAAAATGCCTTTTGATTTTTTTTTTCACGAAACCACATAAGGTAATGGAAATCTCTGTTGTTGTTGTGTTTTATTTGTTTCATTTTTTGTTGTGGTTTCATAATTAACAGAAAAATATAAATGAAATAAAGTGTTAGGCTGGATTTGAACCACAGTTCATATTGAATATTTAAGTGTATGGTATTACCAGCTGAAGCCGGATACAATAGTACAATCTAGGGCTAAATGTCCGTACCTTCACGTCCTGGACAGCTTGTACCATATTACATATTTGTCCATTTCAGTAGTCAGCCCGCCCGTCTGAGTACCGAGCACATCTTACTTTTGAATGACGTAGTCACAATTGTTCTAACCACTTGCTTGGTATTCGATTATCTACTTTGAAAACCGAAGAACCTCTCAATTTTGTAAATAATTATCGAACAAAGCTGTTACTCTGCCACACAGGTATGCTGCGATTAGGCAATTTAAGTGTTGGAAAATCAATTTTATGTCAAAAGCAAATATGTTACCGGACATAATAATAGTGTGTGGCATAAAAGAACAAAGGAACATTTTTTCTCAATGATTTTGTGTAACTGTCACTTCGTGTGCGACATTTCTCAATGAATTTGTGTAACTCACTTCATGTGCGACATTTCTCAATGCGGAGGGGAATGCAAAGGGGCTCTTAACTAAGTTTAGATATTGCATATCCAGGCTTTGGTTATTTGATAGTGTTACAAAGTTTTAAGTCCGTTACAAATCCGCGTAACATATTAATAATCACAACACACTATCGTCTTCAGATACCTCAGAGGAATTATTGTTACGCTATAAAGGACCGAAACCTGTATATTTACAATTCGAAAAAAGGACTGATCACAAGTTAAAGCAATGGTAGCGGTGAGAGAACAGGGAAACCGCATTTCATTTGTTTAACAAAATATTTTTAACGAGGATAAAATTTTCAATCCAATGCTATAAACCCACTTTAACATTGCATTAACAAGGTCGTTATATAAGAAAATATGAAAATACCATTTGTCTCAATGGACTGCTTACAATTACCTTATCGCCACTCTTATTCTCCATATCTCTCTTTCCTACAGTTTATAAAATTTATATTAATTTGCATATCTAAATCAAGAGGGCGAAAACTAAAAACAACAAACTTTCATAACTTTATTTAAGTTTTGCATCTGGCAAGCAACCATGTGCAAAAATAGGTTACCCAAAACATCCGCAGCTCGTCCAACCCTCTTCCACTTGAGACTGACACAACTTCAGTGCCCCAGGGCTTTGATTATTGCCTTGCTTGAAGACTTCGAGAAAAAAATGTCTAACTGATATTCATCGCCTATTACACGTATACTTGATTGATGTCTAAGCATCTAAGATATTCACAAACATGGTTAAATGGAACAAATAAATCACTTCTTACTTACTAATAGGATCTCCATCAAGTTTCGCAAAAAAAAAAAAAATGTGTCGTTTACTGAAAAAAAATAATTTCCTGACGGCACCTTTATTATATGGGATCATTCACTTGAAGAGTTAGAAACATTTATCGACAACTTAAATAATTTTCATCCGAATATTAATTTTACATGTACAATATCTGACCAGTCTGTCTCTTTTTTGGATGTAACAGTAATAAAAGGAGAATCTCTTCAAATTGAAACGGACATTTTTCTGAAAGAAACAAATAACCACCAATATCTCGACTATACATCGTGTCATCCTAAGAAGTGTAAAGACAGAATTCCATATAGCCAAGCAAAGCGATACAGGAGGATTATTTCTGACGATTCGAAATTCAACGCTTCTCTCCAGCAACTACGGAATTTTTTCTTTGACAGAAACTATCCAAAATCAGTGATAGACAAAGCTTTTAGTAATGTGTCCCGTATGTCTCAAGAAGATGCATTAGCCTCTGCGACTGGTGAAAAGAAAAGAGTTATTCCTTTCATTGCTATGTATAATACCAAATATAGGCGGTATTCTACATAAATACTGGGACCTTCTGAAGTTATAGAAAAGGGAAAATCTGAAATTTGTTTCCAACCATTTTATACCTATTGTTTCGTACCAGCGTCCCAAAAGTTTACGTGACTATTTAGTGGATTCAAACTTTACGCATAATGAATCTAAAACTTTTCTCTCTAAAAGTTGTAACACACCTAAGTGTTCTCACTGTTCCCGTATAAATACTGGCTCGTTTTTTTCTAGCCGTGTTACAGGAGAAAAGTTTTGATTCGCGTTGTAATACAGACTGTCAAACTAAGAATGTCATTTATCTTATAACGTGTTCAAAATGCAACATGCAATATGTTGGTCAGACCAAGCAAAATGTCTCAAAACGTATGAACAGCCATAAGTTTGATATTCGTAATTTTATGGACAGTGCATTTTCCTCTACCGTTGCTATACATTTTAATTTAGAAAATCATAATTCAAATGATTTCTCATTTATGCCTATTGATATTATCAATGGCAACATTGATCGCCTGTGCAAAGAAACCTTTTGGATACATAAACTTAGAACTCATGTTCCTGAAGGTTTAAATTCTAAACTACTTTATACAGTAGATTAATATGTCACCTATGTCTACTTGTATGGTAGATACTGTTTTTCGTTTTTTCCTATTCATGTTTTTTTTTTATTGTAATAAGCTATAGGAAATGTTTGTATTTTATATCCGAAACAGTACATATCTCATTTTGACGTTATAAATAGTACACATAACGTCTGCACTTTCCCGCTTTTTTGACGTTACGTTATTCATGGTGACGTCGTTTCCGTTGTTTATGTTTGAAAGTTATTGTTATCCTGATGAAGGCGTTAGCCGAAACGTTGAAGTAATAACAATAATAATTTTTCCTACGTGTTGTCGTTGATTTTTTCCACACTATATCGTTTACTGAAACAATCATTAAAGTATAAATAAAAGATAAACACACACACACACACACACACACACACACACACATTTCTATGCCACCTTAAAAAATGATTAAATGACCGTAAAAAAAATGCCAGCCGAATTCTCTTCTAAAAACCTCATATTCCTTTCCAAACATGAAATAGGCTCATGTTGCCAGGAAGTCTGCACTTTATTACATCGTGTATAGTATATTTATGTCACCCGGTGAAGGTGTGCCACACAGTCAAACTGTTTCTAAAAATTGCAAGATAAAAATATTGAAAACTGAGTCTGAATTATGTTTAGGGACATTCCAATTTCGGACAATGAATTAGTTTAAGCAACTATATTTGTCATTATGACTTTACTTGGTGATTAGGACAGCTGGATAAATAGTTGATATGTTGTTAGAATAATGTGACTGGTGTGGTATCATGTCACTTGTCTACGGTGTTATATTGATATATATCAATATAGACAAGGCCCCCACTGACTGAAATACGGTTGTTTGGACGTAAAAAAAAACACAGGCAGACGAACACATAGAAGTATCTTGAGATTTGGATGGCAAAGATCTAAATTTTTATGTGCCGTGTGGTAAAAATAGACATGCAACATTAATTCGGTGCATACCATAAAAAGAGTTCCTCGAAATACAGCGCACCCTCTTTAATTGTCAAATTTATGACACGAATTGCCTTCCATGACCCTCTCTCCCCATACGAAATTGAGCTATTTTAATCTTAACACCGACGGGGTTTAAATTAGAGCGATTTAGCGAGCACTAGTGCGAGAGTTGTTTGTGAAGGATTTCTATCATAAAAAGAAGTGGCGTTGTTCATTTTGAGATCGCTGATTTCATGTGGAGATTTTGAAAACGATTCAACCATTTTAAGATATCAAAAGAAAAGAAAGCCATTATAGGTTTTGTTATATTGAAGAAGAAATAACCGCTTTATTTGTGGCGTTTATTTGATATTGGATACTGTACGAGATGGGCGAGAACGGACAACCGAATGGGTTTATCTCAAAGGTTGGTAACTTGATCCACTCCTGTCAATATGTTGTTGTTGTTGTTGTCATATGGTAACACAAGACCTACCGTAAGCCATCTGGAATTAAGGCATGAACAATATGAGCGACACTTCCGGTTTTGAATCCACAATGGCGAGAGGCTAAGCACTATTGTAATTGGTTTCCGTCCCTCTGTCCATTTGTCTCTTACTTTGTCTGTATACTTCCACAAACGATTGTATTGAGTCGATGTTTAAAAATAATAAATCTCAATCTGTGCTCTGCTGTGCATTTTACCACCGTTTGGATTTCAGGTACATACGAAACACAGGCATGTAGCTAAATACACAACAAACACCAATAAAACTAGAAGTCGTTTGTTTAAGATACAAACGAAGCGGCTTTTTGTTTGTTTATTTCAAAGGTATTGAATATATAAGTTAATACAAAAAAAATGGAATAATGATGCATAATAATGTATGATTTAATACGTAAATCACCATTATCATAAATATATACTTATGTTCAAAAATAAGCTTCTTTTTTTTAGGTTTTCGCACAACTGCGAAGTGCGAAAACCTATTGTTCTCGTTGTGTTTATTTGTCATTTTTTTTTTTATTTTTCTTCTTCTGTCAAAAATTTGTCCCGAGCCTACAGTAACGTAGGATTAAGCTACGACCATGAAATTTTTAACACTTATTCACATTGTCCTGACTTAGATCCTTAGGAGCCATTTTTTCAGATTTGTCTCCCATTGTGCCGCTAGGTGGCGTTTATTATGTAATTGATTGTATTGAAAAATCTCCAAAATCCAAAGTCGGATTTAGATACGGTTTTTTTTATTCTGTTCCTTATTGGCACCCCAACAAAAAATATAGGTCTAGAAGTTCAAAAAAGATATCATTTCCTGTTCAGGAGGGGACCAAAGTTCGAATCTTGGAAATAACGCGTTTTTTAAGAGAAAATATGGTAGGTCCCTTTAAACAGAAATATTGGCCGACTTTGATAAGATAGAAGAATTTTGTTTGTTTAAACAGATTCGCAAGACCTAGCCGCACAAAATATATAGTGTGGCAATTTCAGGAAATGCACCGTTTATCCGCTAGAGGCGTTCAAAGATCACTGAATACGGAAAAAATAAAAATTTCAAGTTTTTAAAATATTTCATTTTTCGTCATTTTTTCATGTTTTTTCGTTCTCCTGTATTTATTTCTTGTTCGATTTTCATGAAATTTTCACTGAATGTGCAGTATGATGTTCTTAATCAGCTTATACTTTAAAATAATAAAAGGTAGTAAAGGTCAAGGTCATATCAGCAATATCGATTTTTTCTTTGACCTCATATAGCTCAAAAACGGTAAATATTCTATCGAGACATAACGGGTATAAAATGTTATGCTTTAAGAGACCTTTCTAACGGTACCAAAATTTTAAAAGTCAGACATCAAATGAAAAAAATAATTATGAAAAAACTCAATTATAGGTACACACAGTGGTTTTCTGCATTTATCTCAGAGGTTAATCACATATCATTATAATTTTATTGTCAGATTTATAGAATGTTTATTTACCTTTCTAACGATATGCAGTTTTTGAAGATCGGGTAAAAAATGGTCGAGTTATGTTAGATTTCCCATACGTAGCGAAAGCCCAATTTTTAAAATATTTCAGTCCAACGCTTATCTTACCTGTACTGGGGTGTGTATTTTCAGTGTATTATTGGCCATTTGACCTCCTGCAGTCTAATGCTGGTCTACCTGTACTGGTGAACTGGGGGTGTGTATAGTTCTCAGTGTATTGGCCCTTTAGTTTTTCTCGCTTGATTAGTTAGCAGGTTATATAGTTCCTCATTTTGTACATGCCAATTGTCACGTACACACTCTGTGCACGACGTTAATGCAAAATGTATTGTATTAAGATCGCACGCTAGTTCCATTTTAATTATTGTGGAGGAGGAAAAAGATTTTATATCGCACTGTAACTTTGGATAATCGCTGAACCCTACGTATGCCGATTATGGCACCTGTTGTGTAAACTGATATGACAGCGTGTAATCAAATTTGTTTACAGTCTGTAACTTATCACACACAATGACATATAATCGATTGTCCAATCATTCGCCTAGTTTATTTGCAATAGCCAATAAAAAACATGTCTTTAGTGTGTGACGTATTATGATGATTGTCAATTTTACCTTGACTGTGTTACGTTTTTTCTCTCGATTTTGTCGCAATGTGAATTCAAAAAAAAATATAGTAACCGTTCAAGACTATTTTCAACCGATGACATTTATTTTGTCAACATCACTTACGCAGGATGAACTATTACAAAAAATACCGACAACAGGTTTAATTTAAAGAATTTCGGCAAGCAGGATACTCGGAAATGGCTAAGTAATCCGTATGAAATTACCTCAACCGACACTGTCTTGCACATTGCCATTTTAAATGTAAAATGGGCAACATGAGTAACAATACAGTACACTCTCCCTATCAAAATACTCGTGCGATGTAAATATTTAACGAATTCAGAGATAATATAATTATATAATTATTTATATAAATATACGTTAAAATGCACCATTTGATTTAGGTAATGTAAAAAAAATCCAAACTTCAGGAGGGGATACCCCTCCCGAAACCCTCCTAAATGTATACCACGGCCGGGATGATGTTAACCTTTATTGGTTGTTTTACAAATGTAGGACACAGTTTATTTAGCTTTATAAAAAAGACGTACAATTTCATATAAAAAAGTGAAAGGAATGATAGAAGAAGTAACAATAGCATTGTATGAAGCTTATCTAAGTGAGAAAACCGATGATGTTGCGGATGCAACTCTAGTTTCATTTTCATCTTCTTAAGAAGATATTGAGAAAGCATAAATATGGATCTTATTTGATTACGCAACCGTTTACTATCATGCAGAAAAAAAGGGGGGCCTCCGTAGCCGAGGGGATGAAGTCGCTGACTTTAACACTCACTCAGCCCCTCACCGCGTGGGTTCGAAACCCGGCAGGGTCATTCGGATTTTCATGTGAGGAAGCCTTCCAGCTGGCTTGCGGTAGGTCGGTGGTTCTACCCGGATGCCTCCGTGCATTCGGGGTCTTCCTCCACCTGTAATTTGCTGGACGTCGCTATATGACTGAAATACTGTCGAAGCGACGGTAAACTCAAATAGTCATGTCAAGTCAGAAAAAAAAAATAGGAAAATTTTAAGATGATAATACTTTCCTAAAGATTTTCTTCTTACTTTATTCAATCGATTTTAAAAGTTTGTATTCTTTATTTAATATCTATTTCTTGCATAGAAAAAAAATAAGCAAAATCATGAAAATAATTTCTTATTTCTATGTAATTACTGTTATAAACGTCTTGAAACTTTCAACAATTCATTTGCTTTATATATTTGCTTATTTTTCAGATTTAGAAAAAGAAACCGTCAAACATTTAGAAAACATAAAAATCGATAGGTAGATATACATGTATTTGTCATTTTCTTCTGGTTTGCGGAAAGCCGTGATAGCAAATGCAATAAGTTTTCCGTATAGGTTTTCTGGCTCTAGTATAATTATACTAATTCATCGTAAATGCAACTTATTTACTCAAAAACGTATCACAATTCACTAATCAACGCAGGCACTCTTTCCTGCAGAAGAACAATCGGATCTTGCTCAACCAACCCAATGACCGCTTTCATTTCTTTCTTCAAATTAATAGATTTTCATGATTTAGCCCTTTTACGAAAAACATGAATATGTTTTGATAACGTTATCACTTGTAATTTTCTGGACCTTTTGTGCATGTTAAGGTTAGGCAATATTACTTATTTAAAGTTAATATATCCAATATTATGATTATTTTAATATATTACAAATAAATGTTGTCATAAACAAGTGACAGAACATAAATTCCTTAAGGTATGCTTAAGATTAGCATCAATACTCATGACGATGGAGCGCGAATGCAAATTGAAATGAATTATCTTTTGTATTTCAACGACGTCAGAGTCAAGTGACTAAAGAAAACTATCTTTTTTGCAAGGACATGTACATTCTAACGTTCTATTAATCCAGAAAAAAATATATTCGAGAATGCGAACAGGTTTGTTTTCACATTTTCAAGTAGGCATTTCATCAAACATGAATAACTGCCATGATTGATAACGTAATCACTTGAAATTTTCAAGACCTTATGAATGTACTAAGTTTCGACATTTTTGAAAATTTTAAGTTCATTGGTCTAATTGGCGATTTTATATGATTTTTAAAATAATTCTTGCTTTAGTATGCATGACGTCATAACCACGTGACAAAACAACATTTCTTGCAGTATGCATCACTTCAATTTTAAAATTAGATTGACTCAAAATTCATGATACCAGATCGAGAGAAATCTTTAAAAAGAAATGCATTTTGTCTTTTTGATGACGTCATAACCACGCGATTTATGAGAAAATCATTCAGAAAATAGAATGTAAACCTCTATGCCGATATGCTGTCCAATTTTCATGCTTATAACGCATCAGGGGGCTTTGTAATATTTTTAAATTTAATTTTTGGACCAAAGTTCGAAACTCGGTATTGCCATGAAATCTTAATCTTTTCGAATTTGGAAATTTGAGTACCAAGGTGCACATCTACATCATTAAATACATCTTCTGTAAAAATATCAAGATAATCGGGCCATAACTGAATGCTCTAGAGCGCAAACAATCTTTTGAAGCTGACGTCAAATCTGACGTCATATGACGCCAATGAAAATTGAAAATGATTGAATGTATAAAAAGATACATTTTTATCGCCGCAATTTCAATTTCATTAAACTTGGCTCAAAATGTATGATGCCAGAGCGAGAGAAATCTCTGAAAAAATAGGATTTTGTCCTTTAAATGGCGTCATAACCACGTGACTTAAAAGGAAATCTTTCGGAGAAAAGAAAGTAGACCTCTAGGCCGATTAGCTGTCGAGTTTTCATGCTTTTAAGTCAACAGTAGCCTTTTTAATATTAAATAATAGTTTTAGGACCAAAGTTCGAAACTCGGTTTTGCCATAAATTCTTAAATTTTTCGAATTTGGAAATTTGAAAGACAAGGTGCACATCTACATCATAACATACATCTTCTGTGAAAATATCAAGATAATCCGACTAAAATTGAAGGCTCAAGATCGTGAACAAGCTTTTGCAGTTGACGTCAAATATGACGTCATTTGACGTCATTGAAAATTAAAAATAATTGAATGTATAAAAAGATACGTTTTTATCGCTGCTATTTCAATGTCATTAAAATTGACTCAAAATGTATGACGCCAGAGCAAGAGAAATCTTTGAACAAATAGGATTTTGTCCTTTAAATGACGTCATAACCACGTGACTTAAAAGGAAATCTTTCAGAGAAAAGAAAGAAGACGTCTGGGCCAATAAGCTGTCCAATTTTCATACTTCTAACTCATCAGTAGCCTTTGTAACATTAAATAATAGTTTTAGGACCAAAGTTCGAGACACGGTTTTGCCATAAATTCTTAAATTTTTCGAATTTGAAAATTTGAAAGACAAGGTGCACATCTACATCATAACATACATCTTCTGTGAAAATATCAAGATAAAACGACAAAAAATAATGGCTTTGGAGCGAGAACAAACTTTTGAAGCTGGTGTCAAATCTGACGTCATTTGATGTCATTGAAAATTGAAAATGATTGAATTTAAAAAGGCGATTTAATTTTCATGTTGCTCAGACACTGGCAACATATTGAAATTAACTATTAGATTAAGTTGGAAAATGAGGAATAACTAGATTTCATTCGATGATACGAATGATAGGACTTTCTGCTAACATTTTAAAATATAAAGATTAATACCGTTAGAAAGAATATATATTAAATTCCCTACCTTTTTTTTTTTTTTTATATGGACTTTGTGAAATAAGCCATATGGCAAAAGTAAATAAATCTTTATTTTGATATCGCTTTCTTAAAACTTGACCAATTTTAGTATTCTAGGTACCAAAATAAATGTTCTGAAAATCCCGATAATTCCATTGTAGCATATTTGGGTCTAGTTTTTTAGGTATTCAAAATATAAGCAATTAAACTTAAACCTCTTAATTCTGCAGATCAAATTTCTTTTTTTTTATTTTCGTGTACAGCCGCGGGAATAAAATCGTAAATGCTACCATGCAATAGAATCGTCGATGCGTGTAGCCTCGTGAGTTAAATTTCAATAACGCTAGTACATACGATCGAGACGACTGTATTACACAAAGTTACTCCATTTTGCGCTTTTAGCTAACGGACAAATTAGCTTGCAGCGTCTTGAACGGATGACATGTGTTGATCATTTTGTTTCAAACGTCTACACTTATACACGCTCATGGTATCTCAAGCTGGCAATTAAATTACAATGTACTATAACATATATTTTCACAAAGCTTATCATTTATCATACATTTGGAATATAGCTTGTACAACATTTATCAATTGATGCAACAATAAAGTCGGGAAATTGCAATGTTTCAACAACGGTCTAAATGACATGTGTCAAAACGCTCAAAGGATTATGGGAAACGCAATGCTGCAACTAATATGTATAAGTAACGTAAATAAAATGATTTGACACAACATTAAATCATTGTCAACACTTGTTTAGTTTGTTTATTTGTTTGTTTGTTGGGTTTAACGTCCGACCGACAGTATTTCAGTCATTTGGAGACGATGTCTACTTGATGCAGTTATAGTGCTGCCACACTGCCGTATCACGCCGTAGACATATGGCATGATACCACACCCAGTCACATTATCCTGACACCGAGCCAACCAGTCCTGCAACTACCCTTATTTGCTGAGCGACAAGCAAGGGAGCTATAACAGTACCATTTTTTTACGACTTTGGTAACCCACGATCTCCCGCTCTCGAGACGGACGATCTAACCACTCGGCCACTGGGAATGGTACACTTATTTCCAATAATTCTTAAAATTAAAGCCGATAACTCTGACATAACGGCAAAATCGCTGAAATTCTGCATGTTTAAATTCTTATTTTTGATGTAACTTCCTTAATCCCAATACTTTATTATTCAACACAAATTAAACTACATTTCACAGCTTTTGGAAAACATTCAATATTTGTTGAGATACAAGCTCTTAAACATCGAAAAAATTGCAAAATCACCAAAGCTATATGCGCGAATTTCGTTTTATTTCCCATTACTCCATGAATCTTAGGTCAATCATTAAACTTTAAGCATAAATAGAACGGCCAAACATTGCTCTACAAATAATATTCATCATCATATTTTCGAAAATCAAAGGTTTTCGAGATATAAACTGTTAAACACACTGAGGGTTACCAAATTTTTGTTTTTCCGCCATAACTCTACCGATTCAACCCCGATCATCAAAAACTAAATATCATCTGAAAGGTCTTTCTAAGCACTACAAATTATATGCATAGTGTCTCGATAGAATATTTACCGTTTTTGAGATATTTAAGGCCGAAGAAAAATCCGATAATTGATATATGACCTTGACCTTTGGGATTTTCCGGAAATGGACGTGAAATTTCTCCATAGAATCTAATACTGCATCTTCAGTCAAAATTTCAAGCAAATCACACAAAAAATAAAGCTTACATGGCTTAAAAACCGTTTTGTTTTAATACAAACGTTTTTAAGCATGATGACGTCATGTGATGTCAGTTTCGTTAAAAGTACACTTTTCGTCTTGCTTTCATAACTCAACCAATTCTACCCCTCTTCAAAAACTAAATATCACCTGAAAAGTCTTTCAAAGCACTACAGATTTTACCCACAGTGTCTAGGTAGAATCTTTTTCGTTTTTGAGATAAACCTTGCCGAATAAAAACACCAATATCTGACATATAACTTTGACCTTTAAGATTTTCCGGAAACGGAAGTGATTAAGGAAAATGAGATGCTATGTTGCACATTCAGTGAAAATTTTATCTAAATCGGCCAAAAGTTAAGGCATGTAGGGCGTAAAACCCTACAGTTTGGATTAAAAGTTTGTGAACGCGCCACGACATTATTTTACGTCATACGACGTCAGTCTTTTCAGAGCTGTAAGACATTGATAAGACACATATTCTGTCCAAATTTTAAGTTTCTAGCTTATCTGAAAGCTTCGTAGTACTTAAATATATTGTCCAAAGTTCGAAACTTGGTTCAGCCATAGATCCTTGGTCTTTTTCAATGTTGCAAAATGTAAATAATCCTGTACAACTAAATCGCAATCCATACATTCTGTGAAAAAATCAAGTCAGTTGGTCAAGAAATGACGACTGTAGAGCGCATACAAGCTTTGGAAGCTTTTTTGAACCCTGACGTCACGTGACATCACATGAAGAAAAATTGCTGCAATCAAAAGCGCCAAAGTCACTGTGCATACTGTTAAAATTTCATGCTGCTGCCTTCTCGGAAACCTGTTTTAATTGAACCTCAAAAGTAAGAATAAAGTAGAATAAATGATTTTCAGTTTGATCAAATTTTAAACGGATTGCAGAAAGTCCTATCGTTTGCCGTGCAAACGGAATCTAGTTATTGGAATACGAGGAAGACATTAGGAAATGAGAGTATATACTATACATTTTGTGAAAACTTTAGGAAAATCCACCCACTTATAATGTCTGCAGAGCGCAAACCAGCTTTTTGACCTGACGTCTATTCTGACGTCATATGAATATGAATGTCATTACATTTAAAAATTCAGCATCTAAAATACATGTCATAAAATCTTCATCATTCTGGACCATTCGGATAACATCGTATAGCGCGAGAAAGGAAAACATATAAGAACATGATGACATTAAATGACGTCAGACCTATGAAATTCTAAAGAAACCTTTGAAATTACAACATGAGCAAATTTCATCTTTCTATCTCATCTGGGGGCTTTAAGATATTTAAATTAATTTTGAGGTCATATTTTCGAAACTTGGTTTCACCAAAGAACCTTGGTCTTTTCAATGATTGAAAAGGAAAGTAAGGATGCACCACAGGGGCTCGAAGTTGCATAGGGCGAATCGTTTCGTACTTAATGGTAACATTAAAAGAAGAAGGGAGGACACTGTTTTGAGATAAAATTTGGTAAAAACGTGTTTATTACGAAATTCAATATTGAAAATAGAACAAGTTTTAAATGCATAATTAAGAAATTCCCGAACGTAATTGACATCGTTTTTCTTTTGTAACGATAATATCGTTAATTTATTGCTCCAATCGAGCTTGACAACAGCCGGGGAAGGCTATTTCCGGTTTCTTTCGTAGTGAATATAAAGGTTAGTCTTTATTGGTCAATCAAAATGTAAACGAAACTGAAATTTTCCGGGAAAAACTTCATTGAGTTACGGAGGTCCAATAAAAGCATAAAAAATGCGATTGAAAATGGGCACAATGTATTCATTGTCGGACAAGCATGTACAAGGAAGTCATACCTGTTCACTCAATATTCGATTTAAATATATTCACAAATGAGCGCTTACATTTTGTTCACTGCCAAACAAACCGGAAGTAACCGGTCCCGGCTGTTGTCAAGCTCGAATTGGACATTAAAAACACTTGTTAGTCATTTATAAGAGTTAATACAACACAGGAAACGGATCGATTTTTAGCTCACCTGAGCACAACGTGCTCATGGTGAGCTTTTGTGATCGCCTTTTGTCCGGCGTCCGTCGTCCGTCCGTCCGTCCGTCCGTCCGTGCGTGCGTGCGTCTTGCGTCAACTTTTCCTTTAAACAACTTCTCCTCCTAAACAACTGGATGGATTTTAACCAAACTTCACAGGAATCATCCTTATCATGACCTCTATCAAAGTTGTTCAAATTATATTGATTGGGTGAATAAGTAGGTCACAGTAGCTAAAAATAGATTTTAAAAATGAAAATTTAAAAAATCTTCTTCTCAGAAACCACAAGGCCTAGCCTTTTGATTTTTGGTATGTAGCATGATCTTATGACTCTCTACCAAGATTGTACAAATTATGACCCTGGGGTCAAAATTGGCCCCGCCCCAGGGGTCACTTGATTTCACATAGGCTAATATAGGAAAAACTTGAAAAAATCTTCTTCTCCGAAACCACAAGGCCTAGCCTTTTGATTTTTGGTATGTAGCATGATCTTATGACTCTCTACCAAGATTGTTCAAGTTATGACCCTGGGGTCAAAATTGGCCCCGCCCCAGGGGTCACTTGATTTAACATAGGCTAATATAGAAAAAAACTTGAAAAATCTTCTTCTCAGAAACCACAAAGCATGGAGTTTAAATATTTGGTATGTAGCATGATCTTATGACTCTCTACCAAGATTGTTCAAATTATGACCCTGGGGTCAAAATTGGCCCTGCCCCAGGGGTCACTTGATTTAACATAGGCTAATATAGAAAAAAAATTGAAAAATCTTCTTCTCAGAAACCACAAGGCATGGAGTTAAGATATTTGGTGTGTAGCATTGTCTAGTGGATCACAACCAAGTTTGTTCAAATCATGACCCTGGGGTCAAAATTGGCCCCGCCCCAGGGGTCACTTGATTTTACATAGGCTAATATGAAAAAAAACTTGAAAAATCTTCTTCTCTGAAACCACAAGGCCTAGCCTTTTGATTTTTAATATTAGCATGATCTTATGACTCTCTACCAAGATTGTTCAAATTATGACCCTGGGGTCAAAATTGGCCCCGCCCCAGGGGTCACTTGATTTAACATAGGCTAATAGGAAATAAACTTGAAAAATTTTCTTCTCAGACACCACAAAGCATAGAGTTTAGATATTTGGTGTGTAGCATTGTCTAGTCGATTCTTACCAAGTTTGTTCAAATCATGACGCTGCGGTCAAAATTGGCCCCGCTCCAGGGATCACTTGATTTTACATAGACTTATATTGGAAAAAAAACTAGAAAAATCTTCAAGGTCTGGAGTTTATATATTTGGTATGTAACATGGGCTAATAGACCTCTACCAAGTAGAGTGTGGTAGTGTGTAGCATTGTCTAGTCGATTCTTATCAACTTTGTTCAAATCATGACCCTGGGGTCAAAATTGGCTCTGCCCCAGGGGTCACTTGATTTTACATAGCCTAATGATACCAGGTGAGCGATCCAGGGCCATCATGGCCCTCTTGTATGTATATAGAGAAACCTTTAAACAACATCTCCTCTGAAACCACTGGACAGAATTTGATTAAACTTGGCAGGGATGATCCTTGGGTCAACCTTCACAAAAGTTGTTAAAATAAACTTGATCCATGTAGAACTGTGGTTGCCATGGCAACAAAAAGAAGAAAAAATGAAAACTTTAAAAATCATCTTCTTCAAAACTACTGGCCAGATTTCAAAATAATTTGGTACAGATGTTCCTTGGGTCAACCTCTACCAAAGTTGCATATATTATTCCGATCCGTAAAAAACATGGCCGCCAGGGGCGGGGCTTATTTGCCTTATATGTATATAGAGAAACCTGTAAACAACATCTCCTCTGAAACCACTGGACAGAATTTGATTAAACTTGGCAGGGATGATCCTTGGGTCAACCTTCACAAAAGTTGCTAAAATAAACTTGATCCATGTAGAACTGTGGTTGCCATGGCAACAAAAAGAAAAACAAATGAAAACTTTAAAAATCATCTTCTTCAAAACTACTGGCCAGATTTTAAAATAAATTGGTACAGATGTTCCTTGGGTCAACCTCTACCAAATTTGCTAAAATTATTCCGATCCATAAAAAAACATGGCCGCCAGGGGCGGGGCTTATTTGCCTTATATGTATATAGAGAAACCTTTAAACAACATCTCCTCTGAAACCACTGGACAGAATTTGATCAAACTTGGCAGGGATGATCCTTGGGTCAACCTTCACAAAAGTTGCTAAAATAAACTTGATCCATGTAGAACTGTGGTTGCCATGGCAACAAAAATAAATATGAAAACTTTAAAAATCATCTTCTTCAAAACTACTGGCCAGATTTTAAAATAAATTGGTACAAATGTTCCTTGGGTCAACCTTTTTATCTCAGGTGAGCGATTTAGGGCCATCATGGGCCTCTTGTTTATTTATTCCTTTCATTTAAATGCATATGAACTCTTTTACTGATCGTTACTAGCTTAAAATGCGATATTCAAAAGTCAGCCGAAAATAGTGTCTTCCCTTCCTTTTTGAATGTTACCATTAAGTACGAAATGATTCGCCCCATGCAACTTCGAGCCCCTGTGGGATGCACGACTAAAGCGTAACTTACACCCATTGAAAAAAAATTACAAGAAAATCCATTCACAAATAAATTCTGCAGAACACATACAGACGTCACATCTGGCGTCATATGACGTCATATGAATTTGAAAATCATTGCATTCGAAAAGACATGGTCTGAAATTTTTGCCATACAATTTTCATTGTTATGGGCCTTTGGCAATTACATTTTCCGAAAATGTCTAAAATTAATTTATAGTGAAAATAGGATATTTTCCGAAAATGCTTTAACTTACAGTGTAGAAATACCGCGTGACCGATACGTTACTAAAGGCATCAATTATAAGACAAAACTGTCAACATTTGGCTCCGCTTGAACAAAGAAAATTACCCGTAAGAATTTCGTTTCTTCATCGATTTCAATGGGACAAGTGTCAGTCTAAGGAGAAAAACTTATTTTATATGTATAAAATTTGAGGTCAGTGGTTCTAATCTTGGATTACCCATAAAACCTTTGCTTTTTCGAATTTGGAAATACGGACACCGGTAGGCACAACTTAAGCGTAACATACACATTCTGTGCAATTTCAATGTATATCGCTCCGGAAATATTGGCTGCAGACCGCGTACAAATTTTTGTAGACAACGTCAAAGTTGACATCATGTGACGTCATAGGCATAAAAAATTCAATGAAATGAATTATTCAGTATTTAAATAAAGGCTTTTAATTTTTCATGCCACTGGAACCTTAGCAACATAGAGAAATTAACGGGTAGATATAAGAAATTCTTTTTTTAACGTATGACGTCATATGACGTCAATTGACATTCGTCGTCACAGAATAAAAAGAAGCTTTCTAGACTAATATTCAGTCTAAATATCAGCTTTCGAACTTATCTGGATGCTATTTTATACGTAATTGAAATATAACGTCAATCGTTCGAATCTTGGATTCGCCGTAGAACCATTACCTTTTCGAATTTGAAAATCTGGACAACGGTTTACACAGCTACAGTGTTGTATATACATTCTTTGAAAATTTGATGAAAATCGGTCCAAAAATAAAGGCTATAGATCGTTTGAAACCTTTTTGTCCTGACGTTAAATCTGATGTTATATGACATCACATGAATATTAAATACATTGCAATCAAAACACATAGTTTGAAGTGTACGCCATTAAATTCGATGGTCCTTGAAACTTTAAAGCATCTATCTTAACGTGTAGATATCAGAAATTCTTCTTACTTTTTGACGTCATATGACGTCAAATGACGTTCATCTTCACAGACTGTAAAACACATTTGGAGACTTATAATCTCTCTAAATAACAGCTTCCTAACTCATCTGGAACCGATTTTATACGTATTTGAAATTTGACGTCAATGGTTCGAATATTGGATTCGCCATATAACCTTTGCCTTTGCGAATTTGGAAAAAAACGGACACCGGGATGCACAACTAGAGCGTAACATACACATTCTGTGAATTTTTGATGAAAATCTGTCCAGAAATAACGACTGTAGACAGCGTACAAACATTTTTAGATGACGTCAAGTTTGACGTCAAATCACGTCACAGGCAAATAAAAATCATTGAAGTGCAAAATGTTTAATGTGTAGCACATACTATTATATTTTCAAGGTGCTCGAACGTTTGCATTATATAGAAATTAACATGTAAATAATAGAAATTATTTTTCACCTAATGACGTCATATGACGTCAAATGACGTACATCTTCACTGAATAAAAAGAACTCTTAGAGGATTATATTCTGTCATAAAATCAGCTCCTTAATTCATCTGGAAGCGATTTTATAGGCATTTGAAAGTTGACGCCTATGGTTCGAATCTTGGATTCGCCATAAAACCTTTGCCTTTTCGAATTTAGAAAAACAAGCTAGAACGTAACATACACATTCTGTGAAATTTTGATGGAAGTCGGTCCAGAAATAATGGCTTTAGACTGCGTACAAACGTTTGTAGACAACGTGAAGTGTGACGTCATATGACGTCATAAGCATATGAAAATCATTGAAATCGAAATTTCAGCATATGAAGCATATACCGTTAAATTTTCATGGTCCTTGGACTCTTGCAACATATAGAAATTAAGGCGTAGAAAAGAAGAAAAATAAGAATAAAAAACAGTACAAACCCAATAGGCAGAAAGTCCTAATAAACATAACAAACCCTATACGTTTTCCGCGGAAAGCCTTAAAAATGCTTTGTTCGATTATATCACAATGTGCGTCATTTCTTATCCATATTCTTTTTCTTGAAACACGGAACCTAAATGTAAACATAACGATTATTCAGGATTGACTAAAATAACTGTGTGGTTGATAATACATGTATATATCATTTTTTAAAATATATATTGGTTATTTATCCGCTTTATAGTAAAAAAAAATTACAAATAAATTACACATTCTGAATCATTTTTTTTTTGTACTTAATTGTTACAGATACCAATGCTTTCGATGGATAAAGAGGACGAAACAAAGGAATTCATTGAAAGTGAGGACGAATCCGACACTCCTGACCACGTGTTGATGAAACTTGGAGGATGTGGGAAATTCCAAACCATTCTTTGCATTTTAATACAGGTAAAACGGTATTTCGGTGTAAAGGATTTTTTCTAAATGCCCCACCCCTTTTGTTTTAAATATGATGGTAATTGTTGAAGATATAAAAAAAGTTAGAGCAAAGTAATTTAATCTAGATTTCGTTTGTCCCTAACAAACGATAGGGCTTTCTGCTCTGCAAGTCAATTTAAACCTGGTAGGTTAGATGAATTTCTTTATATGTCATGTTACTTTCCGCTATTTACGTTTCATTGTGGTATGTTAAAATATCAACATTATACGTACAGTGTTTATAGTTTTGAGTTGCACGTTTTTCTAAGTTATGCTACAGTTTCTTTAGGTGTATGCAAATCACCTTCGCCATACTCTGACGCAGAAAATTCTTTAATGCTGTAAGAAATCCAACATCGTGAATGGAACCCAACTAAATTCATTAAGGACCTAAACTTAACCACATTAAGTTTTAGTTTGTTGACAATAGTGAAAATACAACATCTTGTTCTTAATTTCTTGATCCTTGACACGATGCTGTAACCGCGGTTGATGAGCATGACGAAAACGATGCACCTACGTGAATCTTCTCATGACACGATTTGAATCACTGATCCTGTCTCCAAACGTAGCGATGCATGCATCAGAATTACGGAAGTGTACATTAAAATATATTACTTCCTCACCAGCCTTATAAAGGATGTCGCTTTAACACAGAGATGGTGGTAATTATTCACAATGGCCCATTAACTTGCAGGTATCTGTGGTGTTCTCGATGTGCTGCATGCTGCTTATAATCAGATATCTAGCTAATATTGGTTTTTGTGTAGCCTGACTAGTCAGGCGACATATAGGGGTTACTTTTGGCGGCGGCGGCGGCGTCCCCATCTGCTTGTCCGGAGCATAACTTTGTCACCATCAGTTTGACACTTGATATGTATGTTTCTTGCAATGACCCGGAGTGCACGCCAAGAACATAACTCTACCTTGTGCTTTTGTTATTCCCCTTTGATAGATTTTCTTTAAGAATTTTTGTCCGGAGCATATCTTTTTCCAATTTAAATGACTTGAGACTTGATATGTATGTTTTTTGCAATGATGTAGAGTGCATTAATACCCCATCTTTAAAAGAAAGTGACAAATTGGCATCTTTACTGTCAACAGATAGGCGGAGTTCTGTTGAGCCCCTTTCAGTCACTTTGGCTTTTGTCCTCTTAGCCGGACTTCGCCATTTGGTCGTCTGCTTGTTTATGTTTAGCGTCCAACCGACAAAATAAATTATTTTGGGACTTTTCCTCATAAGACTGTATTTTTGTGTTTGGTTTAACGTTCCATTAACATTATTTCAGTCATTTGGGGATTCTTGTCTACATGAGAAAGATGCTGATATATCAAGCTGTTGTGACATGGTTCCTTAGTTATATCATTCTCGCACTAGGCTATACAGTCCTGGAACACTTCTCTTATGGTTATGCTTAGCGCCAGACGCAAGGGAGATAAACCAGGCCAGGGATCAACTCAACGAGTTTCCGTGCGTTTAAGATTACCACTTGGTCACTGGGAAAAGTTCGTCTTAAAAAGGGACCTTCCTATTTTAAGTACAAATGTACAAATCTTCTTTAACCACACTCTCTCTTTCTTGGCAGTGTCCATTTAGGAGTAACTTCTTGTTGCAGATGATGATGTTCTCCTGCCATTTAAACATCGAGTTAATCGCCAACTTGACCTTCTTGGTCTTTTGATTAGCTATATTGGTACATTCGGTAGTGGCGGATTTAAAGGGGGCTACTATAGAGCCGCTGCCCCAACCCAGAAAGTTATTGGGAACACATTTAATGATAGAATGCTAAGAAATTTGGTAAATTATTACATCACACATGTTAATTGAGCTACTTAGAAGCGCCTTTGTCTGATAGCGCAGAAGAGGGTTTGCCTTAAGTAACCACAAAACCTGAAACTTATGTCCATGAATTTCTGAAACTGCGACTGATGGGACCTCTGAGGATTTCTTTTTTTCTATTAGTGAGTTTCGAGTAAGAAAAGTGAGTTTCGAGTTTAAAAAAAATGAGTTTCGAGTCTGAAAAAGTGAGTTTCGAGTTAAAAAAAAAGTGAGTTTCGAGTTAAAAAAGGTGAGTTTCGAGTCAAGAAAAAGTGAATTTCGAGTTTCTAGTTAAAAAAGGGGAGTTTCGAGTTTAAAAAGGTGAGTTTCGAGTCTGAAAAAGTGAGTTTCGAGTCAAGAAAAAGTGAGTTTCGAGTTAAAAAATGTGAGTTTCGAGTCAAGAAAAAGTGAGTTTCGAGTCTGAAATAGTGAGTTTCGAGTTAAAAAAAAGTGAGTTTCGAGTCAGAACAGATGACAACTAAGTGTATATACTGTACAGTGAACGGATAAAAATGTGTATGTTTTGGCGACTGTGTATATTTTTAACAACATTTTTGTGTTTTAATTGCTTTTTACGGTAAAGTATATTAAAAAAAATCGGGAAACAGTTGCTTATATCAGTAGTGAGTTAAATATTTATATTACTCTGACATGACGTATCGTTTAAGAAAAATCTATATCCCGGTAAACTCAAATAGTCAAGTCTATATCCCGGGTAACTGTAAAAAAGCAAAGAACAGACACTAAAGAAATTCCTGTAAATGGTTCAAATGCGGCATACCTCATTCCGAAATAAACCGTTTTAAAATGGTGCCGTTTTTTCTCTCCACATTTTTCATAATTTATTGGTTTGATATAAAGAAATAAACACTTGTCAGCACAAAAATAAACCTGTAACTTACGACTTTTCGGTATCGTCTCCCTTGACTACTCTTCTTTTGTTTAATTATTTTTCCTTTACCTTCTGGTCGAAGTTTACACACCGGCGAAACACGAATGTATTGTTGGTTTTGTTTATCGACAGGGAAGTAGTGTAAAATTAAGTATCATTCTTGAAATGGACATCTAAATTATCATTTGCATATAAATGAAGATCACAAAAAAGCATGGGTTACATGACTGAAAGTTAGCAATCATCTGCATGAAATTGTATCAAACGATCCAGATTTTAACTATAAATAACTTATATGCGAAGATCCAGTTCCAGCAATTTGATACCAGGGGTGGGGGTGGGGGGGCAAACTCTGAAAATCACAGGACATAGTGGGGGAGGGGGGAGGGAGGGGGTGTCTACCCTTTATTATGTATATTTTATGCAAAATATCCAAATCTCGGGGGGGGGGGGGTCTGGGCAAAATATTTATGGTGAATCAGGTCGTGAAAAAAAATGTGGCCCGCCTGTGATTCGAACCCAGTGTCCAAGCACCTTACCACAGAGCTATCAAGCCACACGATCCAAAACCTCCCGATTCACCACAAAATACCAATACCCGGCTACATATACCACCTTTAAATTTATAATCTGTGACAAATTCTTAGACACAGAAGCATTGTGAAATGCTCTCGAGGTTCCGAAGTAGTTATCTAACTTGATTATTTCAGTTGTAAATATACATTCCTCCATGATCTTTACTGTATATTCATTGAATGAAATAAAGATTTTTTTTTGTGTTTTTTTTTTAATTTTTTTTGCTGAATTCCACTGCATTCTGTTAAATGCACAGGAAATTCCCTGTGGTTAAATGCTGATTTAAAATATATGATTAATTGGTATAAAACATTAGATAAAGAATAATGTTAGTTACGAGTTGCCTAATTTGAGTGTTTATAAAGAATAAAGTTGATCAAAATATTTGGCACAGATGTTCCTTAGGTCACTCTCTAACAAGATTGTTCAGGGGTTTCCGTGGCCGAGAGGGTAAAGTCGCTGACTTTAACACTCACTCAGCATCTCACCGTGTGGGTTCGAATCCCGGCAGGGTCATTCGGATTTTCATGTGAGGAAGCCTTCAAGCTGGCTTGCAGTAGGTTGGTGGTTCTGCCCGAATGCCTCCGTGCATTTCGGGTCTTCCTCCACCTGTAATTAGCTGGACGTCGCTATATGACTGAAATTCTGTTGAAGGTAAACTCAGATAGTCAAGACAGCTATTAAGTCAAGTCAACTCAAAATTGTTCAAATTATTTTGATCCTTTGAAAAAAAAGGCCGCCAGGGGCTAAGCCCATTTTCCTTATATGTATACAGTACAAATTTGAAAATTCTTCTTGTCCTAAAGTACTCACTCGATTTATGGCTTGCACAGGGCAGAACCCATTTTCCACAATATCATAAGATATTTGCTGTTTCTTTTCCTCCCACTAATACCTGGTTCTCAGGTGAGCGACCCAGGGCCATCATGGCCCTCTTGTTAAATTACCACTGCGTTTTTATTTTCAGTCTATCATACTGAAGTTAATGTCAAATTGAACAGCATTGATTAATCATTTTTAATATGAAAATGATATTTTAATTAACTTAAAGATAAAAGCTTTATACCCCAAAAGTTAAACTGTTTATTTTGTTGAAAGATGAACTTTTACCTTTTTTCTTTACTTTGCATTTCTTTTCTTTTTTTGTGCTAATATACGTATTATAGGAATTATGTTATCTAAAAATATGAATTTCAAGAGCTTTTTAATGGTGTATACATTTTGATTTTTGAAGCAGAAATATTGAAATTATAGGAAAATGAAAGTTCTGCTCCTGTATGTAATTTATATAAAAAAAATCCCTTGAATTTGTCATTCAAGATGGCTGCCAAAAGTAGAGATATTCACAGATGTGGAAACTATGTATATTGGTTCAAATATGTTGTATTACAAATACCAAAGAGTAACAAACAAAAGCAAATATTCCTTAGTGAATTTGTCCAGAACCCACAGTATTTGATACAAATATAGATAATCTTATAAATTGAGTTAACCAATTATCAAATACCATTTCTGTTGAAAGTGTTGTATTCATAATTTTGTATGTTTGCTTGTGAGGTGTTTTGGGAGATGGATCCCCGACCCCCTAACACCAATTACGGGGAGAATAATTGGGCTACTTGATAGCTGAAATTAAAAAAAATAATAATAAGGTTGATCAATATGACAGTTATTTCTCAGATGATGTTATTTTTAACTGTATATTTTTATAGTCACTCAACAATAAGAATGATTTAGTGTATATATAGACAATTATATTTACGGAAAGTAAAAAAAAATCACGTAATCATTTTCTGCTAAAATAAAAAAACACGCATGCATAGATTAATAAGAGTTATACTGATTGTATAATATAGTGACAGTAAAAAATAATTTATGCAATTTATATATATAGGCCTTTATTTTAAAAGCATGACACCAGGTGTTACTTTTGTAGCCGCAACCTTATTTACGGGAAAACAGCTTACTTTCGTTATCTACATCGGCTTATTTTGGCACTGATTTTATTCATACTCGTCAGAGAGTCGGTAAAAAAAGTTGTGTCAACAACTATAAGAATTAATTCATGAATGAAGTTGTATTGTCAATCGGTTTAAACGATATTTTGATACTTAATACATACTCTGTTAAAAAGACCTCTGCTTCCCAACAAAGTCTTCATAACAAGCGAGTTAACAATGTATTGCGAATACATTTATATCTTTAACTTACTCGAAACTCACTTTTTCCTGACTCGAAACTCACTTTTTCCAACTCGAAACTCACTTTTTCCAACTCGAAACTCATTTTTTCCAACTCGAAACTTACCTTTTCTGATCCGAAACTCACTTTTCCAACTCGAAACTCACTTTTTGCAACTAGAAACTCACTTTTTCTAACTCGAAAATTATATCTCGGGACCTCTACACTTCACGAAACATTCTTCGGTAAAGCACTTACCTGTCCTCGGAAACGCCCTCTTATGAGTATCCCCGTCATTTGCGCTGCATAGTACAGGTCACAGTGGAAACAGTAATTTATGTATTTAATTATGTTCCACCCTTTGGGGAGTCCCCTTTAATACTAAGACAAATATATGCAGATATCAGTAAAAAGTCAGCCTAATGTAAAGGAAAATTATTGTGAACGGGTGCATCCCGAATGGTATCATAGTTTCACGTCTGCATGTGCAGAAATGTGCTTTATGTCATTCTAAATGACATACAATTATACGCTTCTGAGGTTGATGTGAGAAGGGAATATATCGATCGAGAGATACATATTTATCATGACTATGCAAGTATACGGTCATGAAACGCATTACGTCAAAAACAACTCTTCGGCAATTTGCTTTTTTGATTTTATCCCCGCTCAACTTCCTGGATAACCTCAAACTTGTTTTGGTAGGTTTGGACTTGTGCCGACGTTTAACCTCCTTCCGTCCTATGACCGAGCCAGATATCCTCCCGGGTTGGTTATTGGGCCTTTCGCTAGATTGCTTGACAGCGGATAGGGTTGAGACATACCCAGTTATCCCCGGGACACACCGGGTATTTCACTGATTTTCCTAACATTGACAATTGTGAGGAATTATCTTTGGTGATAATAATTCTTTCGGATGTAAGTGTGCAGAGACAACAGAGATACAATTGATGATTAACAACAACAACTTAAGCGTTTATTTTACCTCGCACCTTGAACGTGTCATTTTGGCGACAGATTGATGATTAATCTCTGCTGACTAAATTTAAATTCACATAAAAAAGTACTCAAGATCTGACGCCTTGGTTTATCTGCTGATACGTGTCTGTTACTCACCCTGTCAGACATGATTAACAGTAATCAATAATTTCCGGTCAGACACGTGCTGATAATCCCTTCCTGGAAAAAGGTGCGAAGAATTACGTGAGCCATCACTCCAGTGCCACTGCAAAATAGACTGACCCGTGTACGATTGAAGTTAAGGACGATATAGTCTGGTTCCAAGCCGCACTTCAACAGTACGTAGTGTCAGGGGCAGGTAATCCATACCAGACTATCGTTTTTGAAATATATAAGGCCGAAGAAAAAAACAACCGGTAACTGAAATAAGTCACGAAATACAAAGACGACCGCAAGACACATATGCTGTTCAATTTCCATTCTTCTAACTCATCAGGAGCCTTTGTAACACGAAATTATATTTTTATGGCCATTTTCGAATCTCGATTTTGACATAAAATTTCGAACTTTTGAAATTTTGAAAATACAAGAATATATGCACATCTACATTCTAATGTACATCTGTGAAAATATCAAGTCAATTGGAAAAGAAATAACTGCTGCAGAGCGCGAACCAAATTTGGTAGCATATTTCAACTGTGACATCACATGACGTCATATGAAGATGAAAAATTTTGCATTCAAAAGCGCCAAAGTCACGCTGCCTACTGTTAAAATTTCCTGCTGCTAATGTGACTAATTGTCAACCTGATTTAATTTGAACCTCAAAAGGAGAAATAATAATCACAGGAAGAAGAAAAAAATATAACAAACCCAACAGAGCTTCCTGCTTGAGGCAGAAAACCCTAATAAAAGATTGCAGAAAGCCGTAATATCGAAGGCAACATGCTTATCGGTTCTGGTGTACACCAATGCATCCTAAAATGCACCTCATTCTCTTAAATATGCATCGCAATTCACCTTTCAACACGGGCACTCTTACCTTCGAAGGAACGTCCGGATCTTGGATAACCAACCCAGTAACCGCTTTCTATTTTCTTTTTACTTCAAATTGCTAGATTTCCGTTAACAAGCCCTTATCCGAAAAACATGAATATCTGCCATGTTTGATGACGTAATCACTTGAAACTTTTAGAACTTTTTGCACATCTTAGTCTTCGGCATTCGTACAAATTTAAACTTCATACTTTAACTTGCCGATTTTATATGAATGTTTTACTTATTCTTGCTTTAATATTCATGACGTCATAATCACGTAACCAAACAAATATTCCCGGCAGTATACATCACTTCACTCTTTAATGTGTTAATCCTGAAAAAGACCTTATTCTTTGTAGATAAAAGCCTAAAGGATAAAGATAAAATGTTATTATATAAAGGTATAACTTTAATTGATAAAGACAATTCACTAATATGTAAATATAAAAGAATCTTATATACAGATAAAACTATACATGGTAAAGATCAAATAATATTTTATAAAGATATCCCTTTTATTATATGAAGGTAATCATTTACTTCGTTAAGATAAATAACCGATATGTAAATATAAAATAATTTTATATGCAGATAAAACTATACATGGTAAAGATCAAAAGTTATTACGCTCGTATATAAATATATTCCTTTATTATATATATATTAAAGGTATAAGTTAAATTACCCATATGTAAATATAAAAGAATCTGATATGCAGATAAAATTTACCTTATGACATCATTGCTGAAATTTATGTAAAGGTAAAAGCACTTTATATAATGATACGGTTCATGTCGATTCGCCCTTAATCCATTTCGCCCTCAACCCCTATAGATTCAATAACAGATATATATAATAACATTTTATCTTTATCACGTATAGTTATTTCTGCATATAAGATATTCTCATATTCATATATCGGTCATATATCTTTTTGAAGTAAAATATATTTTAATTTTTTTTTTATAGTAACATTTTATCTTCACCATTGATAGGATTATATTTATCTTTATGAAGTAAAGTTATACCTTATATATAATAAAAGTATATATTTATATAATAAATTTATCTTTACCGATTTTTTTTTGACTCAATATAATCAAATATGTTAATATAATACAGTTGAGGCGTTCCATACTTAGACATGTTTCTACCCTATTGTGATTGATGCGGTTACACACATAGCGCTCCACTTCGCTTGCGATAATTTCCATAAAATTTGAACTATAAATGATAGCTAATACTTATTGCTGGGTTTTGCAGATCATGAAGATTGTCGTGTGCTGGGGCATGATTGGCAACTCGTTCTTCGCGTTCGTCCCAAACTGGAGATGTGCCAGTTTTGGCTCTTCAACTGAAGACAACGTCACTTTTCCAATGACGAAGGCAAACGCAAATATGACGTCATTAGTGTCGTTCTCAGAGGGTATGACGTCGACAACCAATGCGTCATATTGGGACCAAAAATGCGTGAATACAAATGGAGATAAATGCACGAGTTTTGAGTTTGAGCCTGGGATGGAAACGTTAGTGACCAAGGTAGGTTAAACTGAAGCTGAAGCTAGGCCTAGATACAGTTTATTTTGTATTAAGCGATCAGCCGAAACCTCAGGAAAGATTTGTTGCACTGCGTAGGTAGCTGCATAAAAAATGTGGTTGCACCATCAAGGCGGTTGCATAGCTGAGGTGACTGAAACGGGGGATTGGGATCGGGGGATGTACGATATATGTTTTGGGAATAGATCTACATATACTGACACTGTCTGCTTAAATCAAATTGAATGCTCATACCAAGTGAACGCTGATATAGTGTCAACTTCATACGTGTTGAAGAAACCTTGCGTTTTTCTCTTGTTTATGATAAGAGTTTGTAACGCCGTTATACATCGCAACGCCGTTAAACGTCGCAATTGCCGCTAAACGTCGCAGCACTAACGCTAAACGTCGCAACCACCGCTAAACGTCGCAACTGCCCTGCCGCCAAACGTCGCAACGTTAACGCTAAACGTCGCAAAAAAATCGACTGCCCCTAAACGTCGCACAACCTTAACGCTAAACGTCGCACTTAGTAGGGAGGTTCAGTATCGAACCTAAACATCACACATAAGTTCAGAGTAACTACTCATGGTTCTATAGCAACCACCCACATATCCCTAGCAACCATCATTAAGTCCTTAGCAATCAATCTCGTGCCCTTAGCAACTGCATAAAAGTCCATAGCAACCACTCCTGGGTCCATAGCAACAACTATCACGAAATTGGCCGAAACAGCTTCTTCAACAAAAAAGATTGTAGAAGGAAAAAACAATATTTTTTTCAAAAGAAAACCTTGTTTTACATTGTAAAGCACGAGATTGATTGCTTAGAGCACAATGACTGTGAATAGGATATATTTTTTTTGAAAAGATATAAGAAATGGTAAAATAGTTATGTATATGTGTATGATCGAATAAGTTGCCTAAATATTCCATCAAAATCCCTTTAGTCATTTGAATAGTACAATAAAAAAAAAAAATTTAAATTTTTTTAAAAAATGTCAGGTACAAAAAATAAGAAATGAGTTATTTTAAATATGCATGTTTAGTAGACAAAGATAAAATGCTATAATTATTTAATATAGTGTTCATGTGCATGTTTTTATTCAATTCATATACCAAAACAGACCAAGTCTATACATGTTTATTCATGTACTTTTGATAGAAAACAGTGGCGTAATTCAAGAATTATAGGTTATCCAAACAAACCAAACCGGAAGAATGCTTGGTCGGATCAGGGAGTATTTCGGGCTTTATTTCCTGTGTATTTGAATAATACACGTCCTAGGGTCATTTTTATATTAAATTACGTTTTTTTTTTGGTTTAATATGCAAACATGTTATCTTGTTAAATAATATTATATATAAACATAAATGTATATATATATTGTCAATGATGTCAGATAAAATTGTTCCTTTAGAAAAATCAACTTTAGTAACAAATAATTTTTATGTAATTTTTTTTTATCTATTTTTAATTTTTTTTATGAAGAATAAACTATACATATAATTGTTTTCAAAAATCCACTGGAATTAACATTGTTTACTTATGGAATTATTTTTTTTTTCTCTCATTGTTTGTTTCGGTTTTCGACATAATTAAGAATCACCTTATTTGTCGTTATTACCTTCGATGCTATTGTTTTTAAATGTTTATATGTCACGGTCTGAACTTACAGATCATGGTGAATAATCAATGTGCATATCGACCTGTGGCCCGATAGCCCAGTCGGTAGAGTGCAGGAACAGTATTCCTGAGACCCTGGGTTCGAGTCCCGGTCGAGCCATGATTTTTTCACTACTTGTTACATTTGGCGCCCAACGTGGGACCGTGGCTGGTACGATGCTTAACAGCTCTACCATTAACTATTTAATACTTCATTTACTCTCCATATTTCCAAGTTGGAAATTCGAGGACGAATTTCGTCCTGGAGGGGAAGGGGAAGTATGTCACGGTCTGTACTTGCAGGTCATGGTGAATCATCTATATGCATATCTACATATGGCCCGATAGCCCAGTTGATTTAGTGCAGGAACGCTATTCCTGAGACCTTGGGTTCGAGTCCCGGTCGAGCCATGATTTTTTCACCACCTGTTACATAAACTCGGTTTTGAAAAAAAAATATAACAGAACAACGTGGTTTGGGTCAGTTGCTTTTGCTTGGTGATCGGTATGTAAGGGGAGTTGCGGGGCTGGTTGCCTGTTGTAAGGATAATGTGACTTTAAAAGGTACTCCGTCACATCTCTATGGCGTGGTACTACATGTTTAAATGCACTATATATTATATCTCAAGTAGATTGTTAAAGCCAAGTGTCAATAAGGGTACTCTATAAAATGCCGTTCAAAATTTTGTCATATCGATGAGATCGAAATTGCATAAAAAAAATTCGATATACTTGCACATCCACTCGTTATGGATATGGCTGTTAGAATTCATCGTCGCTGCAACAGTACTTCATTATTGAGTGTGTGTGTGTGTTTGGATTTACCGTCGCTGCGACAGTATTTCATTCATATAGCGACGTCCAGCTTACTACAGGTTGAGTAAGACCCCGAATGCGCAGAGACATCCGGGTATGCAACCGACCTTCCGCAAGTCAGCTGGAAAGCTTCCTTAGTTACATGACAAACCTTGACCCTGTCGAGATTCGAACCTACAGAGGTAAGGGGCTGAGTGTTAAAGTCAGCGACTTTATATGTAAGATCTGCCATCGACAATTTAGAAATAGTTGAACTCTACACATGTATTTAGATATTATCATTGGGTGGATACATTTAACACCAGACCACGAGTACGGTATTAAGTGTGTTATTAGTATGTGTTTAGACTTATAGACTTATTTCTGACTATTTTAAGTTTATCTCAGTTATATAGCGACGTCTGGCTAATTCCAGGTCACGGGGGAAGACCCCGAATGTACGGAGGCAACCGGGTAGAGCCACCGACCTACAGCAAGCCAGCTGGAAGGTTTTCTCTCATGAAAAATCCTATTGATCCAGCATGGATTCGAACCCACGGCGAGGGGCTGTTTGATTGCAAGTCAGCAACTTTTAATTTGTAGGGGGTATTTTGCATTTAAATGGAGATCATTTAAGTAATTTTTTCATGGGGAATTTTGACTTTTCAGATTATGTTTAATTTTAGTTTTCATGCGTTATGAACATTATTATCCAAAATGTACTTTTAATAACATTTTCAAGTTCAATATTGAGCATCAAGATTTACATGTATATTTATATATGCTGACTAATATTATGGGTTTGAATCCCGGTTGCGCCGTAAATTTGGATTTGAATTGGACTAAGCCTTCAAGCCGGCATGTGGTAGGTTAGTTGTTCTACCAAGGTGTTTCAAACATATCTCAACCTATAATTTTATGTTCTACCGAATACAGGTCGATATAAACAAAACTGTTTGGTACACTGTTGATGTAATTTCAAATTTATTTTGATCATCTTCAGGCAAAGTTACAAACTGTTTCATCGTGGGTAAAAACTTGACTATTAGGTAAAACAATAATGCACGTTGTTATCATTCTTGTACCATACTTCACATTTATTAAGCTGAACAGCAAACCATGCGACCTTCCCGAAGCCAGCTGGAAAGCTTCCCCACATGAAAAACCCTGACCCTGCCGGGCATCGAACTGAAAGAGGTGAGGGACTGAGTGAGTGTGAAAGTCAAAGATTTTACCCTCTCGACCACGGAGGCCCCCTTGGAATTAAATTAAATCGATATATAAACATAAACACCATAAAAATTAAATGATGTTATTAGATATTTAATTCCTAGTTTGAATGTTTTTTGTTTACAATTAACTTCTGATTGTATCTTGCAAAAAATGTACCTCAAGCGGGTCATTGACCTTCTTGAATTACTTCTTTTTTCAATATATAAAGATCTTTATATATATTCCTCACTTGAAAAATCCGAACGACCATACCGGGATTCGATCCCACGCGGTGAGGTACATATATAATATATATATATATATATGTTATTGTAATTTAGCGACTTCACCCTCTCGGCCACGGAGGCCCCATATATATATTATAATAAATTATAATAACATATACGTAGACCTTCACCGCTGTGGGATCGAAACCCGGTAAGTCCGTTTTTCAAGTGAGGAAGCCTTCCAGCTGGCTTGCGGTAGGTCGATGGTTCTACCCGGATGCCTCCTGTCTCTAAGAGGAGGATTCAGGAGGGTCCGGACCCCACACCTAGAATTTTCATAGAGAATTATTTTTATTTCGATCACCCCCCTCCGCACTAAAGAATTGGACCCCCAGTATTGGAATTTCGAGCTGATCTTGGATACCCCCACCCCAAGGGAAAAATCCTAGATAATACCCTGGGTATCTAGACTATATCCTATACTCAGTGCGTTAGTATGTTGCAAGGGATTCGTGTGAATGGTGGCCATGGACACTTAGGCGGTTGGTAAGGGCAAGATACTGGTTGTAAGGGACCATGAGTAGGCTGCGTAAGCTCCAAGAGTGGTTGCTATTAACTTAAAGATGATGTTTAGGGCCCGATAGTGGTTGCTATGGACACAGGAGTGGTTGCTTCGGACTTTTATGCAGTTGCTAAGGGCACGAGATTGATTGCTAAGGACTTAATGATGGTTGCTAGGGACATGTTGGTGGTTGCTATAGAACCATGAGTAGTTACTCTGAACTTATGTGTGATGTTTAGGTTCGATACTGAACCTCCCTACTAAGTGCGACGTTTAGCGTTAAAGTTGTGCGACGTTTAGGGGCAGTCGATTTTTTGCGACGTTTAGCGTTAACGTTGCGACGTTTGGCGGCAGGGCAGTTGCGACGTTTAGCGGTGGTTGCGACGTTTAGCGTTAGTGCTGCGACGTTTAGCGGCAATTGCGACGTTTAACGGCGTTGCGACGTTTAACGGCGTTACAGAGTTCTATTTTTTATGTAAAGACGTGGGTCATCAATTCTCGATGCAAGATATAATTATGTTTCTTGAAAGATACACTTTCTTATACGTGTTGCCAAGCTAAACGCTTTATAATCAAAACCTCTTTACTGTCTTAACAAATACCTCTCTCCGTACAAATTAAAACAGGAACGGTACGAAATCAAGTTACATTACGCTTGATTTTGCATTATGAGGACATTACAAAGGAAAGCAATTGGATCTTTATGGCGTTTGATAAAGGACGTCTCTGATGGAATCCATTGAAAACCAAAGCCTATGGATAATATTTTATGCAAAGTAAAGTTATGAATTAAATGTAGATCTGCAATGTTCTTTCAGCGATTATTATTTGAGATGTAAAACAGTCAGCGAAGGTTGGTATTAAGTTGCAGGTTTAATACAATTCTGCTGAAATGCAGAAAGATTATATATTTGAGATGCGTACCCAACAATTACGATAAACATCTTGAAACAAAAACAGGTTGTTGCAGCCGAGAATTTATTTCATTGCTTAAACATACTTGCATTGTTCTGAAACCTATCTCTACGGCAAAACTTATTTTCATCTGGTAGAAATAACCCCAAAAAATACAGGATTTCAAGTTTCGGAAGTTTTTGTTTTTCTCAAGTGTATTTGCTTTATACCGACCAATGCGGGTGACATCAGCGGCTGAATGTTGCTTCAATAGAAATACACTGGTGTCTGTATACCACCGCCTATCCTTGATTCGTCCGCGTATGCAACGGTATTAAATTAAAAATTTCAACAACTTTCATACGGGTTTTTTTTCATAATTATCTGATCAATATTCTATATGCAATTTAAATTTGAAACGTCCACAGGCAACATTTCTATGGAAGTGAGACGGTATTTTGAATAGCCCAAATCTAAGTATAGACCGAGAGAAAGAAGTGCTCCCCTGTCATTTTAGTAACATAATAATTATTAAATTGCAATCAGAATAGGTTTATAAAAGCTTAATTGTTCTGTAGTATTGATAGAAAAATGAAATGTATTTTGTTTCGTCTAAACTGGCAAGGAGTAGCTTTAATATGCGACTTTCAGCCTCAAATGGGTGCACGAGTTAAAAAAAAGTTTTATTATTTCTTTTATGAAGCGAAATATGTTAATGAAACTAAGTTGGAATGGCAAAACTATATATATATATAGAGAGAGAGAGAGAGAGAGAGAGAGAGAGGTTTACTCCATATTTTGTTTCTCCTATCATCATTTACATGTTGAAATCTAAGTTTGAGAAAACTTCACACTAACTTGACTTGACTTGACTATTTGAGTTTACCGTCGCTTCGACAGTATTTCAGTCATATAGCGACACCCAGCTAATTACAGGTGGATGAAGACACCGAATGCACGGAGGCATCCGGATAGAACCACCGACCTACCGCAAGCCAACTGGAAGGCTTCCTCACATGAAAATCCGAATGACCCTGCCGGGATTCGAACCCACGCGGTGAGGGGCTGAGTGAGTGTTAAAGTCAGCGACTTTACCCTCTCGGCCACGGAGGCCCCTGCAACGTTCCTAAACGATCTCCTGAAGGCCCAACCACAAGATTTAGCCATGAATTTGTTTTCTCTCTCTCTCTCTCTCTCACACACACACACAAACACACCAATAAATCTTAACACCTGCTATAGTGGTCGACAGTGCAGATTATCTGATATTTCTTTGAATGTGTCAGGTTTTGTCGAAAGCCTTCCAACCTCGGGGCGGACTGTCTAACCACTCGGCCACCGCGACCGGTATAACTATTACTGTCATCTCGTTTATTCTCGATCGCAAACCGTAACACAGGTAATAGAATAAGCTTTTCTCCGTTGTATTTTGTTGTTAATGTGTGACGTGTCCATTCGACCTTGCAATGTTATGCGATATTTGTGACAACCTGCAGGAGATAACGATGTTTTGCTTAACACAAGGATATTATTTCATAAAAGATAAATGGTTTTCTTTATCTAGTGCTCGCTTCAAGTGACCCTGTCGGATTTTGTATTTCGTTTCAATGAAATGATAGAAACCATTACCAGAGAAAGATATATATATATATATATATATATATATATATATATGCGCAAAAACAAATTATGATTAGATTTCAGTATGCGATATGCAGTTGTACTAGACTGTGCATTGCGTATTTGGAATGAAAGAAATAGTCAAACTAAAACCAGTATCATTTTATAAATAAACACCGGTAAAAATGAGCTAGTGTTATCAGTGTGTGGCTAATATAACATGAGCCGTTTGAAGAGGTCAAAATTCTCTCCTGAGTTACAAGAATGACATTATTGCCATGGAACAAGTGCAAAAAAGAAGAAGAAGGTATTTTGTTTAATATACAAAGGAAACGGTTTTCTTTTGCTTATGTTAAAGGTGTTGAATATATCATTTAATACAAATATTGAATAATGATGCTGAATAATTGAGATTTAATACGTAAATCATCTTTTTCATAATTCTATTTAAAAATTCATCAAACTGTATCTTGTTTGAAATAAATTGATTTTGACCTTTTAATATTGAAGTGAAAAAAAGATTACTTCAAGAATGCGTTTCTTTTCATATTTCTTAAGCAGACATTCCATGAAATATGAATATCTGCCATGTTTGATAACGTAATCACTTGAAATTTTCAATGTCCCTACCAAGTTTCAAAAACCTAGGCTTATTCCTTCTCACAATATGCGGACAAGAAGTTTACACTTAGTGTCAATGTGACCTTGACCTTTGTGCTTATGACCTCAAATCAATAGTGATCGTCAACTATCCATGTACAACATCCCCTGTAAGTATGAATACAGCACACCTAATAGTCATCAAATTATTGGGTGGACGTTGATATGGCTAACGGATGGACGGACAGTTACCTTCGGGCGTATAACAACCTTGGTACCTTTAGAAATTAGAAAGGTCTTCCGATTTCCAAATGTTCTCTTTCGTTTTATTTTGACCTATCTGTAATGGCTTTTATAGTATAGACTACTAAACCTTAAGAAAACGGGGGGGGGGGGGAGAATCTTAGAGAAAAGCAAAATTATGATTAGTACCATTGTAGAAGAACATGAAGGAATGGTTTAAATTCTTGATTTTCATGTAACTTTATGTTCAATTTCAAAATTAGGTACCGTTAAAAAGGTCTTCAAATTCCCTACATTTCACACGCTTTATATATAGATTTATCTTTAACCACTTTTAAGATATGGACAGTTAAACCTCGAGAAAACAGCAAAAATCGACAAAAAATATGTTCATGTTGTTTTGTTTTCGCCCATAACTTTATGAAGCCTGTGTCTTTAAAGTTTAAACACTAATAAAATTGCAAGGGATCGTTTTACAAATTATATTCATACCCTAAGTTACAAGAATCAATAATATGTGAGATATAAGCAGTTAAACGCACTTGGGATAACACCATTTTCGTTTTTTTTGCTATACCCAAACTGACCCAACCACATCATCACGTGAAAGGTCTTTCAAAACTCAACAAATTATATCATAATGTATCGATATGTTATATTTTCGTGTTTGAGATATCTAAGGCCGAAGAAAAAAAAAACATAATTGAAATATGATCTTGATCTTTGGGATTTTCCAGAAACGGATGTCACCATCACCACGATGGGACAATAGGTTGCACATTCATTGAAAGTTACATGAAAATCCGTCAAAAAATAAAGCCTGCAAGGCCTAAAAACCGGTTACGAATGCAAAATTGCATTTTACAGTGTGACGTCAAATGATGTCGTACGGTGTCAGCTGTCACAGAACACAAAGAAGACATCTGGACACATATGCTGTTCGAATATCTGTTTCGATATAAACTCCCAAACTATTCGAATAAAATTATTCTGAAAATTGAAGGTATATACATCATCACTTCAAACTTCCATGAAAATACCCAGTCAATCCGACAGAACTGACCGCTGCAGAGTGGCGTGATACGAGGTCAGCTGTCACAGAATACAAAGAAGCAAAACATATATCAATGAATATTAATTGATTATGCCAAGGTATTATTGTGAATATTCTCATCATCATTATAGAGAAATTTTTAATAATGTAAAATATATGTTTCAACAGTTCATTATCTTGGTACAGAAACCTGTGTAAAGTCGGTAATTGCAAAGGGGTAATAAAGAAGAAATACATGTAGAAAAGAGATAAACAATAATAATTGAAAAAAATATACTAAGATTTCTATCCTTTTTTTATATGTAAACATATATAATAACTATAGATATTATATAAGATTGTATAGGTTAACATTGTGCTATTATATATATTCGGATATTTACTCTTGGAAAATATGTAATGTTGAAAAAGCATATGTAATGTAACTTTTTTTTTTGGGGGGGGGGGGGGTATTTGAATTAATATCTGTGGGATATAAATTATTTTCTTCTTGTTAAACCCCCATTTAATGTAAAAGTATGATAAAAGTTTTAAAAAAGATTTTGATGCTATGAAAAAGACGTGTAATAACAAAGAAGAGAAAGTTATGTTTTCACATAAATCTAGTTCTGTTAATTATATCTGGAATGCATATTTTGCAAGAAAATAATTCATTAATTTAAACGATCCAGAACAATACACATAACAAACCCTATACGTTTTTCCGCAGGTTTGCGGAAAGCAGTAAAAACAAAACAAAACAAAAAAAACGGGGTCTTCAACTGGTTGTCACTGAATGTTCGACATTCTGTCTAAGCGACGGTAGACTACACAACACAAATAACTAAAACGTTTAAACATTTTATTTGCCGGCTGAGAAGAACAATACAAGCTCTCTTTGTTGACATTCATCCATATACAAATTAGAGAGAGACTGAGAGAGGGAGAGAGAATCTCGACACATTTAAAGGCCTTCATATTCAACGAGTGTGTGTGTGTTTTATCATTTGTACTGAATTATATACATGTGTTGTTTTTTTTACTGCTAATGTGTCCTACTGTTGTAGGACTTTA
>CM037777.1:101461700-101496785 GCA_021229015.1 Solen grandis | reverse complement strand
TTTATTTCAAGCTCAACACGTTCAGCATAAATCTACACTGTAAATATTGTTTTTGTCCTATAGACATTCTTACGTGACTTTCACACCTACACAATGTGGACCTTTTTCCAATGTCAGTTATGTGTTCATTTCTTTCCTTAGAAATTGTTGAAACTAAATATAAACAGAAGCAATCATGCAATTGGTTCTTCTAAGTCTTAATTCTACTTAAACGCTGTATTTAAGTAGGGCACACGTCTGTATAAAACAACAATACAAATAAATTGGTAACCCCCCCCCCAAAAAAAAAAACAACAAAAAAAACCTGAGTATAAATTTTTCATTTTCCAAACAAATAACGTAAATAGCTTCAACTAGATGTCTGTAGATCATCTGTTGCATTTCTACTGGCAGAGTGTACATCGTGAATCTTCGTATGTTTCCACCACCGTTCAGGCTATGCACACGATCACAAGCCAATTGGTTATGAAGGTTAGTAACCGTACGGCACTGTCTTTCATTTGTCCACGACCACGTGTTTTGTAAACACCGAGCGGAACGTCTTGGTCTGTATCTCACTGGTCACTTTGCGATTTCTATGTCTCTTGATTCGGGATTCATATTGGATGACTGTTTTGTAATGTTCGCGATCTTGTACACAGTCGACCATAGTCTTAAAATTGACCATCTGACTATCATTGTAATCCAAAGTGATGCCTTTTACTTTGCATTTCTGATGTCGATTTCCTTTTTCATCGATATATTCATACCCATGGTTTTTTTGGCACTAATGCCACGAATTTGACCATGCGTCCATGCGGTACTTCATCTGTTCACTTTCCCAACTGACTATCTTCAATTGGAATGTTGTACTTGTTAGGGTCATAGATGTACATACAACTGTCTGTGTCAAAATACAGTACCCGATCTCCAAGTTTTTCCAACTGGGTGTAAAGTTCAAGTCGAGCATAGGACGTAACGAAGGCAGCTACCATTGGATTTGAAGGTGAATGGGGCTGTGTTGCGTCTGTTTCATCCGAGTAATTCACCAACATGAAGTTGTCATGATCGAAAATCTCGGCAAACTGCACAGTGACATGACGGTCGGAGAGTAGGTCATACAACCGGTTCACCTTAGTCACATACTCAGTCTTGGTTTGAACATTGTTTTGTGCATTCTTATCCCACAAGCAGTTCAACATGGTTTTGGCAAACGCTCTTTTTCCTTTGTTCTTTTTCACGTTGTCGAGCCAGATACCCTCCATCTGAAAGTAATTCTGTTTAAAGCGGGCTTCATCATCTTCTGTTTTTACACAATTGAGGTAACCACTTGCTCCTTGTTTCAATTTCAAGTATTTGTCAATATACTGTTTATACACATCTTTACTCCATGTGTCCCAGTGCCAGATGTGGAAGACGTCTACCAATTGGTATCCTATCCCAAGAGCTTTAGCTATTTCCACATGGGTCCAGGTACCTGTCAACATGCGTTTGTACAGAGTGTGATTGCATTTTTCATACTCTTCCTCAGCACAGTGTAAAGATCATTTTCTTGTTACAGTGAAAAGGTAGGACTGGTAGCCACAGGTCTTGTGGTGGCAATACACGACATTTGATGAGTCCCATGTATTTTCCAATGTTCTTTATATCAATCATCTCTTGACTTAAGATGTTGGGATGTCCCACAGGGTATGCTTTGTACTTGTTCACGAATGGATACAGTGAGCAAATATCAGCATATTTGATTTCTTCCTTGGTGGTTGTATCCACTTCATGGTACAATTGAACGGCATTAGTTCGTCCACCAAACAAAGCATCCCGAGGTATAATAGGTTCTTGGAAGGGAAAGAAACGGTTCACAGTATCTCTGTATTCTGGTTCAATCTTGCATTTCTGATCAAAGTCACATTCCCACATTACAACTGTGTTGTAACCTTGTTGTGCCAAGTCTTTCAACCGAAAGGTTGTGGCATTTTATAACTGCTCCATAGTTTGAAGTGTGTAACCGTTCACACTGTCTCTCCTTGGGTAACATTTTGGACATCCGTGTGTTGTACTTCACCTCCATTAAATGCATGGCGAATGTGCTTATTCTCAATGGAAGCAGTTGTGTCTATCCAACGCATCCCTTTGATTGAGTATCGAGTTTTGTTTGGATACCCGTCATCAGAGATTACAGCCAAGGTCTTTGAAGGCATTAAATTTTTACGCCAAGCTTTGTTGCACACTTGAGCTAGAGTGGTCGCTTCCAGAAACGGATCAATTTGGTCACTGGCCAACAGTTCTTTCCTAAACTCTCCACAACCTCGTCTCAAGATGTCCACATCTGATTTGCAGTACTTTTGCATTTCTAACTGAAAGTGAAACACAGCCTTTTGTGCCACTTTTGCATTGTACCATTTCAGAAACGATTCTCTCTTGTCAGGTGTCATGCTGTTGGGTCTGTAAAAATGTACGGGGAGATAGTTTCCAATGTAGTCTTGGTATTCATCCGTGTTGGCATAAAATGGAAATCATCCTTTTGCCATCTCAGTCAATCCAAACGTGTCGGGGAAATCGGACAAAGGCATGTTGAAAAAACTCAGTGAGTCGATGAATCTCACTTGATGGACTTTCATCATTAGAATTTTGCTTCCATTCATTATCAATTCTGGTTTGACTGTATCATGTGTCAGTAAGTGCCTCAGAATAAACTGTATCGTATCCTTGTGAGTTGTGAGCAATTACTGTGGTGCCTTTGTGACTGGGTTGAAACAGCCATGCACAAAAATCTGACAAGGTGTTGTTACCAGAATATTTTTTCTCTTGGCTCATCAACAGCTTCGCATTTCTGACACGGGCTTTCTATGGATTGACACATAGTCTCCAAAAGCACGCTGAGCAACACAAAAGTTTGGTATATGTTCACCCAAATCAAATCGGCACTCAAAGTCAAAGAAGATGAAAGGTACAGGCAGTGACTTCATGTTCTCTGGTTCTTTGTACGTGGGGATATAACACTGATGTTCTGCATCCACAACTTTCTTGCAATACCTGCATTTTTTAGTGCCGGGACAGAGATGGTTCTTCTTTGTGCCAACAACCATTTGACCACAGGTCTTGCAATTCCATACACTTTCACAGATGTTTTTTTGTAGATTTTCCTGGTTTCGCTATGTGCTGATCAAAACATTTCTGACTATGAAATGTTCTACCTCAGTGACCACATGGAAAGAATCCTTCTTTTGGGCATAGTGTTTAAGGCGTAACACAGACAAATGTTCTTGCACAAGTGGGCTTCTCTGTAGTTATAACCGTAGTTACAATGTTCATAGAAGTAGCTGCATCCCAGGAAACCTGTGATCGATGTAATGCAATAATAATGTTTATCATGATGATAAATGTGAATCACTTTGCTTTTGTCTGTCAGAGGTGGGTGATTGAACAACACGTCCATTTTCTCAAATTGTGGCCACACTTTGATCACATAGTCTGGATAAGGTGGGCTTGAATCTTCTTGTATTCTTCTATACCACAAGGTTGATTTGGACTAATGCCCACACTGTCTAACAATGTCTTGGCTTCTTGGCTTTGAAGTATTTTCGCAGATTGTCTCATCAAATTCCATCGCTTCCTCCAGGCTGTATCGTCCGTTTTAATGAGTTTACATATCCCTACCACAATTGATCGTGCCAAGCACATACTGTCGTGAGCATTGTCTATCTTCACCATACTTCGTTTGACTTTGGTCATGTTCTCAATCCTCATGTGCGATCCAAAAATTCTTTTTCTTCTTCCACCACCCTCAGGCATAATGACATGTGTCATTTCTAACTGGAGATGCCCGTCATGAATCTCAAACTTGTGGTTGCTCTGTGATACTTTCTCTATTTCGTTCAACAGCGTATCTCCTGAAATGTGTGTTGCATTCCCGAACGGAATGTGGATACCAAACGCTAGGTCAGGATGATTCATGGAGATACGAATTTGATCGTTGTCATTGACCCGTGCTTCTCTGTATAACAGTTTGACCATGTCATTGAAAAGTTGATGTGTAAATTCAAACGGTTCCTCATATCTTTCAAATGTACACGTGGCCATTCGTTTTAAATTTTCTTGAAGTTCTCTGTTACCGTGGCTGTATGGAATAATATTCCCGTATATCACTCTTGGTCTTTTTTCAGGTGGCCCGTCATCGCTGCTTTCTTCACTACTCGACATCGTTGTGATCATAAGTAAGCGAGCAAAGCTTTTTTTATATATCTAAGCTCCGCCCACCTGATCCCAGGCCTATAAAGTGCGGTGTGATCCGTCCACTTCATCACTCTCAAACCTGATTCAGACTGCTCTCTTCAGAATGACCTGCAACACATTTGAGTTCTGGGTGAAAGGACAACTACTAGCTATCAGTGACAAGCTGATCAGACTAGAAACAGAAAGACAAGTGACATGCTACCGCTGTCAGGAAAAGGGGCATTATACATCGGCATGTACGAAGAAAGCTTCAACACCTCAAACAGCACGGGTGTGTTACCGTTGTCATGAACCGGGACATTTTGTTTCTAATTGCCCAAAGACTGCAGTGTGCTACAGCTGTCACGAACAAGGCCACGTTGCATCAGCTTGTCCTAAGAAAGGGATGAATAGTAATGTACCTACAGTTAACGCACAGGCGGACAGTGAAATGCAGAAAATGGACGTAGTTGAGACAGTGCCACAGACGGACAGTGATGTTGAGTTGATAGAGGCTGTCTCTGAGTTGGAGAAACCTACGTAAAACCCAAGAAACGAAGAGAAACGTCAACACATGCATCGTGTGTCCTGAGGCTCACCCATCAACAAGCAGTACAGAGTGTAACCGACCAGCTAAGAAGCGAAAAAGTAAAATGTGACATTTGAACACTAGACTCGAAAACAAAGTTGTGTTATGTTAATTATGTGCTGTATGACACATGTTTGTTGTTAAACACAATAAAAATCATATGACAATTGTATTAGTTATCCTTTCTACATCATTGTAGTGGTCCTGAAAAGAACCGTTATTTTTGAGAAGTGCCTAGCACTCACTCAAATATAAATACCGCCAGTAATGTCTGCTGGCTTCTGGATATGCCAGATAAAACCCTGACAAATCCTGGTACAGTGGCAAAGGGGGTAAACTTGGGTACAAGTTGACACCCTCTTCCTTGACTTCCACTTTCTTCCCTTTTGTAACGCCTTCCTTGCACGTCGAAATATCTTACGAAGGAACTTCATGGCACATAACGTGAAGAAGTGATCCCTTTAACGCGCGGACCGCTAAGATATGATATATGACGTCAAAGTGCCAATATTACGTCATTGGAATGTTTGGAATGCAAGTTCGTACTCGTACTTTTCACCCGGCAGATACTTACTGAAGTACGAACGGTTTTATTAAATGCAACATAAGGTTCAATAAATCTTTTTTCGTATATACTCAAGGTACCATAAATTTCTGTCGGTACCATACATTTTCGAATCTGGTATCATATATTTTTTTTTTTGAAAAAAATCAGGGTACCATAGTGTCACCCTACACTACACTACTTACATGCACTTCAAAATATAACAGAAGTATGAGAACAAGGAGACTTTCCAGTGGGTATAACTGAGGGATTTATTTATTTATTACACCTTTATCTCAGAAGGACGCTGGGGAATGTATGTGAACTCTCATGGGACCTTCATTTAACATTTTACTTAAAAATTAATTCTCCTAGGATAAATTCATTCATCATAAACTTATTTTTGGCCAGATACCAAGCTTAAATACAATAGTGAAAAAGTGTTGATTTAGATTTGCTTCTCTATGATTTAGATGTGCATATTGATATAAATCGTGTAAAATGTAGGGAGAATGCTAATCTTTATTTTTTAGCAGACCAATGAACCGTATGATGTTTATTTTTGTAACAACCTTGTTAACGCAAGATTAGAGCGGGTTTATAACACTGGGTTTATTGGCGTCGCTTGAAAGAAAATTGATAAACAAAAGAAATGCAACAATCCTGTTCTCTCATATCAGCGCTTAGATTTGTACTCGGTATCTTTTCTAACGCGGTATAGTTGAAGTATTTGCGCAACCAAAGGCTCCTAACTTATATTTTTCGGATAGTAGATATATTGCGGTCATCATGTAGTGTAAGAAATGACTCCTGAAGATATCTGAGGTCGATAGTTTGATGTGAGTATCAGTATGTTATACGGATTTGTAACAACATAAAATGCCCGAATCCTGCATATTTACTATCAAAAATTATTAACTAGCCACCTTTGCATCATAACAAACTATATTCCTCCGCATGGTCAAGTGAAACTTACGTAACATCATAGAAAAATTAGTTCTTTTGTGCTTTATGCCACGCACAATTATTGTGACCCGTAAATATTTATTTTTGACAAAAAACTGACTTTTCAACACTTTAGTTTAATCTCAGCATACCGGTGTTGTAGAGTTATGTTTAAACATTGAGAGGTAATTCGGTTTTCAAAGTAGAGAATCAAATACTCAGAAAGAAGGTACTACGTCACACATAACTTTAAACGGCTTCATTATGTCTCACTTTGAATTGATATTTATATACAGTGTTCGTCTTATAGAAATCCTATCGGGAGGTGTGTGTTTAGGTCCCCTAAAACTCTGGTTCAAGAACCCAGTTGGTCCCTTTGTCGGTGTTTTTCTTTTTATACAATGTTCTGTTTCATTTTTTTTTTAATTAAATATGTCTTAACACCCATATCCTCCGGGCGTTAGTTCGTTTTTAGTATACAATGTATGTTCAATGTATATTGGATTTCTAATTACACATTTTTATTGTTTCCATGGAAAGCAGATTTTGTTAATTTTCACATAAGGATATAGAGCTGTGTTACTGCTATGTCACAACAATCAATAGACATTATTAGTTGTGTCACAACAATCAATAGACATTATTAGTTGTGTCACAACAATCAATAGACATTATTAGTTGTGTCACAACAATCAATAGACATTATTAGTTGTGTCACAACAATCAATAGACATTATTAGTTGTGTCACAACAATCAACAGACATTATTAGTTGTGTCACAACAATCAATAGACATTATTAGTTGTGTCACAACAATCAATAGACATTATTAGTTGTGTCACAACAATCAAGACATTATTAGTTGTGCGTCACTGAGATATAGATATAACTGTACGGTAATTATACCACCGCAAAGTTTGAATATAGGAGACAGGCTGTTGGTTGGTTGGTTGGTTGGTTGGTTGGTTGCGATGTCCAGCTGTACATCCGTGGTAAAAAATCTTGTGACGCAAACTACTTTTATATTACTTCACCAATTGAGATGAGATTTTTTATGCATTTATAATGACGTGTAGATGTTCGTGGCATATTCTATATGCGCCTCATTTAAAAAATAATGATGTCATGGCCCCTGAATTGACTTAAAAATATTGTGCTTTTGTTCTATTAAAAATATTGTACTGATGTTCTATTAAAATACTGTGTTTTTGTTCTATTAAAAATATTGTGTTTTTGTTCTTTTAAAATATTGTCCTTGTGTTCTATTAAAATACTGTGCTTTTGTTCTATTAAAATATTTTGTTTTTGTTCTATTAAAATATTTTGTTTTTGTTCTATTAAAATACTGTGCTTTTGTTCTATTAAAATATTTTGTTTTTGTTTTATTAAAATATTTTGTTTCTGTTCTATTAAAATATTGTTGTTGTTTTTTTCTATTAAAAAGCCCATGGCGGGGGTATTCAGCCTCTTCAGTAATAGTTCTAGTTTTAACTGAAAACAAGTATTTACCATACAAAGCATTTTAGACCTATAGGGTCCGTATATGAGATTTGCAAATGTGTTAATAGAAAATTTTCTTGGCTTCATTTTGCTTTATTTATACTTTATTCCAAACGTTTGTGGTTTGCATTAGAATTATTTAATTTTCTGCAACTTGCAGATACCTAGATATTGTCTGGCAATATTAACCTGAGATATCTAAATATTCAGTGACCTTTCTTCGGCAATTGTCGGTTCCAAGGTAAAACATATAGACTTTAAAATATGGTAAAACACGTTTATTTATTACTTAGAAGCACATGTGTATCACGGACCCTGCTAGCCTCAATGAGAATGTGCTAGAGTTCTAAGCTGAAGGTTGTGTGTTCGATTTTAGCTTAGATATATGTATTTTGTAATGAAATTAATAATGTATTACATGCAAATCACACATAGCATGATTTAATCGAACTTATTGTTGAACATTTTAGCTAGTTTAAATTAAAATCAAATGAAAATTTAACAAATTATTCAACCATCCACTCACACTGTAAATTCTTAAAAGCAAAAATGATTGTGACCTTCGATTCAGACCCATTTTCAGGTAATTTTATATTATATCATTCATACTTACGTATAAGAAATGCCGCAGCCTACGCGGAATGGAATATTGTTATCGATGATACCCTGTGTTTTATCTTTATGCTAACAGTTTGCTTTAACACTCAAAAACTCGACTGGCATTTTCAATTTTGTCAAGTATTTTACGGGTAGCTTGCACGCGTTACGACAAAAGTCATATGATTCACTGCCTTATACAGACCGCATAGCCATTTGCTGAAGATTCCCGGAAACACAGGGATCTTCATAAGAACGTGCGTACGAGTTAACGTAGTGCTGGTTGTCTGAGAGAGCGTCTGGTTGAACAAGACCCCCCCCCTATTAGTCTAGGGTCACATTGCACTAAAATATTAAGTGATTGTAAATCATAAGTACGGTGGTTTTTATATTATGATAAATAACAAATTACTAACCAGGTTCATTGTATGATTAACAAAAACTCATCCTCAAGATGACCCCTCTTATGAAAACATTTCTCTGTTTCTAATTCCTATGAAATAGATATATCTGAAATAACCCAAATTAATGATGATATTGTATTACAGGTATCATGTTAATACCTACTGCTTTTTTCTTCTCTTTTTTTCTTCGAAATAGTTAGTTAAAACAACTGCCATTCAAAATTAGTCATGGAAAAATGTGATTGTGTATCACTGACATTGTATAATGCTATCATGTATATGTTTTGTGTTGACGATATACATTGTACAAGTCTGAAAATGAAAGATGTTCTGTTCTTTTCTGCTCTCTGTGCCCCCACTGACAGCCAGAGTATGTAGATCGATCATAACAAAGCAATTACTGGTTATCAACGTGAATATAGGATAATTCCATGACTGGTTGTTCCTTTGTCTCGATTTCAACGCAACTCAAATGATTACTATCAAAAAGAAGTAATATGTTTACACAAAGCCATAAAGAATATTAAACCTACAAGCGCAAGACGTCATAGAGAACCTGATTTTCAGGAAAGAGATTTAAGAATAGGGAAAATTATCATAAAGCATGGAAACAAAATTTCCTTCGGTTTTGTACACTTTTCTTCAGTAATATATTTTTTTTCTTTTTAATACACACTTTAAAGAAATGATACTCATTTTCTGCAATATTCACCGTTGCAATGTTTGAATATTGTTTATTTCCTTGGTACATTAAGACGTGTGCCTTGTTCTACTTTTCTTAATGTGCTTAGATGTAGATCAGGTATATCTTTACAAAAATTGAAATTGAGATAGTTCTAACATTTTCTTTAAAAATGGTATGGTTTCGAATTTTATATATAGAAGATATTTATATTTTTTTTATATAGAAGAGAGAGAATGAGAAGGGGGGGGTGGGGGTACTAATAATATTTAGCAAGGTATAATTACACTGGTATAAACAACCAATCCTATCCGGGCCATCTTGGTTTCCTTCTTTTCACCCAAGAAGAACACAGTATTTTATTTGTTTCTGATGTGTCCAAACTCCACAATAGAATACCTGTAAAATCACATGGTTTCTTTCTGAAAACAGAAGAATTAAAACCATACCTATTAAATTATGCTTGTTTGTAAGAAAAAAAATCTTAGATACTATATATATCTTTATTTCCTCCAATAACGGAGAACATTTACAAAAACGAAATTAACATAAAAAAGACATGCACGTATGATACAGCAGTGACAACTGTGACATTCATTTACACCAAATACATGCATGACTACTGCGACGAGACAAAAAAACTGCGAAAGAGAAAGGAGAAGAAACAAAACCATTCTTATTTTTGGAAACCCTTTCCGAAACGAAACGAAATAGCTTATAAATGGTTGTTATTTTTTTTCTTTTGTACAAGAAATACATAACAGACCATTTATAAGTTAATGAGCTGGCATGCAAGTTATCGTTCGCATTTTAAATTTTATGGAATTTATCGCAAGCGACGCGAAGCGGGGTTGGTCACGTACGCCATACGTCTCTGCCTTTGACCTCGCGTTATGGAATCGACTCCCGTTTGATTGACATAACACGTGATGGTCCAGAGTCAGTATCAGTGGGTACATTTTATAAGAATACTAGTACATTCAAAACATGACGTAATCATCCGACGCCGCAACCAGCTCCACCTATTTAGCCCCACGTAAGCAGCATACACTCATAAAAAGTTTTCATATCTCACGGATCATTATATATTTTTCAAACTCTGAACGAAATGCAATCATTTCATTAGACGATTAAGTCGGGGAAACTGTAAATACGTATATATATACCGGTTAATAAACAGCAAGGACATGAGAAAAGAAACATATACTTAGTCAAAGAAGTTATAAACACATAAATATGACGCTATGACACATATATCTCTTTTGCGTGCTTATTTGACAGAAAGCAATCTATCAGCGCAAAATAGACATTTCAGGCCGGAATAAAACGGAAACCTATGAAAATTCACTAGCACTTGTCAAAAACATATATCCCGCGAAAATAAAATGCTGATGTAACATTCACAGTTCGTTTTAAAATAAAGAACCCGAGGCGTGAACCAGACTTTCTATTTTCATCATCTCTCTATGAACAACGCAAATATGCCGTAAATGACCTTGAGATATGTTATATTGATTGGTATCCTTTTATAAAAGAACATTCAACATTTAAACAGGTCACTGGATAGGTTTCCTGAAATGTCTGCGCGTGATATGATATACTGAAATGTATATGATGTCAAGACTAATCAAAGCGTTTAGAGATTAACATGAAATAGCGATAAGCGAGAAAGAGTTGGGTTCACTGCAGTGAATCAAGTTAGTTTACGGTCATTTATCGTTGCACTTTGTAGGGATGTCTATGAATACCCTTACAGAATGCAACCAGCCTGGCTAAGTAATTATGTGGTCACGTTACATTATAATCTCTCCCTCCTCGGGGAGTTTGACCGAGGAGATAAGCCTGTGGCGAATATAGATCATAATTATATGTAGTTGAGCCTCACGAGAAGCAAAACGTGACATTGTTTTAAAATAGTCCGGAGTAAGGAGTCATGATATCAAGTCAATGTATAAGCTGCATACCTCTCTATCTATGGAGGTATTGGCCTTACTACTGTATTTTCTATCTGTTGTTGAATATTTGTAAATATTAAAATGACCTTGATAATTTAAAATATAAGTACATTTTCCTTCAATATCCTAATGACAGTAAGTGTGGCTTTCGGTTTCCAAACTGTCTATCAAAATTCAGATATCGTTTCGAGCAGCTCTTACCATGAAGTGTTCGGCAAACCCATATATATTAATATTCTTTTAAATCATTTTTAAATTCAACCAATATAGCAGAAAAAACAATAATATTATATAGTTCTTTTCTTTCTGGTACTTTAATTAATTTACAGAAAACTTTTTATTTCTTATTTCAAGGAACATGGTATCATGTTTAATTGTATGATATAATTTACTTTCATATATATTCAATTGAATACTAGATACATGTTTTTGAAAATGTGACTTTGCGAAAATTGGACATTATCTTGCGTGTTTTTATGAGATTTAGAATAGTTGCCATTCTTTCCTTAAAACGTCTTTGTATGTCATAAAAATCAAATTTCACGTTGACTGTGTGAACAGACACATAATAAATGATCGCAGGTGTAGCTAGTGAGGGCAATGCCCCTAATATCTTGTAAGGGTTTACAAGGTTTTTCCATACTTCTTGTAACAAGGAACGTTAATGTATAGAAAAAGTTTTACACTGTATATTGGTTTAAATTGTGAAATTCCGCAATATTTCTTGTTCCGTCCATTTCGGTTGATAAATACTATATGACTCAATGACATCTCGATATCTGTATCGCATATCATATATCTTTTTTTAATTCGTATTTTTGTTGTCAGCTTGTCTATTTTGATAAATACGATAAAAACATTACGAGTATGATTCAGATGAAAACGTTAATTTATCTCAACTCAAATTTATTTAGACAAACTGGCAATTATAAATTTGCCGTTGACCCACTTAAATGTACATCAGTGCATGCAAGAAACAGCAGCATATCAAATACATATACAATTAATACATAACTTTAATTGTATATGACTTTATCTTAAAATTATCATATCCATAAAATATAAGTTCAAATCCTGCTATTCATAATTCCTTTCATATATTTTGCTAAATTTAATTGTACTTGGCATGAATTTGTCCTCAGTGGATAAAGAAATTTATCTATTGTAGGGAATGACATCTAAACAAATATTTAGTCCTTTAATCTCTATAGTTTGCACATATTAGAATAAGATCCAATTCTGATTCAACTTGTCCTTTGTTGCAGTAAATACGTAATCTATTTATTTTTTATTTTTTTTTATTGGATGAGCTATTAGGATCGCTGGATGTCCATCGTATGTCTGTCCGTCGTCCACAATAAGTTTGTTCACATTCTAGCATCTTCATTTCTTTAGCAACCATCTACAAACTTTATGACCAATTACGTCAGGAGTTTGCCCCTTTTAATGCCAGATTTCAGTTTGTTTATACTCTAGCATTTTATTTCTTCAGCAATCATCTTGAAACTTCATGACATTGTTTAAAGTCATTATGTCTCGGCAAAGTTCGATTATGGATGATACTGGCCAATTAGGTCTTTAGTTATGCCCCTTTTAATCTAAAAAAAATGCCAGATATTACCTTTTTACATTCTAGCACTTTCAACTCTCAATCAATCATCTCCAAACTTCAAGATAATGTTTGTGACCATAAACTCTCAGTTAAGTTTGATTATGGCTGTTTTAGGCCACTTCGGTCAGAAGTTATGGGTCTTGAATTTAAAAAAAAAAAGTGATAGGTTTTTACTTTGTTTACACTCTGGCATCTGCAATAGTATTAGCAGCGGTTTACACCCAAGACTGCGCATGCGCAGGAGTGACGTCATAGGATTTGTTCGCGCATGTGCGGCGGCCATATTGGTTTCTAGAATGACATCATCGTTCTAATTTAAGAATGACATCATAGGTCTATATTTAGAATGACCACATTGGTAGACAACAGGATTTAAAAATAAATATGTTCATCTTATTATACATATAAAAGTAACAGGTGGCCATTTTATTCTTATGTGTGCGCATGCTTGGCGGTCATAGTATACAGAGGTGACTTGTATACTTGATCTAAGATCTACTCGCGGAAATTGAGGGTCACTTCCATTCGATCTCAGACTGTGTCCTAAAGGGTATTCTACTGTAACTGTTAGACTCCAACGTGATATGTATGGATAAATAACGTCTGAGCCTGAAGAATAAGCTTATCTGTCGTGAAAATCGGAATATCATCAGCGAAAGGTAGCAAATAAAAATCGAAAATTGATTACAATATCATTCACAAATATGATAAAAAGTGTCAGAGAGAGAGGCTCCCATGTTTCAGCCAACAGCAATATCAAAATATTCAGATAAATCACCGTTTTGAGACAATTTCAAACAAGCAGAATATGAGAATACTACTATGTAATAATTTTCAACCCACGCCCGCTTGTAGAATTCCAAACCACAATGCATCTACAGATGTCGTTTTTCTCCAACTATCCCATTGAAACCACCCATTTTTATAAGTCTCCTAAATCACTTGATGAAATTACAAGTAAGGAGTAGTTGTCCTATATAAGTGCAAGGGGGATTTTCATATGTGTCGGCTGGGGATAAATGTTATGTTATTCTGAACTAGATCTATGTCCTAGATTTAACTCACAGGTCTTATAATTGCATGTATTACTTTGTTAGCATAGTCAATAAATTTTAGGGGTAATGCTTTACGAAGAATTATACTACTACACATGCCACATTTTGTTTTGCAAGTTTGCTACAAATGCCACATTTTCATCACATATATATTTTGTTTTGCAGTTATGCTACACATGCCACATTTATTTTGCAGTTATGCTACACATGCCACATTTTGTTTTGTAGTTATGCTACACATGCCACATTTTGTTTTGCAATATTGCTACACATGCCACATTTATTTTGCAGTTATGCTACACATGCCACATTTTGCTTTGCAATATTGCTACACATGACACATTTTGTTTTGCAGTTATGCTACACATGACACATTTTGTTTTGCAAGTTTGCTACACATGCCACATTTTCATCACATATATATTTTGTTTTGAAATATTACTACACATGCCACATTTTGTTTTGCAGTTATGCTACACATGTCACATTTTGTTTTGCAGTTATGCTACACATGCCACATTTTGTTTTGCAAGTTTGCTACACATGCCACATTTTGTTTTGCAGTTATGCTACACATGCCACATTTTGTTTTGCAATATTGCTACACATGCAAACTTTTTATTTTGCAGTTATGCTACACATGCCACATTTTACTTTGCAATATTGCTACACATGCCACATTTTGTTTTGCAGTTATGCTACATGCCACATGTAGTTTTGCAGTTATGCTACACATGCCACATTTTGTTTTGCAATATTGCTACACATGCCACATTTTGTTTTGCTTCACATGCCACATTTTGTTTCGCAATTTTCTATATTGGCTTTCCGTAAAACACTTATATAACAACTGACCAACTATTAGCCAGTGGGAATGCTTCCTCACTTAAAAACTCCAAGTGACCCTGCCGGGAATCGTTAAGGATGAGAGCTGAGTTGTCGTAGGTGAGCGACTAAAAAAAACAAAATAAGAGCGGCGATTCCATAAGCAGGATGTCGTGGGTTCAATCATCATGCGAAGAAAATGGCACAATTATATCTCCTTCGGACTTGGTGCTCAGCACGCACAAGGGCTCCAACATACATTGGTTGGCTGAGTTTCGGTATATCTGATTTAATGTGGTATCATGTCGTTTGTCTAGATGGCGTGATAAATCTGTCTCATGCAGACAAACGTCTACTGAATTACTGTCTGTTGCACGTAAAAGCCATATGAAGAAACACAATTCGAAGTAAACAGAATTGGAATTGAATCGATGATATTGCAGAGATGCATTGCTACTTTGAATAGGGATATTTACTCTGATTACCCTGGCTAAGCTCTACTTACCCTGGCTAAGCTCTACTTACCCTGGCTAAGCTCTACTTACCCTGGCTAGGTGAGATATATTTTTCATGTTCATTTATACGTGGATATTCTCTAGTATATAACACCGATGATAAAAGATAACCATATCTTTAAGATGCATAATACGAGAAAATGTCGGTGATCATGTTTAAGATGTAACAAGATATTTTGCTGTCACTGAACGATGTTCAGTCAGTTACAAGTGGATAACCCGAGTGCACTGGGGTTGTCTGGTAGAGCATCGATCTACAGCAAGGCAGAGGTTATCTGGTAAAGCATCGGCAAGCCTCGTCTTTTTGGACGTATCTCAACCCTCGGGTGAGATTTCCTTATCCACAACTCATGGGCGTGGTAGATTCACTTTATCTCACACTTGTAAATTTCGTGATAACACCGTCCGAAAGGTGATAGTTATTTATTCCGGATGCAAGTTTTTGACTGGGCAATTTAACCCAGTTTTTTTTCTTTATTTTTTTCTTTCTTTCTTTAGTTTTGCTAAATACAATAGATCATAGTTAGCAAAAAAAGCTGATTCGAATTGATTTATTTGTTATGTACCATTGTCGTCTAATGATTCGGATTTGTGCTCAAAGGGTTATCCTGTGTCCTTATTTGTTTCTATACACTCTATTATGCCTTATCCATATTTCTATTAGCAACTGTCATTTGAATTCTCTTGAGCTTCGTTTGACAAAGCCTGTCGCCAATGGCAATTATTTTCTATTAAATTTCTCATTCTTGGGAACATAGGATTTGTGACTTGGTGTTCCTTTATCCCCCCCCCACTCCTTCTCCTCATACATTTTGATTATGTGTTTATATTCTCTCTCTCTCTCTCTCTCTCTCTCTCTCTCTTGATTACACTAAACTCCCTCTATTTTTTCTTTATCGCTTTGATCCTGTTTTAGTTGATATATTTTGGCTATGTTTCTTTTAATATGCGTATTTTGTAACGCACATATAAAGCACACAAATTTGTATCTTGTATAATGCTCTTCACATTGCGGAGTATATTGCAGAAGATAATAACATATTGATATCACCGTGTATGTCATTATCCTTATATAACAATGTAGCACAGATAATAACATATTGATATCACCGTGCATATCATTATCCTTATATAACAATGTAGCACAGATAATAACATATTGATATTACCGTGTATGTCATTATCCTTATATAACAATGTAGCACAGATAATAACATATTGATATTACCGTGTATGTCGTTATCCTTATATAACAATGTAGCACAGATAATAACATATTGATATTACGTGATTCATTATCCAATGTAGCACAGATAATAACATATTGATATCACCGTGTATATCATTATCCTTATATAACAATGTAGCACAGATTTTACCAATAACTTGTTCAAAATTTATATTAGCTATTCCCTATGATTTAGATGGATTGCAAAACTTTAAAATATCTTTCTTGTAGCCGAGGTAATAAGTAGGATGGACATGAATACTATTTTAGATCGATATTACTGTGGCAAAGTTTGACGGTTGGTATCAGGCACAGGGATATATGGTTCTAATTATGCAAAGAGAGAGAGAGAGAGAGAGAGAGAGAGAGAGAGAGAGAGACTTATGGAATAGTGTACAAGATAAAAAAAGAATATTATTAAATGTACATGGTTAGTCAGGATTAATGCTTTATTTTTTATATTCCAATTTATGTAGATGATCAAACGAAAACTTAAGTCTTGCTGCTTAGCAGACGTCATACTAAATTAAAAGTCAAAAAGTAATTAAACATATATATATATATATATATATATATATATATATATATATATATAATATATATTGTTTAGTTACTTTTTGACTCTCTCTCTCTCTCTCTTATATATATATATATATATATATTGTAACTGAATGTACATGTATACATCTTCTTTGGATGTACTTATTTCTTTGTGTTTATATGCTTGTGAATGTCTCACATTCATTAAATACAGTTCAAATACATATGGCCTGAAGAAAGCAATTCGCTACTATGTTTTGTCAAAAGTGTCGCCGGATTTGTAGATCTGAGATCTCACAAGGCTTTTTGGTCAAGTGGACAGGATGAGGTAAGTTCCCCACAGGATCAATATTTGTTTATTTAACATTAGAGTGCAGCAGCAACAGCAGCGGTTCCATGTTTCTTTGAAAGTTGACCGAAACTGTCACAGTCACCATGCTGCTTTAAGTCACACAATTGGTCATCTTTAGAGGTGTCTTACATTTCTTATTTATTTCTTGAAACTTAATACCCTTTAACCATTGAAAGCATTTTTTATGCGTCCAGTTCAATCGACTTTACGCAGAAAGGCAAACTATTATTAATTTACAACATTTAATGTTACACATAATATTATGATTGGATGATACTGAACTAGTGAACAATATATGGCAATGTCAAGAAAACAAGAAAACCAGAGTTTTTTTTCATATACAAGTTTAAGTTCAAAGCTTGCTTTTTGGAATGCATAAACTTAAATGGAAGCTATGTATTTATAGGCAACTCCACCGTGGGACATTTGACACTAACAAGTTTGTACACAAAAGAAAAACGGAAAATAACAATGGAGTGCATTAGGAGAAAACTTAGTGATACCAGAACCCGTTGGGGACAGTTCCCTGAATTTTTAATTTTTATCTTTTTTTATTTGTCAAAAATAGCTGTCATTGTTGATGGTTTTTGAAGAGTGGAACATTTCTGGATAAGGTTAATTAAACAAATTAACAAAGTGTGACCTTGGCCTTGGAGCTAAGGGTCTGGGTCCTGCGCGTTTCACATTTGTGCCAATTAATTTTTAAAATCCATCGATGCATGAGGAAGTTATGGACCGGGCGCCATAAAAAACAACACACATTTATTTTCGTTGACCTCTAAGTGTGTCCTTGACCTTGAAGCTAAGGACATGGGTTTTGTGCGCTGTAAATCATCTCATAATGCTGAACATTTGTAGTAAGATATTTAAAAATGCTTCAATAAACGAAAAAGTTATGATCTGAACAAGAAAAAAAATACATTTTTATATTTGACCTTTAAGTGTAACCTTGACCATGAAGCCAAGAATCTGGGTCTTGCACACTGCATATCACCTCATCATGGTGAACATTTTGCCAAGTAATTTTAAATTCATTAAAAAAAATGCAATCTAACGACTGAAAAAATGTGTCAAACTAGACATGTATCCTTCCTAACAAAAACTATCACCCGGAAAATGAAGTAGACGGAATATTTCCTTCAATTATGCGTGAATGGTTGTTCATGGCAAATGCTAACTTCATCAAGTTCCGAGATATGGCTCTATGATGTCTATTTAAAAATAACAAAGGGCCATAATTCAATAATGTATCAGTGGATTTAAATGGGATTTCATGTGCAATATGTCTTCTTCAATGTGTACTTGTTTCTGACAAATTTCATTAAAATTGCCTATCTAAAAATACTACATGTAATTGTAACGAAGTAAAATCCTACTGCCCCTAGCTGGAATCGAGCTCAAGACCATCGGTATGTAAATCAGACACTCTATCAGGAGGCCACAAAAAGCTAGCTCAATGGTAAGATATTACAAGTGCCATTATACCTTTACTACATAATATCAAAGGGCCATAGTTCAATTAGGCATTATTATTATTAATATTATATTTATACGCTATTTCCAGTGATAATTATTTAAGATCGGGATTGATTTGGTCATTTTACGGCAGTTCAAAGTTTGATTTTTTATTGAACAGTTAATAGTAAACAGTTTTAATGCTTTGAATTGTGATAGTTAAGAACCCGTGCGACATACTAAATTGAAGTATATACTGAATTGCTATGTATCGAATGGTAAAACTTTAATCAATTTTGTTTCGAAGAATGCCGCTAAGAGGCGCTTTTCACAAAATCACCTATATTTATAATATTGATGTCTGATTCGAATGTGGTTTTTTTGCAAAGTGTTCCTTGTGGGCAACCCGATAAAATATGATGGGAATCATAGCATCGGATACAAAAATATTTTGTACAAGAAAATATTTTGTTCGAACCTTGCAAAAACATTTACAAATGAATCTGCAGAATGGATGTAAATAACATTTAAGCTGTATTCACATTATAGTCCGCATCAGCCTAAACAGACTGGAAGCCGATCTATCAAGGGTACTGTGACAAATGTGATTGTATATCACATCAAAAATCGCCATCGAACACATTTGTCATATACTTGACTCCCGTTAAAATAAAAACGTGATCTCTCAAAGCTTCTCGTCTGGCGTTTATCAAAGAGATATGTGTAAAGAGAGATTCAGACGTAAAATGAGATAAGTCAAAAAGCTATATCAGAGAGATATATGTAAAGAGAGATTCAGACGTAAAATGAGATAAGTCAAAAAGCTATATCAGAGAGATATATGTAAAGAGAGATTCAGACGTAAAATGAGATAATTCAAAAAGCTATATCAGAGAGATATGTGTAAAGAGAGATTCAGACGTAAAATGAGATAAGTCAAAAAGCTATATCTGAGACAGCTTCTTTCACGAAGTTTGACTGTAGCAATTGTGCGCAGATGTTGCATATTGGGTTACTTCACGACAGTCTTTAAATAAGACAGAAAACCAGACACCATTCTGGGTGATATATTCATTCTAAAAATTCATCGGAATAATATTTTGAACTTTGGCTTTATTGGAAGAAGTGTCTCTAATCTACTGAAACAGCTGCAATTATTAATGAGGGGCACATTAAATCAATCACAGACAACAAGCTCAACAATAGACCCCAAGAACACACATTACGCAATTGACATGATAAACAATATTCCTTTTATTGTATCTGTGCGCAAATTTCTGTATTTGTTTTTCTATTTAAGAGGAATATACTTCTGCTGCTTTGTCCTGTAACCTGGCTAATTAAGCCTTGGTCTTCCTTTAACACTTAAAGTGTGAAGTTTGATGAAGGTTTAAGACTTGATTGTGAAGCTTGATTGGAAGCAATGAACTCCATTCGATTTTGTTCAAACTGCGGTGTGCGGCACATACCGCTTTCTTGGAAACTGGAGCATGGCAACAAATAGAAAAGGTCTTATACTGTACTGCCAATTTGGTCCATTTTCCCGGGGACGTAAATCTCATATTAAAGTAAGTACGAAACTATAAGTGCATGTGGGGAGTCCAACTAAAGGAACAAACATTCATAGATGCTGAAAATTGTCCTTGCTTAAGATAGTTTTCATGACAACCACACCCACCGAGATGGGATAGATGAGATGAGTATAACAACAGATTCGGAAGATTCCCTTCTAGGTATTTATCATTCAACCATGGTCAGCGCATGGCCCTTTCTTACAGTACCAACATAATAACAGTTTGGCTAGCATTCCATTAAACGACTATAGTTTAATAAATATACATAAAACTTAAACTTAGATAGGAACACAAATTAAAGAAATCACCCAGAAATGGGCAAAGAGGACATAACCTTGACAAGGGGGTCTCAAGGTCAAGTCGTATCCTTAACCCGACTCCTAATTTTTGGCTAACGAACTTTCAAAGAAAGGCGCTAAATGTACTCATCCTTCTAGCTCTATTTAAAACTGGAATACTAAGGGAGGAACTTCATAATTTTCATTCCCAAAATAAAATGCTTAAACATTTAATTCCTTACCAAATATTGTTAGTTATTATTTTGTCAACTTTATTATGTAACAAAATTGTTTGATGATCAAAAATGTGTTCTTTAATCAAAGAATTTTTTCCCTGGTCACTCAGCGATATATTGCCATAAGTAACTAAGTGATAAGATAATTAATTAAGTTGGGTTAAAAAGCAACCAAAAGAATGAATGAATAACAATAATGATAGATAATAAGAATATGAAATAGTACATACAATCATATAAAGAATACCATTTTACAATGAAATTTGCTGAAAATATAAATGAATCAGTTAACTAATCGGAACAACATAGTTTACCCGTGGGAACAACATAGTTTACCCGTGGGAACAACAAAGCTAACCCGTGGGAACAACATAGCTTACCCGTGGGAACAACATAGTGTACCCGTGGGAACAACATAGCTTACCTGTGGGACCAACAAAACTAACCCGTGGGAACAACATAACTTACCCGTGGGAACAACATAGTTTACCCGTGGGAACAACATAGTTTATCCGTGGAAAGAACAAAGCTCACCCGTGGGAAGAACAAAGCTTACGCGCGGGATAAACAAAGCTTACCCATGGGAACAACAAAGCTAACCCGTGGGAACAACATAGCTAACCCATGGGAACAACATGTATAATTCGTGGGAACGACATAGATATCTCAGGGAACAACATGGTTAACTCTTGGGAACGAACAGCTATATTGGGAACAACAGTACTCTTGGAAATACTACCTAACAAGTTGGAACCATAACTATCTTGTGAACGACACAAGTATATCGTGGGAACAACACAGCTATCTCTTGGAAATGACATACCTAACAAGTTGGAACAACATAACTATCTTGTGAACGACACAAGTATATCGTGGGAACAGCAAAGCTATCTCTTGGAAATGACATACCTAACAAGTTGGAACAACATAGCTATCTTGAGGAAACGACAGCTTACTCGCTTGAACGTCATAGCTAACTCATTGAAACGATATATTTAACGGACAAGTTTTGTTATATTTATAGTATTATGCTGTCAAATGTGAACATTATTGAACAAGTTAGTCTGACCACAATGCTACTAAACATCCATACATGTACTGATATGGGCGGGATGGATTAAATGTCTTGTAATGAACAAAGACAACAAAATCGAGTTGATTTATAATTTAATTTATGCCGTTCTGTATAATAAAATTTGCATTATTCACGAATCGTGGTCAATTGTCTGCTGGAACGGAGATAAAGATTTGTTTTGATATTGAATTTCCATTATTTCATTTTAGTGATGATTGCTTTACTACTGGTGTAATGTTCACAACATGTGAAAACAATTTTCTCCATCTAAGTTCATTCAGTAATCAAGCCTCGTATTACTCATTATAATAATACCTATCAACAGATCACCCCACATCTGCCGCCTTTACCCTTACCCAACGCCGTTTATCTTTCCTTTAAAATCTATTTCTTGTTAAGCTTATTTTTATTTGTGCTTCTGATAGTCGAACGTGACTTTGACGCCTACGCCGTTGTGTATGAGAGAGGATCTCCGCCAATCTATTTCCTCTCACAGTACTTAGATTACATTTTTTTTCGATACTTATTATATCTACAAAAGTTTTATTACATTTTCATAATGTTTATTGATTATAAACTTGATTTTGTGATTTGAAAATTACATTCTGATGTATTTACGTTAAATTTTGAAGAACAGAAATGAATTTGTTCATTGACCCTTAAACATTAATTATGGATATCAACCCGAATAATTTTAGAATAAGCATTACTATACGGCTGCATAGCATACTTGTTAAGAATTGTCTTATCTGTAAATTGCATTTATGTAAGATTCGGTTTCGTTAAAAAAGACTAGACAATAATAAGAAATGTGTTTTTGTAAACAGGGATAAAGACATTAACTAAACTAATTGATAATCACTAGATTGAATTACGACCTTCATAGTCGATTGCATATTTAAAGGATGCGTTTTACCCAAATCTATATAATACCGACTTGATGCTGATCTTAAGGTGTTACAGTTTTGTTCGGCATTGTTGTTTATAAGATGTGAATACAGTGTGTAAGTGGGATTATCGAAAGTAACATTAAGGCAGCTCGTGACAGAAAACTGTTATTTTTGGATTATTTGAGTGTATATGCCATTGGTTACTGAAAAAGAAATTATTCAAGCAAGAATAAACGAGAAAAAAAAACAAACATATTTTTACACAAATCACATCTACTAGCAAAATAGATGGGGGTCACTAGTTTTGTCTAGCCACCCCTATAATTAATGAAGGTCTCTTAAGAGACCATGAATTAACTCAAATTGCTGAGTGTACACAGGAGATATTCAATAAGTATTAAGGCCCTGGTTAGCACTATTAGAATAAATAGCAAAATGCTATCTTCTAGAGCCAGTAATAAACTAACGGCAAGTCCAGACAAAACATAATCCTGCGCTCGCTTCGAGGATTTGCCTTTTACATATTATAATGTTTGTTTTTATGATAATTTATTATCAGATTGAAATCTTATAACTGAATATCTAATTAAACAGTTGTAATTGTTTCGGCCTTTGACATTCAAGGCTTGTATTTCATCTGATGCCGACTCGTCTCCTTATGTCTATGTCTAAATCTATACCATTATACCTTAACATCAGACACATAATCTAGAACTGTCAAACATTTAACAATTATCGCTGATATTTAAATCGAGCATAATACTAACAAGTTTCTTGTTTTTGTAGTCTTCACGAGTTCCATTTTTTTTAATATTTAAATTCAACTTAATATCAAAGTATTCAACAAAAAAATATTTAATTTATATTATTTTTGCATACATATGAAATTGTAATTTATCACTCTTATATCCAGACTGTTTTTGTGTGTGCATTTGTCCGTCCATTTTGTTTATATGGTAAGTAAAATTTGCAAATATATATAATATAGAATATGTCAAGAACTATCGTGAGAAGTTTAAATTGCAATACTATCCCAATCAATGCAATAAACACAGGAAATAAGGTGAAGTCATTTCATGGCGATACAAAATCGGATTTGGCTAAATCGATGACAAATAAAACTGCATATGTATATTTTTTCATTTACAAGTTAACTCATAAAAGTGTTTCAACATTCACAGCACATAAAGGTTGTAGGTGCTGTATCTTTCATCAATAAACAACCTACATATGTATAAAGAACAGGTTTTAATCATATTTCCGGTTTTCTGATAGGTTCGCGGTTTTTCAGTGCTTTCATTATTATTTATTTTACCTAAGGGTCATCATCAGGGCTAGGAATCAAAACTGCGTCGTACCATTTATTTTGGAAATAAAAGACGCTGTTCTGGTACCGCGATCCGTGTTGTAGAACGGCTTCTGTATTTCAAAAGTTGTCGCCCTTTGTTTTATGTTTGCCATTTGTAGTGCAAAATGTGCATTGAAACTTTTTGACCAGTTATTGACGATGCATTTCGTTAATCTGTTTCTCTCGCACGATGTAAGTGAACTTTAACTTCTTTTAACGTGTGTGTATTGATTTACATAACTTTTTGTGCTAAATTCTGGAAAATTAATGTGTAAAACGATTCCCGCTCGTTTCGTTAGAAAAAACTACGGAAGCCCATTTCTGTCTTCTGTTATTCGTCAGCAGTTTTGTTAAGCATAACATGTAGGTTCTAACTAATGCTATAAGTTTAATTTGTAATAGTTTTATTGTGTTCAATATAAATGTAAGATTGTTTTTTGTGTCTTTTCAGTTTTTTACTCTATGATTGGGAATAAAAGCCATCAAACATCACTTGTTTTGGTTACTCGTCCACATCAAGAGTTATATTGACTGCATCGCGGCAGTACAGTAAACAAATCGTTGAAATATACAGCGATGAATAGCATGCCACCACCGTAAACACTGGAACCTGTGGCACACGCCCAAGACCAGGTTCAACCCCCTGACCAGGTAGGGAGTCGCCTTAGAACCCTTACAGAGAAGGGTGCTGATATATAAAGGACTTCATGTGAAAAATATTGCAAACAACTTGATCAGGCATGGAAAGATATTGAGAACATTCTGAGTAGTGCCTCCGACTGTCCCACAGAAATAAAATCTTTGAACGCGTTTGAAGAAAATCTGACACAGTGCCAGAACAAGTACTTAACGTGTTGTGACAATTATGAAAAGTTCCTTTTGAGTACTTCCACGCAAGATGCCAACGAAAAACTTAAACGTCACATCGGAGAACGTTTAACAAGAAAGAACATTGTGTCTAAGGTTATGTACCAAATTATGACTTTGAAACAAGAAGCTTTAGAAACATTAACAGTTGGTTCGAATGACTCAGGTAAATCAAGCAGATTAAGTAACAGTAGTTCTGTGGCTCAGAGAAAACGGGCTAAAGCAAATGCACAACGTGCCAGATTTGAATTTGTAACGAAGGAAGCCGATATAATAAGACAACGCGCAGAACTTGAAGCAAGTATGAAAGTGTTAAAACAACAAGAAAATGTTGCTGCCGCCGAGGCAGAGGCACAAACGCTTGAAAACATGATTGAGATGGAACCTATTATAGACTATGACAACACACTCGGTCCAAATCGTGTAGAAGCATATGTTAATGAGCTAGCTAGATCAGTGGCGGACTCTGGTTTACAGACACCTGAACCACGATTACCTTGTGCTCCTCCAACACCAAGAGACATTCAATTTGATTCTAATAAGGTAAGCAGCCATGAACATGACAATGTGGTGATGTCGCTTACACAATTCTTGTTACGTAAGGATTTGATCTTATCCCGGTTAACAAACTTTAGTGACTTACCTGAGCACTATCCAACATGGAAAGCTACTTTCGACAGTGTCACAAAAGAACTAAAACTTAGTCAGTTTGAAGAGATGGACTTACTAGTCAAATACTTAGGTCCAGTATCATCGACTTACGCAAGCTCCATTAGGGCATCGAACATAAACAATCCTGAACGTGGGGTCTCGAAAGTGTGGGAAAGACTCGAAGATCGATATGGTCGACCGGAGATGCTTGAAAATTCTCTGAAAAAGCGCCTCTATCATTTCCCTAGGCTGACCGAAAGTGACTATCGAAAACTCTATGAACTCAGTGATTTGTTATCTGAAATTGAATCAGTGAAAGAAAATCCGAAATATGCAGCCCTTCTCTCTTACTTCGACACGTCAGCAGGTGTTATTCCTATCATCAGAAAACTTCCTGGATCTATTCAAGGAAAATGGACAACACGTGCGTCCAGGTATAAACAAGAGAAAAATGTTGTATTCCCCCCATTTGCATTCTTTGTGAGCTTTATAGGTGAAATGAGCAAGATGCTAAATGACCCGGGACTTGTCTATGAAGAGCACACACCAAGAAAAAACACAAACTACTCAAAAAGTGCAAACCTAGACAGAGTGTCCGTTAGAAAGAGCAAAGTCTTCAATCAAAGCGCGGAAAGTGACCCAGAGAAATTCTGCCCTCTTCACAAGTCTTCGAAGCACCCTTTAAGCAAATGTAAAGGGTTCAAATTGTCAACTTGGGAAGAAAGACGAAAAGTTCTAAAAGACAATAACATCTGTTATAAGTGCTGTAGAAGTTCTGCACACATCGCACGTGCTTGCCTGGAAGACATTGAGTGTACCCTGTGTGGAAGTAAAAAGCATGCTTCACCGATGCATGTCGACGCTGATCGTGACAAGGCCGCGCCTTCTCAAGGCGGGAAGTCAGGCGAGATTGAAGATGTATCAGCTAAGTGCACACAGTTATGTGGAGAAGGTTTCACCGGAAGGTCGTGTTCTAAGACACATCTAGTAAAGGTTTTCCCTGAAAATCGTCCTGAGCAAGCAGTTCGTGTGTACGCAACCGTCGACGACCAAAGTAATCGGACGTTAGTGAAAGGTAATTTACTAGATATATTTAGAGATCGTAGCGAATCGGTGCCATACACCTTGTCATCTTGTTCTGGGAACGTGCGTGCTTTTGGCAGACGTGCCAAGGGTTACAGCATTCAATCTTTGGACAACAAAGTGACTTTGAAATTGCCTACCTTGATTGAGTGTAACGAAATGCCAAACGATCGGTCAGAAATTGCGACACCAGATGTTGCCAAAAATTTTTCCCCCATTTAAAATTGCGAAAGCCGCCCAAAATTACCTAAATTTTAGATAAACAAGCTGCATTCGTTCCTTTTTGGGCCCGCGACCTTTTGAGGCCCATCAGATTGAAAAAACAGATTGTGGGCCCAACCAGATGACTATTCCCCAGGATTAAAAACTGGGTTTGGGCCCCAATTTGGGTTGGTGAAGTGTGTTTTGGGAAAAGGTTCAAAAACCCAAGACAGGTTGAAAGTGAAAAAGACTCAGGTGTTGAAGGACGGTGGGGACTATTTTTATTTGATCCTTTTTTTTTAACACTTTTGAAATTATGTGACCCCAGTGAAGATTTTAAATGATAATGTCTTCAAAAAAACCCCCGGGGACAAAAAGATGGGGTTTTTCGGTGAAGGGGTCGAAAATTTTTAAAGCTAATGGCAGTTGAGTTTGGAAAAAATCGCACAGGGAACCCAAGCCCGTTGTAAACCCTTTGTTAAACCCGGAGTCAGACAAAGAGATCAGATTTTGAAGGGATGTTAGGGCCACAAAGATCGCAGGATGGGCATAAAACGTTTTGAAAAAATTCTCAAAAATTTGGGCAACGCTTCTGACCCCAATTTTATATCTAAAAAAATATTGCCCAAAAAGCTTTAAAAAAACCGGGAAAGCTTGCCCCCGGATGGTTTTTGTGGGCTCATACAAGACAGCCGACAGCTTTTGAGAATCAGAGATTACATTATTAAGCATGTTCAACGAGATGGTTTTTCCAAAGGGGAAAAAAAATGCCCCATCGTCAAATTTCCCCCACCCAAAAAGGAAAAGCGCAAACTCACTCTGTCACCAAAATAAGACGTCCATGGATTACTGGGAGGGAGGCGGACGTCAGCAAACTTTTCAGTTAGCGGAAAACTAATCCTATTTAAACATTCCCAAAGGCCCTGTGGGTGGCTTTTTTGATATGCAAAAAATTTTTGAGGGAAAGGGTTGGGCACCCCAAAGGGGGATTGTGCAGTTTCGCAAAAAAGGCTATGGATCATAGGAGCTAAACGAGCGGTCTCTGCTATAATCCATGATTGTGGGAAATGCAGAAAGCTTTTGAGGACCGATGCTTCAGCAACAGAAAGGCTGATTTGCACAGAAGGTTACTCCCGGCACTTTCTCGGAGTAGGGGGTGGGAAAACCTTTGGGCCCTTGGGGCAAAGTCACAAGGAAGACACGCGGGGGCGCTTTCGAATGGAAAAAATGGGCGATTTTTTTCTCCTGCCTCAAGGGCAAGAGCGGGTTTTTACTGAGGTCGTCGAAAACTCAGTTTTTCAAACGTTCATAAAAGCTTCAGGCGTTTTGTTTCAAACCGTGGACCCGTCAAAGTTTTGTTTCCCACAGAGGAAAAAACTGAAAAGGGGGCCCCAAAAAGACTTTAAGGTCGATGTTTTCCCAAAGTCGAAGTTCCCCCCTCTGAAGAAAACCTGGACTCCAACGGTTTCGTCTGGGTCTTTTAACGCTCCGCACTCGTCCCACATTGGGGGGTTTTGGGGAAAGAATGATTTGGGGTCACGAAAGGGGGATTTTGGAACCCCTGTTTCTGGAAAGGGAAAAAAGGCCTGACTCTTTATGTCTTGACGCGTTTTTGGCCCGAAGCCTGCGCTATCATCAAATCCCCACCGATTTACGCCCGTGTCTTAAATCCGGATGACCCCCCATTTCACGCCGGCAACCTTAACCAGGAAAACAAAAAATGAGAATGTGCCTTTTGACAGTTTTTAAAGGGGGCTGTTTGGGCTTCTTTGGGAAACTTTTTAAGGCCTTTGCGAGGTGTTCTGGAAACGGTGGCGTTTAGAGTTACCTTCAAAACTTAAACCCAAACGCGTAAATGGGAGGAACGCAAACCCAAACCCGAAAAGGGAAAGGGGATGTTGTCCTTTATGCGGAATACCAGGGCACTAGAAAACATTGGCCTCTGGCAGTCGTGTAGATGCTATCAAGAGCGAAGACAGACTTGTGCAAAATTGTTGTCCGCGCTTCGGTTGGGAAAAAAGAACGTACCTTTCACTCGCCCCCTGAGCGAGTGGTTCTGTTAGTTTACCCAAAATGTGAATTTTTGATTTAAAGACTTTATATTTGGTTTATAACGCGTGTTTCCTTAATTTTAAAACTTGTGTTTTGTTTTTAAAAATTGGAAGACTTTTAAATCTGTATCTTATTTGATGCTTTAACATACTTAAAATTCACGTTTGTGCTCGCAATTATCATTTAAAAACCCTGAATTTCTAAAATTTAGGGTGTTAAAATTAATTTGTTAATCCATGGTATACGTTAGTTTTAACTGTAAAAAGTGATGTCAGGCAGACATCAGGGGGGGGAGTGTTCTGGTACCGCGTTCGGTTTTTGTAGAACGGTTCTGTATTTCAAAAAATTTTCGCCCTTTGGGTTTTTTGTTTGCCATTCGTTTGTGCAAAAAATGCAATTTTAAACTTTTTGACCAGTAAATTTGGGGAAGAAATTTTGTTAAATTTTGTTTCTTTCGCACGATGTAAGTGAACTTTAACTTCTTTTAACGTGGTGTATTTATTTACATAACTTTTTGTGTAAATTTCTGGGAAAAATTTAAAGTGTTTAAAAAGATTCCCCTCGTTTTGTTAAAAAAAAACTACGGGAAACCCATTTTTGTCTTCTGTTATTGTCAGCAGTTTTGTTAAGAAACATGTAGGTTCTAACTAAAAGTTATAAGTTTAATTTGTAATAATTTTAATTTTGTTCAAAAAACTGTAAGTTGGGTTTTTTTTTTGTCTTTTCAGTTTTTTACTCTATGATTGGGAATTAAAAACCATCAAAAATCATTTGTTTTGGTTACCGTTCCAAAATCAAGGGGTTTTTTTGCTGCATGCGGCAGTACAGACCCATCTTTTTAAAGGAAAAGGTATATTTTTGTTCTTTTTCTCTTTTTTTTAGGAAAAGCATGTTTTCGGATACCCTATATGAACACGTCCTAATTGTTCCGCTTAAAGATGGAGGGAAATTGAAAAACCCTTTTGGGAAAATGTTCTTTTTAAAACCCAACCCAGTTATGTATAACAAAACTGTAAAGGGGAAAAAAACCCTGTTCTAAGAATAACTTGGGTTTTCTAGTTTTGTTCTGGAGTGTTCTATCAGGAGATCCCCATTCTAAAAATTACGTTTAACTGGTATATTTGTATTCCCGGAATTTTCTTTCTATGGACCCAAATTTTAGGTATTGTGTAACATGTGTTGTAATTAGAGCATTCTTTTTTGGAGTTTTTGTATGGTTGTTTTCTAGAATATTTTGCTTAAATATATTTTAATAAAGGGGAGTTTGAGGGATCATCGATTTTGGGTTTTGGGGGATTTGTTTGCATCAATTCATCAAAAAGTGGGTCATTCAAAAGTGTTGGAAATTTAAATTCGGAATTTAATTTTTAAGAAGGGATATCTTTTAGAATGCTTCAGGTTAAATTTTTAAAAATTTAAATTAGACAAGGATCAAAAAAATTTGTTATAATAAATTTTAAGACACTGGGATGTTGTAAATTTTATATTGTTATTTGGGAACCTGTTTTTTTAATTAAGATATATTTGGTTATTGGTTTTTTTACTGGCCCTTTTTTTTGTTGCGCCTTTAAAAAACCTTGACCGTAACAAAACCCGAGCAGAGAGACCCCCGATATTGTTATGCCCCGTGGTTACGGTTTTTTCGTAAATGGAACACGGAAAAACGGAAACTGTACAACTGTGATGGGGGACAAACAAATGAAGGGCTTTTAGCCAAAACTAGGGGCCAAAAAACCCTTCAAAATGTGAAGGAAAGCGTTTTGCTGGACTAAAAACGACTTTTAAAAATTTTTATGCCCACCCCCGGGGTTAAAGTGTGGTATTTCATCGGGATAGAGGACGGGCGGTAGAAGGTTTGAGTCTAAAGGGAAAGTTTTTTAGCAAATTTACATCATGCTTGATGAATTTTTCCCTTATGTTTGTGACCAAAGTATTTTTGGGTTTGTGTTTTTTGTGTGCTTGTTGGGTAACGTTTAATGCGTTTTGACTTTCTGCCCTTTGCCCTGTTTCTTATTTTTCGGGAAAAAAGGGGTAATTTTTATGGGGGTCTTTCCCCCTTTTTTGTGCTTTTTAATGCCGATATTGCGTTTTCCGGGGAGAGCCGCCGATTTGGTTTGCTTTTTGTAGTCGCTAAATGACTGAAAAAATTTTGTCGGGGGATATCAAACCCTATAAAAAAAACAATCAATTTAATTTCTGAAGGATAAAAATTGGGGGTTTTAAAAATACATTGGGATATAAAATATAATGTTTTTGTTAAAATATAACCATTTATATTTCTGTAGCTCCAATATTAAGATTTTTAGCTAGATTGTTTTGGAATTCTGTTCTGTGGTAGCACACAATTCTGCATCGAAACATTTCGGAGTTACTTTTAGACCCCTAAATACTTCTCTTTTTGAGATATAGTTCCAAATTAAGTTTTCTGTCTTATCACTTAGTGCTGTTGATTTTTATGTTAATTAAATACGACTGCATTTTGGAGGTCGAAATGAATTGAAATGTGAAAGAAAGAAAGAAAGAAAGAAAGAAAAAAAGTAAATGTGCAAGTGAGTTTATTAATTCGAAGATATTTGAAGTTTTTATTGGCTTGATTTCATCGTTAGAAAATACCTAAAAAATAATGTTTAAATATCGTGTGAAGAAATGCCTATATAGATAATTTATATGCCTTCTATGATAACGTTCATTACACAGCCTCTGTAAGGGAAGGTCACGGGTTCGAATCATTTTTAATATTAGATATTAATTTCAATTAACCTATATTAAATAAAAAAAATATACCAGACCTAGATAAAAAAAAAGGTGAGAGTGTGTTGTTTTAATTGTTTCCTTTTGATTAAAAACCCACAAATTTTAGTTGTATATTTTGTAACTGTAGAAATTAAAAAGGGGCAGGGGGGGGGGGGGGGGGGGGGGGGGGGGGGGGTGCTGGAACGTAAGCAGTCCATTAAACAACATTCTATATTTTATTATTTTTGTTACGCAAGTCAAAGCGGGTTAATAATTTTGGGTTTATTGGCGTCATATGAAATTTGATATTGTTTATACGAAATAAATACATCATTAACAAGCAAAACAAAAGTTATAGCTCCTTGCTTGGCGCTAAGCATATAATGGTAGTTGCTGAAAGGTTTGGCCCAGTGTCAGGATAATGTGACTGGGTGTGGTATCATGCCAATGTTACGGCGGATACTGCAGTGTGGCAGCACTATATCTGTCTCAAGTAGAAGTCGTCTCCAAATGATGAAATACTGTCGGTGGGACGTTTTTTAAACCCCCAAAAGACACATAAAAAAACAAAACAAACAAAAAAAAAAAAAAAAAAAAAAAAAAAGCTCGGAATCGGGATGTCGTGGGTTCGATCCTCGGCCGCGACAACCAAAGTCGTAGAAAAATGGTACTTGTAATACTCCTTACTTCGAGTCAGCATATAAGTCAATATTATGCGACTGGTTGTGACATCATGCCATATGTCTTAACACGTTTATAACGAAATTCAAAATTGGGAAAAAGGACCAGGTTTTGTTTTAAATGAATAAATTCAGAAGATCCTTAACGTGAAAATGAGATAGTGTTTTCTCATGTAACGATAATTCGTTAATTTATTGTTTCAGTCGAGCTTGAAACAGCCGGTTTCTTTAGAAGTGAATATAAAAGGTAAGGTTTAATTTGGTCAATCAAAATGTAAACGAATCTGACATTTCCGGGAAACTTCATTAAGTTACTGAGGTCCAGAATAGATAAAAAGGATCGAAAAAAGGGCGCAATGTAATAATTGTCGGACAAGAAGGTACAGGGAAGTCAAACCCGCTTACACATATTTGAATTAAAAAATTGACCAATGAGCGCTTACATTTTATTCATTAGAAAAGAAACCGGATGTAGCCGGTTCCGTCTGTTGTCAAGCTCGATTGGGACATTAAAACACTTGTTTGTCGTTTATAAGAGTAAAAACAACACAGGGAAAAGACACGATTCTATATTTCTATTCATTTCAAGTGCATATGAACCATTTTAAAGATCGTTATTTGCGAAAATGCGATTTTTCATAAATATAGCCGAAAAAGTGTCCTCCCTTTTCCCACTTTTAATGCTACCATTTGGTACGAAGTGATTCACCCCATGCAACTTCGAGCCCCTGTTGTTTCATTATGCTTGATGGTAAGGTTATATCCTTCATGGCATGGTGCATGTGGGTTAGCGTTTAACTTAGTTTAATGTTGGATAGGTTGTTAGAACACTGTTAACGAATAGATTGGTAATTCAAGTTCTGCAATCATACACAAGGCAGTAATTACAAATTATTAAAGATTTTGAAATGCACATAGGAATGGTCACGAAACACAATAACATTTTCATCAAAGACAATGCCGTTTTCTCAAAGCACAATGATATTGCCACATAGCATAATGACATGGTCATCAACACAATGTCATCTAACAAAGCACAATGTCATTATCACCAGGCACAATGTGATTTTTGCTTAAATATCATTCCATACGAGTCCTAATACTTGTGACTGAGAAACTTCGGAGAAACGAGAGAGGCGTATCTAATGACATGTTCAAGAAAATTCACAAAATATGTAACACAGGCATTCTGACCATTGGACACTGACAATACATAAGCTCTAAAGAAAGGACAGTCTCAAGCAACCAATGGACCATTTCAATATGACTAAACTGTGACAAAAACTCTGACTGGTGGAAAACTTGATGCATATGTTAATTACGCAAATGAACACAGTGTGGAATGTTATACCAAGATAAAGACTTGGTATTTGGAGTTTCTTGATTTACATAGGTGAACGTCTCCCTGCGTGCGTTTCACCACACTTGAACTCAGATTTCTCTTAACTAAAAGTTCAGAAGGTCTAAAACTCCAGTATTTTGTATTTATTGACCTAGTGTTTAAACTATTTTTCATGAATGTTCTTCGATCAAATGGTATTTAATCTCATGCTCTGAAATGTATGAACAAACTCTTAAAAAAGTTTTGAACTAATAGATTTGCTTATTGAAAAGAAAATATGGGAGACTGTCATTCCAGATTATCAGTCATCCTTCTAAAGCGTAAGAACATCAGTTTGTTTCCATTTGTTTTTCTTTTTTCTTTGTTTGGACTAAAACTGATTCTCTTTAAATTGAAATAATCAAAATAACACTATTCTACCTTTCGTTTTTGGAATATGATCAATGACTTAAAACGATGTGTCCTGAACATGACCCTTCTTAGTTCAACATAGCACATTAAGCTCAATGTGAGCTATTCTGATCACCTTGTGTTCCATCTTCTGATGGCCACAATTTGCTTTAAATGACGATCATATCTTTTGAAACTACGTGTAGGATGCCCATTTGTTGTTTGCATTGGCAACAAACAAAAATTGATTTTGAAAAATTAAAAAATAATGTTCCCTGAAACAAAGGGCCAGAATAATTCAATTTCATCTGCTACAAATTGCCACCTCATGGCTATCTACTTACATTGCTAAAATTAAGTTTTCCCTTAAATGTCTTCCCCTCTGAAACCAATGGCCAGAATTTAATTTCGATTTGCACAAATGGTTAACTCATAGCGTTCAAACACAATTGCTTACCTTAAGTTTATTCCTTAAAGAATGGAGCACCAGATGGTTGGCTATTTTCCTAATCTTTATACTGTTTATATATTTATAAACAATCTTTGTAACTAATGGTCAGATTTTTATTTCCTTTGGCACAAATGGTCACCTCATATTTCTCTACCACATTGCTAAAATGAATGTTATCCTTTAAAATATGATGTCTTTAAGTGGGGTCAGCTAGTTTCTGTATATATATATTATATATATATTAT
>CM037777.1:101430698-101461600 GCA_021229015.1 Solen grandis | reverse complement strand
CTCTGGATAAGGCTTGGTTATGATATATAGGAATCGGTGTATGTTTATATAATTATATAATTATATTCTATGATACTTAAGGTTACAAATGATTATTGTTGTTTTCTTACTGTTTGTTTTGTAGTTCTTACCACGTGCTTTCACCATATGGCATCTGTTACTGATAAAAAAAATCCAAATCATATGGCAAAAAAAGTATTTATTTTTCCATTTCTGCCCATGAGTGAGTTTAAGAGTTTACTGATATGTCGTCAATTGCTGAGGAATCATATGTCTGCAATTGTCAAAACGTCTCGGTTCGTCCTAGGTTCGCATGTGCTATACTTGAAGTCAATGTGCAATGCAGTTTTTATCCTTTGTTACAAATATAGTTACGTATTTGTTAAAATATATTATTGTATCCTATCATTGTATGGACATTTTATTGTAACTTTATGTATATAGTATTAAATATTTACATTGAGATGTCATGCTTTTAATCTTTTTATGTATATAGAAGGAAATTAAAGAGAGAAAGTAAACTTTTCAGTCTCGCTTTTCCCAATATTGTATTTTAACCACGACAATTGCTATTGTGCATTTTTTCATTGATGAAAAAAGTTAATTTCCTCAACATCAAAACTTAGTCCCCGGTACTGATATTTACGTCGTATGTTTAAAAGTGCAGTACGGAAAGTTGATTTAATCATAAATGCGTGTGTTCGTAAAAATATGCAAATTGCAGGCGTGAAAAGTGGCGTCATTGACGAGGCACTGCTTTCTAGTATATGTTAAATGTACTGTTACCTAGTAACAATGCACGTGAGAAGAAATGTTACTTGTTTCAAACCCCTATGCAAAATGTTTCTAGAATATGCTATTGAATTTTGAATTACTTTATAACCAGAGTCGATTACAGAAAACGTGCCGATCTGTAACTTTTCCTCCGTATTTAAGAGCAAATCATAATGACATAGCAATACATGTGTCAGGCCCGGATCCAGCGGGGTGGGGGTGGGTGGGTTGGTGGGGGCGAGGGGGCCTTGTCCCCCCCCCCCACACACACTGCCCTGGTCATACATTTTTCTGGGCTTAACTTTTTTACATAACTTTTATAAGTATGATTTTTATGAAACTAACTCCTAAATATTTTTCCAGAAAGGAATAAATACAAACAGTAGGCCGATACACCATCATGTTTACTTTTTAATATTTACGACTATAATAAACTACATGTATGTGTATGCATGGTCTCTTAATATAGAGACCCTGGTGTATTTTATATTTATATAAAAAAAAAACATGAATATGAAATGAAAGAATTTGAAAATTTCAATCTGCCATATTTTGGGAAAATCCATATTTTGGAACAATGTATATGTGGATTATGCATGATCACTAATTCAAATCAAATCCAGGTAATCAGTCATTGAATAATGTTACTGATAAGTCGATGAATACGAAATACTAATGCACAGAAAACACAATTTATGTGCGAAATAAAAATAAATGTACCAAAAATCGACACGCAGAAGGGGGCTTAAACCTTCTGCAACAGCCCGACCATATAACGTACGCTTGATTTTTTTTTATCTGGGAAGTCTGTATGTTAAGGCTGCTTCCAGATCGACAATTAGACAGTCAAGATTACCAAGTTCGAACCTAATACAGCATATACCCTATATTCCCTGCAACATATTTGACAAAATATGTTAAAAGTGATTTTTTTCCCCAGATTTAATCAAAACTGTCTTTTACAATGTTGAGTCCAAAACTGATGACTATTCAAAGCATCCACTAATTGATAGTGTACACAAGTCACTTTATTAGGGTGGGGGTGTCCAAAAGCCACTTATTAATTTTTTTTATGCCAGTCTGTCCCCCACCCCCATCCCCTCTTACTACCGTCATTTTTTGAATACAACTCTAGTCAAATACTATTGCACAGTAGTTATTCAAAAACATGGCTTTGCGAAGGTAAAATATAAAATTATATCGCTCAAGGCTCAGTCCCACATGACATTTTTTGCTTAAGGAATGTACTCCCGATGGAAATTGATGAACCTCGGGAGGCATCGAGAACAGGTTCCCCTGTGTCCCGCGGAAGCTTCGAAAGCGTCGCGAGCCATGTGGAGTCATCGGGAGAAAATTTTTCCCTATATGTTCTCGAAGTTTTTTTCGGGGAAAACAGGCCGGGGAAACATACGCATAGCTCCCCGGAAGCTCCTGGGAAGCATTCACGGTGGCGTCGGTGATATCTCGAAGGTTCGGCGACCTTTTTGTGATCTTGTGATAAAACCTCAGAATATTTATAAAAAATTCGGAAAGCGCACTCTAAAATTTGTTGCTTTTTAGCTCAACTTTAGAGTGAGATGGTCAAAAAGGCCATTGTTGGGGGGCGGGGGGGGGGGCATCCTCATAAACCTCCGAAAGTCTACCCTTGATTTTGTCCATCACCAAATTCGAATAGTCTCCATAATCTTCCCCGAGGCACCTAGGATGGTTCGATACAACGATACATTCCCTAATCTACGGGGATATTCCCCCGATGATGTTTCAAATTCAGTGAAGCTCCGATTCACCTTCCCCGATCATCGGAAAAATTTCACGAGCATCGGGAGCCATCCCCGATAATACAAGGCCACTGTACCCTAACCGAAACATATCCCGAAGCTTCTCATGGGGCTGCTCCGTCTTTTTGGCTCAAACATCTGATGCCATCGGGAGAAAATTTGTGTATTTCCACAACGCCGATGATTTTTCTCCAATGGGACCTAGGCATTAGATCCATGGTCCAGAGTTTCTAAAAAAAAAAGAAAAAGAAAAAAAAGAAAGACAAGAAAAAAACCCATAAAAAATCTTCACTTTTATCCCCAGATACCCTTCAGAATGCATCTCCGTCACACTGAAAACCTTTTTTTCCTGGAGGAGCATCCCCCCGAACCCCCCTAGCACTCACATCCCATTCAGACTTTGGCCACCCCAGTGGAAAAATTCTGGATCCGGGCCTGTGTGTCATGTATGTAGATAGTATAGCGGACATCAAAACTAGTATCCTTAATTATCACACACAAAAACAAGCAAACTGTATTGTTTTATATTTCATACGCGTACTTAAGAACGTAATCTTTATGGGCTCGGCAAATGTCGACACATATCGGCAAAGATCGCTCATTTCCGATATTTTCGGCACAGCACGCCATGATTCGGATTGTGATTCATTTTCATCTAGAAGTTTCATTCATGGTATCTTATATCATTGTCAATCAAATGTAAAAATATTGTTTGGTATTCATCTATTAAAATGCAGAAATATCGTTCCTTTTTTAAAAAAAGAGAAGAACACCTTCTCGAATTACTTCCGGTGACGTCATATTTGAAATTCTCCTAGATCAAATTTGATAAATGGGGGTATTTCGAAAAGTTCTCGATAAAAAGCAAATTTTAAAAAGTAAAATATATCTTTATCAACCATAACTACAATGATACAAGTTAGTATATTGGAAATGCATGTATTAAAGCTGAAAAGTGTAACAGTGATTCTTTTGTGCTAAAGTCAAATAGTTCTTGTATAAAACTCTTCAGATAACTTTTATGGAATGTTTAGACTTTTAGTACTTAAAAACAAGTAAAAAATAACTAGAAAATGAAATGCTTTGTTGAGAAAATAAATTGGTCGCTGTACATTTGTTTATGTACGGTAATTTCATATATAAATTGTTGGATTTTTCTTTGAAAAATGTCATTTTTTGTTCATTATTTCATTTGAAAATGATGTTTCCATTAAGTATACAATGAAAAGACCCTTGATAGGATAATTAAAAGGCACTAAATATAATAATTATGATTATAATTTCAAGTACATGAAAAGAACTCAGGAATCAGTCAATAACTAAAACTGAGCTTAAAAAAGGGGGGGGGATCAGATGTTCTTATGGGTAACCTATATATAAAATTGTGCATTTTTTTCTTTGATATAGTTTATGAATATTTTGTTTTATTTGCAGCTTGTGATGAGAAATTTACCAGGGACTGTAGTGTTACTTTTTTAAAAATGTCAAACTGTAATATGAAGATTGTCAACATCAATGTATAAATATACATATTATCAAGTTTTCTCTTATGTTTTTAATATCTTTTTCCATTTGATATATGCCTTAGGTATATGATAAATCAATTCATGATGAAAGTATGGGAAATTTGATGAGTGTATAGCAGTATTTAGACGTATAGCCCCACACAATTTATGAAGGCATTTCAATACAGGATTAGATAGACTAAATGAAATAAGTGTTGCAGCAGACAATAAAAACTTGTGCTTTATCACTAACATCGCTCGATTCTCCCCATGGTCTCAGCGTGGCCATCTTATGTACATATATAATAGGTATTTTGCTTCAGAACTTAGATAGTACTTAACTGAAAGTGGAAGCTTGATTCGCATTGTTAAATAACTTGATTTATCAAAAGTAAGATGTTTCTGAAGTTAACTTGAACTTATAAATTGATGGATACTTTGACGCCATCTTTTTAACCAGGTTTTCAATGAAGTTTAAATTTGGTTATTAAAATGGGGTACGTCGTTGGGCGGGCGGGCGTCAAACATGTGGTTTCCGTCAAATCTCCTGTTAGAATATGGGTAAAGTCATCATATTTGGCAAGTAGGAGGAAAGTTGTGATTGATTTTCAGGTCAGTAGGAACAAGGTCAATGTCACTTTTGCTAAAAACAGATTTTTCGTTTCCGTCAAATATCTCCTATTAGAATTGAGATACAGTTTTCATACTTGGTAGGTAGAGACCTTATTTGAAGAGGAAGATTAGGATTGATTTTCAGGTCAATAGGGTCAAGGTCACTGTTACTTAAAATAGATTTTTCTTTTCCGTCACATAATTTCTATTAGTTTGAGGTATGAGATAATTTTAGTAGATAGATTACTTATTTGAAGTGGAAGATTTGGGATTGAATTTCAGATCAATAGGTCAAGGTCACTATTACTAAATATAGTTTTTTGCTTTCTTCAAATAACTTTTGCTTTGTCACGGTACACAACTAATTCACCAACATTTATAAAATTGCAGTGCCTGACTTCATTTTCCGGTAATTTGGATGTAGTCATGCATATTATGTTGTCATCAACGAATTATGGTGTCACCAACATTCTAGATGAAAACACATATTGCATGGCTAAAAAAAATAAAGAAGGACTTGTAAACATGAGCATTGGGGCGACAATGATCTTTTATGATGTCAATTGTGTGATGTCATATGTTTGTTTCTACGTCAGGGCTGGAAATAAACGGTAGTCTCGTTGCCTGGGGCGACTGTTGAAAACCTGGTTTCGCGTCGTTTGACGTGTTTCTTGTTATAGGGTTTCATAACGATAGTTCTGTAGAACTAAATTTTAAAAATAGATATATAACGAAAGGTTAATACCAATATTAATAAATAATCCATAAACTTATTTGTAACTTACCGGTTACGATGGTCAGTGAATAGCGTTCACCTCATAATCGTACATACCAAAGGTCATTCAAATGGTAAATATATACCTGATATATCTTGTACTTAACGCTCAGCACCGGATGGTCCAGTGTCCAGTGTCAAGATAATGTAGTGTGGTATCAAGCCGCTTGTCTATGGCGTGATATCGCAGCGAGGCAGCACTATATCTGCCTCATGAAGACAAAAGTCTCCGAATGACTGGAATACTGTTGGTTGGACGTTCAAACTAAGCAAACGGATTACTTCCCTCTAAGTTTTAAGACGGTGTTGTGTCATTGTACAAGCTCTTGATGATTAACATAGAAGACTAACTTGTCTTTTATGTGGTTTGTGTTTTTTTTCATCAATGACAATTTACTGTCATTGTTCCGAAAGAAAAAAGAGGAAATTATACGAACTACATGTACTCATAATGTGTATATATGGACATGCATTTAGTGAGTAACTCTAATTTCTTTATTTTCTTTCAGAAAAAAAAGATAAAAAGCATATATGTCAATTTTCAAATGGTTAAACGATTTGCATTTCGTTAACTTAAAATTGCCATTTAAAGGTTTAATGCTGCCAGTAATTTCAATTTTGTCAGACTTATGTCGTCTGGGACGTTAAACCAAACAAACAAACAATCAGATTTATGTCGTCTGGGACGTTAAACCCAACAAACAAACAAACAAATAAACAAGCTTATGTCGTCTGTGACGTTACACCCAACAAACAAACAAACAAGCTTATGCCGTCTGTGACGTTAAACCCAACAAACAAACAAACAAACAGTCTTATTTCGTCATCTTAGATCAATCGTCTACCAAACACGAGGACGCTGTTAAATATGTATACATATTCGCTATGAAAGAGTCAATGATTTGAAATGTGTTGTTTTGTATTATCTTGTGCTATGTGTACAGTAAAATTCCGAAAAACAATAACATGGCAAATACCTAAATATAATTAAACATGGCAAATACCTAAATATAATTAAACATGGCAAATACCTAAATATAATTAAAGAATCAGATAGGCGTTGGTCGTACATCGGTCAGTTGTAGACGTATTGTTCTTTGACTTATCAGTCACAGTGTATTGAGAAGCAACCGTATTTCAGACCCAGTGTTTATAAACTGTATGAATAAATATTCTAGAATCATCAGGACTCTACGCTTAAATAGATACAAGTATATTGGATAGACATTGTTGCATAACTAAGCTTCATATGAGTGAAAAAGTGGATTTTGTGGTTTAAAACCGAGATGAACCTAACACCGAAAAATAACTTGTCATTTCCTTCTCACTATACTGTACACATACACACAGGCCGACCACTTGAGAAGAGCGGAAAAAAAATGTATTGTCAATACTGTGATAATATTGTAGTTTAAGCTCTGCATTATTTTGCTCAAAGTGTTTTGTTGATCAATGTATTAATAATCACGGAAAAGCACATGATAACGTCGAGGGGTTGTTTCTTTACGGTCAATACTCGGTAATATACCGGTAAGATCTGGCTCAGTTTGCTAACTGCATGTATGTCCCAATGGCAGTTTAAATTTTAATCAGAATTTAATCAAAGCGACACAGCACTGATGTATTCACTGTGTTGAGAATCGCTGTTTTAGACCCGTAAAGTGTATTTACATGCTCAAAAATGGTTGTTGTCCAAAATTATATACGGAATAATATATTATTGATAAAATATACATATCAAAAGCAATAACATATTAAATGTATAAGAATATGACGAAACTCAGCATAAAAAAACAAGAGTAAAATAACATATCGCCAATAGTTCTAAGCAAAGAGTGTAACGTTATTCTTTTTGTAATTGCGCGGAAATACTAACTCGTGTGTTGGAAGGCAAAAAGAAAAACAAACGAACGGCTAGGCCGCAAAATGCGGTAACTATGTATCAACAACCACGCAGTGAATACAAAACTATATGGAATTTTAACATAAAAAAAGAATTATAGAGCGTAGAACGTCAAAGAGTAGAACATTCTCACATTTCAATATTATATACTATGTAATGTCACGATTTATTGCGATCGTATTTCGCAAATCTTCCTCTTCGGCTCCAGTACTCAAACTGTATAAAATTTGTCTCCATACATTGACATAAATAGACAGAATACTTTATTCAAATAATATTACAAGGTAATAGCATGTGAATGTTATACATATATAAAATATATATCAATGTTCATTCACAACAAAGTTGCCGGGACAAGATTTTATGGTCAACCGAATGCTGTGACCTTTACCTTTAATCTAATGACCTAGTCCTAGTTATTATTCGAGACACATCACATTATCCTAAGGATCACTTGTGCCAAGTAATTTCAAATTGCAACCAAATACATCAAAGTTACACCCGGTATAAGATTTTTCACACACACACACACACACACACACGCACACACACACACACAGAGTTTCTTTGCGGGGTGGTGGGGGCATAAAACATGTTTCATCCGGTCAACAAATAAGGAGTACAGTGTGAGGGAGGAAGTTATCAAATATACAAAGCCGTGGGAACCCTCGTGCAACATAGTTCCATCTCTAACAACAATATTATATACGTATAAGAAATGTATAAACTAAAACTGGCGTGTTTCATCCACAGTTATCCTATATGATTCAAAGTCACTGTCGATTGCAGCATCGGTGCTTTCAGGCCTTTGATTTACATACTGCATACACGACCTTCTTCCACAATCTATCTGTCTGTCTGTCTGTCTAATTATGACTTTTTTAACATCTAAGGCTGGTTCTAGGCTACAGTTGAAAAAACACAACAGTTTCTACATATAGAAAAGAGTATATTTAAACATTTTTACAGACAATAGAAGACCGAAGTGAGCGTTGAACTGAAGGCGGGACACAATATTCATTCTCTGTCAATCAAATGATTCTCGTCTGGGTGGCTGGCGGGAGAATGAGATGTGAGACATCGAAATGGACGATTACATTCTGTGCAGACAATTAGTGTGGTTTCATGTTGCTTCAACGTCTGTGTGTTTTAATCGATAACAAAGAAACGTCTCCCCTTTTCGATATATTATAATGGACCAAACTTGAATGTAAGTTTCACAAAGCTACAATCATCATTTACTGCCTGGACATTAACAAGTGAGGATGGATGGCAGCAAATTTGAATTAATGTTTAATGTCGATTTGATCAAGATATTTCAACGTAAATAATTTAACGAGGAATTTACTTTCAAACCGTAGATAGTGTGACTCGACTGATGTCATTTCCTACAGTTTGTTGTATTTTTTTCTTAATTATTCAAGTGAACATAAAAGAAGCGTATTGCAGTGGTTACTGAACCAGGGGTTGTGAGTTCGAATACCGTAAGAGGCGAGATTCGTGTTCGTATCTTTTACGACGTCTGACAGCTAAAATTATGATTGTAGAAAGAAACAATAAAAACGGATGCACATAAAAGTAATTATGCGAGTTATCTGAAAGGAGAGAGGGAGAGAGAGAGAGAAGGACAGAGAGAGAGAGAGAGAGAGAGAACTGCGAAAGACAAGAGGAAAGAAAAAGTAATATGATTAGCCTAGACTTTATTGTCTACGTATGATTACAATTGTAATATCATTTTGGCCGAAAAGAAAAATGCAAAAATGCTGTTCAGACAAACAGTTAAACAGAACCGAGTTAGATTATACTTCATGAAGGCGTTTTTTTTTGCGCATGCGCACTTGAAACATCGTTCTATTTTGTACATTTAAGATAGAAAATAGAAATGTGATCTATTGAAATAAATCGTGGATAAAGTTGAATTTTCAGAGCTTCTATCTATCTATCTATCTATCTATCTGCTTGTCTGTCTAATTATGATTTTGCAACATCTAAGGCTGGTTCTAAACTACAGTTGAATAAACACAACAGTTTCTACTACTCTTTGTATTAAGTTACTCATGTAACCATCTCTATATTTATCTCTCTCAAGAAAAACAATAGTCGAGATGACACAACGTTCTCAGCTTCTTCTTAATCACATTATTCTAGTTCAAACTAAATCTAGACATTACTTTGTGTCGGTCTTGTATTTCAGTCTTCTTCTCCATCTACGTTGAAGGTTATTCAATCGACAACGGACAAAATGTGTTGTAAAATATCACCTATCCTGACTGTTGTACTTTTCATTAGGTCTGGTTTGGAAGGTAAGTTACGGTCTCTTTTTATTTTTAGCGCTGAAGAATCGTTTAAATGAAAAATTGTGATAATGGTGATGATAATTACAGCGATATTTTAAAGTATGTCTATTTTCAATGACGATTTTAGATGAAACAAACCTGCATATATTAGATTAATTTTAAGCGTTTAGCTATTGTAGAGTTCACATTTATATTAGTTTAACATTGCTTCATTTTCATGAATGTCTGACTTCGTTGCATTTTGTCTGCGACGCCCTTCCACTTTATCGTTCATGATATCAACCTATTACTTCTGATAGAGGGAAATTCTAAAGATCAGTCTTACTAACACAATATGTTATATAATTATATACATCATGTTGGATTACTATATGAATTACAGTAGGCGCATCAGCCGTGTCATGTCCTGGATGTCGGGAAAATTACTGTTTGAAAGGGACTAGTATATGTGCTAGTAGCTGTGTTGAAGGATACTTCAGGCAGAACTATAATTCTACATGCCAGAGATGCCCCAGGGCGTGTCAAAGTTGCACATCCTCGACAAACTGCGGTGATTGTATAGACGGTCGATGGGGTGAAAAATGTAACCACGATTGTCCAACAAACTGTAAAGATTGTATGTCATCTACGTACTGCATTCAGTGTCGAGAAGGTTACTATGGCAACGAATGTAATCAAAAGTGCCCAACTAATTGTACAGCATGTGAGTCATCTATGCAATGTACCAAATGTCGGGGTGGATTTTGGGGATATACCTGTCAACAAAACTGTTCGATTGGTTGCCATGGTGACACTTGTGTTTTTTTTTCTGGAGAATGTCACTCGTGTAAAACTGGATATGTATTTACTATTGGTACAAACAATGAAGTATTATGTATACCATGCAATATAAAAAATTGCCATAAATGCAAAACTAAAGACGTATGTGAGGAATGTGAAATCGGTTGGTTTGGTAGATTATGTAATCATAAGTGTTCCGTTGGATGTCTGAATAGACACTGCACAATCAACGGAGATTGTGTTTGCAAAAACGGATATTTTAAAACATTAAAACCTGACAGTTCCTTTAATTGTCACGAGTGTCCAAAGGGTTGCGCTAAGTGTAAGTCCAATTCAAACTGCAGTGAGTGTAAAACCGGATATTGGGGTCATGATTGCAGCAAGAACTGTTCCAGGAGATGTCACGGTCCGTCTTGTTATCAAAGCAACGGCCAGTGTAAAAATGGGTGTAGGAAGGGTCTTTTAACCCTTGAAAACGGAACCTGTATTGATTGCAGCAGAGCATGCGCCAACTGCACTTCCAGTTCAGCGTGCACAGAATGTCGTGAGGGTGGTGTTTGTCACGAATTGGGTAAATTTGACATTGACATTTATTATTATATTTGAAAAAAAAATATCATTGTTAGATAAAGTAGATTAAAATATATCTATTTCAAGTCGCTTAGGAAACACATGAACACAACGTATACTTATCCGTTTTGATGATTTATTTCACGTCGATTGGGAAAACTTAAACTTATTACTTTCCTGTTGAAAATTCCTATGTTGTACAATGTGATTTTGAAGATCTAAATCTATTTAACATAGGTAGGGATCAAACATGAAACCTTCGGCTTTGTAGTCAGAAAACACTACCCCTGAATCACAGCTTCCACTTAAATTATATTTATATCCTTGGTTCATATATGGACACAATGCTTCATTTTGTACGTTCGTTGCTTTCGAAAGAACTGATCACTTTTTTAGAGGGAAAATAATAAACATACCCCGTTACATTTTCATAAAAGAAAATAAAAGAATGTTTACTTGAAAGTTTTGTTTGCATCTCATGGATAGTGGATGATTTAGGTACCATGTGCAATTTCATCTTTACAATGATAAGGAATAAAGTTATGTATGTATCAACAGATGACGAGAGTACCTCAATTAAGACTATCGTATTAGCGATTGTCGGTGTTGCCGGGACGGCATACTTTATCATTATGGTGGTAGCGGGGATACTGCTGGCCTGGAAATGGTGAGTGCTCTGTAGAAGTAGAAAAGGAAAGAAAAAACAAACTTATTTTCTTTCGTTTTGTTGTTGTTGTTTTTGTTGTGCCGACAGAAGGTCAGTCCTTTAGTGACTTTGTCTATCAAGGACATATACAGTGCTGCTTCTCTCTGCGTTATCAAACCATAGACAATTAGCATGATCCTACATCGTGTCACATTATCCTGATATCGAGTCAAACTGTACTGAAACTACCCTGATATGCATCGTACCAAGCAAGGGAGCTACGTACATTAGTAATTCATGGTAAAATTAATAGTGTTATTGATTTTGATTCTTGACTTCGTTGTGGTAGAAGAGTCTCTAGGTGTAGGGGACACGTGTGCAGATATCATAGTAAGTAGAAATTGTCATGTTGTCATTATATAGCTAAAATAGTAGAAGTAATAATAGTGGTAATCGTATGATTTTGCGGCTGCATTTGTAGCTGTTATATTGACTGTATCATTGATCGCTGAAAAAATATAAGAAGCACTTTTGAAAGAAACTGCAACTTTAGTAGTAACGATGAAAATCAGGTAAAATCTTCCCCCGTCAGATAACCCGTTTTTTATAGATCATGCATTGATCATTTTTACCAAAAATATGGTGGCATACTTCTGCCAGCCACTTATCCACTAAGCTATGTCGAAACTTTTCTGAAAAATTGTCACATAGTCAGTTAGTATATGGCAAGTAGGAAACTTTCGTGTTATCCTCTTAGGTATCTTAACAGAACAAAACTGCCTGTTAGTGCCCACTACTGCCAGCCATATATTCACTTAAGATAACTGGATATCTCGCCTTTTTTCAAGTTAGTCAGTTAAATTATGTGGATAACAAGCATTTTTTCACATAATTATCTGGAAAAAGGAAAAAATAATATGTGATTGGCAGTGTGCACTAACAGACAGTTTAGTCCTGTTAAGATACCTAAGTAGATAACTTGAAAAATTGCTACTTGCCAGATACTAACTGAATATGTGACAATTTTTCAGAAAAGTTTCAACATAGCTAAGTGGATAAGTGGCTGGCAGAAATATGCCACCATACAAAAACACTTTTCATCAACATGTACATTCTCTATAATTTTATTTGCATATGATGACTGCTTAATTACTTGGATATACAGTTGCATATTTACACGTGATTCAGGAAGAAGGAAGGAACCACTGAAGCAGAGCCGGAACAAAACGTGTATCACGAGGAAGACGACCCGCTACATATCAACATGACGTCATATACAGGTGATGCTTTTAAATAATGATGATTTTTTTTCTGAATCTGTGATCTTGGCATCTTTAAAAAAACGAGATAGTACATTTACATTTATTCCTTTTAATTGCAATTTTGATGTTCGGACGAAAGTATTCATTTTGAAAGTCTTCAACATTTATGGTTTGGTCTATCGACGGTTTATTGTAGGTGAAATATGCAATAGAAAATAAGGAGTTCAGCTTTTCAAATTTTAATTTCAGAGTCTGCTAAACTTTATCCCTTTTACACAAACATTTTAATGATGATTAAATGCTTAGTTTTTCCTCATCATTGTTTTATAAGGTAAACACCTAAATATTCAATTTCTTGATAAATACTGTCAATTATTAAGTTAATTTAATATGTGAAATGTAATAATACATGTAAGACTTTCCTCAAGAAGAAAGGCTCATTGAGTATCAAGTGTATTATAACTATATTTAATTGTTTGTATAGTTTAGCTTTACGTAGTGTTCATCTAATGAGTACATTAATGCACTCGTAAAAATGGGACATTCTATCACTGTATTGCAATATTAAATACTTGATTTATTAGACGGAATAGAAAATCAACAAGTTTTATAAACATTTTAATTCCATAAATTATTTTTTTTGCAGATGGTGAGTCGGTGCATCCCGGAAATTCCCAAGACACTAACTATTTAACGATTGAAGACAATTTATAATATATGTTAATTGTTGCGATATAAAGAAACTTTTTGACGATGAATAAGCATAGAATCCCTAAAAAGACATTCTAGATCCAAAAGATATGCGTTCGAATCCCCCAATACATAATGCATGGGAGTTTGGTTTATCGTCACACCGACTATATTCAGTCATTTTGAACTATGTCTACGTTGGTCACACACACATGTAGTCTGCCTCCCTACAATAACACGCTGTAGTCAACAGACATATCAAAACGTCCTGTCTTATCATTTTGACACGGGCTGCACCATACATTCCTGGATCTACCCATATATACTGAGCGCCAAGCAATGCCATTTTGAACGAAGCTACTATTTTCGAAGCCGGGTATTCAACTGACGATTTGACCACTTATTCCTAGGACAGAGCAATGGCAAGGTTCATGCCAGTAAAGACAATATACTTACATAGTTAAGTAAACTGTACTACAGGGACTACAGTGATGCGTTTAAACGTTCCACCCCTATGTACCTATGTGAGTTTACTAAAATGGCGGAGTCGCCTGTGAAATTATATTGCTACTTTCATAAAAGTTTGATTTCGTGCAAGTATGTATAAGTAAATCAATATGTAATATAGCTTATATTTCTTTGTATTTATCTATTTATCTACCTATCTATATGAACCCTAAAATTGTATGAACCTTTGTGTGTTATATGCTGTACATATAAGTACATTTTTTTATTATTTTACTTTGTGCTATTATGTTTTTTAAACTTTTCTTGTATATGGAGGAAATTAATCTAAAATCAAAGATTCATTGTTTAAACATCATTTTACCAAGACAATAGGCAATGTTAAAGATTTACTTTTGTTTTATTAAGAAATTAAATACATTGCATATATAAAAAATTTAATATCCTTAGTATCCATAAAACAATACTTGAATCCTTAAAGTCACTGTCAGCGAAGAAGAATATTGAATTTTATTTTTATCGTCTGTTTGTATGTCAAGGGTATCCCATATCTTACCGTGCATGTCATATACATTCATTATTCAACCTTATTCAGAGCAACAGATAAGCTGCGTATTGCGTAAATACCCAAATAAAAATTGCAAACACCCAATTGAAATAAAAATTAATGCATATCAATACGCAGCAAAATATTCCGATGCCAAATGCCTCAAAATAGACCGCGTACCGATTGATTATTTACTTATCCCCAACAACAGGTGCGCGGTAGAATAGAATAGAATAAAACAACAGGTGCGCGGTATAGTACCCGTTTCTGCAAAAATACTTCTGACTATAGCTAGTTGACGATCGGGCACCAGCATTCCGACGCTTGTGCATTGCATGCGTTTACATTCTGTTTGCAACTATCACGATGTCGACTCGGCGAGGAAAACGAAAGTTGCATCCAAAAACCATGAAAAAACAACAACAACAAAGTCTTGATTTGTCTTTTAATGTAAAATCAGAAACAAAATATTACTATTACACTGGTGATGGGTTTCCAAATTGTTGTTTAAAGAACAATCCAGTGTCTTCCTCAAGCAAGGTTCAAGTGTACATAGGGGAGATGATCGATTATCATGGAATCTAGAAAATTATTGCCTTTTTTAGCTTGATGGTAAGTTTAGGTGTATGTTTATTTTGTGGAAATAACCAATTCAGTTTCTAACCAGAGGGTAAAAAATATTTTGATACCCAATAGTTTTTTTCAATACCCAATGATGGTAAAATTAAGGGTATTACCCAATTCCTTATCTGCTGCTCTGGCTTATTTATATAAAATAGTTGTAATTATATAATTGTATTATATAAATTATGAATTTACAACCTACGGTAAGTATCTACTTAATTCAGGTTTTTAATAATCAATGTGTTTTTTTTTATTTGTAAATTTGTTTTAGAAACAACATTTTGAACGAAACTTCACCCACCACCTATAAATGGAAAACTCAGAACAGCTACTTAATCATTATTTATAAATAAATATAATTATCCTTTCATATATGCACTTTACGAATATTTAATCATATAAAAATATATATATATATATATATAGGATCTGACATGAATTGTTATTTCATATCAATTTTACTAAACGAGTTCATGAAAATGTTATTAAGCGAGCCTCTGAACGAGTTTAGTAAAATTTGATATGAAATGACAATTCATGTCAGATTCTTTTACCATATGACCTATACTGACAGTAATCGCGATTATAACAACAAACAAACAAAACATGAATGGACGGAATGTGAACCAATTATTTGTAATTAACACCAAAAAATTTAAATAATAATTAAAATGAAAATAACGATTTAAAGTGTGTATTTCTCATACATTTTCAACATCATATGAATAATAATCAAACACATTTTATCAAGCTGTTCAATTTCAACACACTATGCATATATATAGAATACAAGCACGTGACGCGGAGTGATAGTGATAGAAAAATCTCGGTTTAAAGAGTCCCCTCTACCGCAATCGGCGGAGTAATAATAATTTTAAATAAAGCGCAGCGCCATTCATGCGAAGACGGTGAAACATACTATGATATATTGCAGGTATTTATAACGTTCGTGACGAAACAAGTTGCAATATGCATCAAAGAAACTGTAATTCAGTCTGAACACTTTATTAAAATTTCCTGAATACAAAGTAAAAGTTTCAGTAAGTTGTCATCTAAAAAAAAAACGATACTGCGATTACTCTTTTTCGTGAATATAAAAATATCTTCCAGTGAAAATTGTTAAAATACACATTCAGCACTGCCTTAAACGTGAGATTAGACAGATACGCCGAATATATACAATTTCTGAGTCAAATTATGAATTACAGAAATAAAATTCCAGATTTATGACAATATTGACAATGTAATTGTGCAGTATAGGGAGAAGTCGTACATGTACCAACAACAGCGTTACAAAGAGAACCGCCGCTGAGGATGGCTGACCAATAAACTATGTAACCATTACAGACAAGTACTGTGTATGTTCTGATCAATTTTATATATGAAAATCTTTCTAAAATGATTTTTATTAGCTTCATCTTATGCTCTCTCTTACCTTCTTTCTAATTTTTTTTTCCTTTCCTTATCTAAAAGACTTCATTTGAAAAAGAATAATTAGAAAGTCAAGTCTCCACTGTTTCAGGTAATATATATATAATAAGTTATTTCATATACACATGCACTATGAAATTGGTCTATAAGCAATTATTTCATAATCAATTTAATTTTTGTTTATTTAAGCTATAATATAACAATCTTATTTAAATATTGCTTATCTAAATGTAAATTAAACATAAAGAAGAAAATCACTACAACTATGATTTTTTTTATTTTTTTTTTTAATATATATAAAAAAAATAAAATAAATAACATTAGAGAAACTTTTGCTGTAATTTGTATTAAATATATTATTGTTTTTTTTGTGTATATATAGAACAAAGATCACATGTTTGTTTTGTGTTATATATAGCTACATTTCATCTATTTATTTTGGGTCATAGGGGGATCCAAATCACCATTTCGTTTGATGTTACTTATAAACTTATTTAACTTGTAATATATGGGGAAGTACACTTTACTCATTTGTATGTGATTCATATAAAAGATATAGGGGGTATCTATGATGCATATGTATAACAATCAACATAATTTTATGTATACTCAAGAATATGTACCTGCATATATACTTCTAAATAAAAAAAATACCATCATTACTTAAATTTTATTATTTTTTGTAATTTGAACAAAGAATACCAAATAACTTTTATGATGCAGTTGTGTTAGGTGTGAAAAACACAAGAGTTTGGGGTTTTTTTTCATTTATTTTTCTGTCAAGTCTGTATGTATGTGTTACAATTTTTTGTTTCCAAGGAAGGAGAATAAGATAATAAATATTTGTTTTTGCTGTTACTCATATGGATAATTTAAAATTTGTATCTTACAATTGCCGTGGATTAAGTAATTCCAAAAAACGAAAAGATGTTTTTAGTATATTAAAGGAAAAGCGAACAGATATATTATGCTTACAAGAAACACACTTTATAAATAAAGATGAAAATAAGATATACACAGAATGGGATGGAGATTGCTACTTTTGCCATGGAGAATCAAACTCTAGAGGTGTGGCGATTTTATTCAGAAAAAACCTTGATATTAAAGTTATGAATATTAAGAAAGGCAATTGTGGAAATTTTATTATGTTAGAACTGATGTATCTTGAAACAAAATTTATTCTGATAAATATATATGCACCAAATAAAGATGATCCTGACTTTTATAGCAAAATTTTCAAATATATAGATTCTTTCAGTGCTAAGGATAGCTTTATTATATGTGGGGATTTCAACCTTGTACTAAATCCCTCTTCAGATTATGAAAATTATAAGTCAACAAATCACAACATCAAAGCGAGGAATTTATTGTTATCAAAAATAAGGGACAAAAATTTAATAGACCCATTTAGGAATTTACATGGAAATACAAGGAAATACACATGGAGAAGATTTACACCATTACAACAAGGTAGACTGGATTTCTTTCTTTTCACCGATAATTTAATAAACTTTCTAAAAAATTGTGATATTGACATTAGTTACAAGTCTGACCACTCTATTGTCTTCTTAGACATGAGTTTTTCTACAATTAAACATGGAAAAGGGCTGTGGAAATTCAACAACTCGCTTTTACATGATATTGAATATATAAATTGTATAAACAAAAAAATTAATAAAATTATTCTTCAATACTGCTTACCTGTATATTCATTTGAAAATATTTTGACAATGGAGAGATCAAATTTACAATTTATGATAAATGATGAATTATTCTTAGAAACATTATTAATGGAAATTAGAGGAAAAACCATTTCTTTTTCAAGCCACAAAGTGAAAGAAAAACAAAGGTATTTAGAAAAACTAGAAGCTGAAATTTTAGAGATAGAAGCAAATTTGACTGAAGAAAATAAAGAAAGGTTATTGTATTTGCAAAATGAATTTACAGAGATGAGAAATAACAAGTTAAGAGGTTCCTTTATAAGATCAAGATCAAACTGGATAGAAAATGGTGAAAAAGCGACAAAATACTTTTGTAATTTAGAAAAACAACATATCACAAATAAATCCATGCCCTTTATTGAAAAAGAAGATGGCTCAAGAATTTTTGATCAGCAAGAAATTCTGAAAGAAACTTCACTTTTTTATCAATCTTTATTTAGTTCAAGAAATACCAGTCAAAATTTTGACTTAGAAAAAGAACTTAGTAATTGTAATATAACAAAATTGAATAAGGATCAGATAAATGATATGGAAGGTCTTTTAAGTTATTCAGAAGTAAGTTATACATTAAAAAACATGAAAAATGATAAGAGCCCGGGTTGTGATGGATTTACAAGTGATTTTTACAAAATCTTTTGGAACAAGATTGGACATTTTGTGGTTAGAGCTCTAAATTATGCTTTTACTTCAGGCTCTTTTTCAAGAAATATAAAAATGGGTTCAATTATATGTATACCGAAGGAAAATAAACCCAAACAGTTTCTAAAAAATTGGCGACCAATTACTCTGTTAAATGTTGTCTATAAATTAGCATCTGGAAGCATAGCAAATAGATTAAAAACAATATTAAATACCATAGTATCGAATGATCAAACTGGTTTTATTAAAGATAGATTTATTGGAGAAAACACTAGATTGGTATATGATATAATGAAATATTGTGAGGATCATAGAATACCTGGATTATTGATGCTTATTGATTTTGAGAAAGCTTTCGATTCATTGTCTTTTAACTTCATAGAAAAAACATTAAACTTTTTTAATTTTGGAGAAATGTTAAAAAAAATGGATTCGTATATTTTTATATAATACAGAGGTATGTGTACAGATAAATGGATTTTTATCAGATTTCTTTACTATATATAGGGGCTGTAGACAGGGGGACCCAATATCTTCTTATATCTTTATCCTGTGTGCAGAAATTCTAGCTATAAAAATAAAAAATTCTAAAAATATAAAGGGAATAAAAATAAAAGGTGAAGAATACATTTTATCACAATTTGCCGATGATACATCTCTGTTTCTTGACGGTTCTGAACAATCTCTGAAATCTGTTTTAGAAGTTTTAGAATATTTTTCAGCAATATCCGGTCTAAATGTCAATTTTGACAAGACTAAAGTTATTTGGATTGGTTCAAAAAAAATACAGCACTAGTTCAATTAAAACAAGATGGAAACTATCATGGGGGGAAATACAATTTAAATTACTTGGAATACATTTTGATGTGGATCTTAGTAAAATGGTAAATCTAAATTTTCAAAAACAAGAAGAAAAAATAAAAAACATCATTTCATATTGGAAAAGAAGAAAATTAACACCTCTTGGAAGAATAACTGTTGTTAAATCATTACTTTTACCATTATTAACAAATCTATTCGTAAGTCTACCATCTCCTGCAAAATCATTTATAAAAACTCTTAGTGACATTTTAAACAGATTTGTATGGGATGGTAAAGCAAAAATAAAAATACAGTTCTCATTAAAGATTATAACGAAGGTGGTCTTAGAATGATAGACATACAAAGCTATGAAAGAAGTATGAAATTAAAATGGTTGAAAAATATTATTTGTCATAGCGAGGGAAAATGTTATAAACTTGCTGAATGTTTATTTGACTGTGGTAAAATTATTTCCTTTTACAATGAAAAATTTCTGATTAATTCAAAGTATATATATATATCTGTATTCTATGAAAAAGGGATTCGGTTTGTGAAAGACATCTTGAACAAGAATGGTGAATTTGTTACTATATCTGATTTAGAAACTATTACAGGGAAGACTGTTAATTACTTACAATATTTTGGTCTAAAAAATTTGGTGAAAAGGTTTATGATTAAATTAAACATAGAGGAAAAAAAAGAATCCTTTTGAATGTTCATAATCCATGTTTAAACTGCTATTTAGAGCCAATTTTAACCAAAATTGATGGAAACAAATTTGTGTATAACACATATATAAAGAATGTTGATGTTCCAACTAGTAAAGCAAAATGGATAACTATTTTTGAAAATTCTGATATTGATTGGAATTTGATTTATAGCTATATTTTCAAATGTACAAAGGATACATATTGGGTTGCAAATGTTACGAGGAAACTTTAATCCACATATTTTATGAATGTGACAAAGTAAAACCATTAATAAATTTCTTATTCGAAACTGTTAAAACATCAGATCCACTTTTTTCAATGAATAGAAGGATTATACTTTTAGGGACTTGCCGACGAGATTATAAATATGATATTATGTTTTTAGAATATAAAAAATACATTTTTATGTGCAAGAAAAAGAAAATATTCCCCTCTATAAATGGTATGAAAGAAAGTCTAAAATTATCATGGACCATTTATAGATCAACAAAAATAAGTGATGCTGAAAAACAAAATTGGGCAATTGTAAAACAAATTTCACAAGATCATTAAATTAAGAATAGATTATATATTGGAAAAAGATAGTATGTTTTGAACAATTTATTCTCCATTTATTGTTTTTTATAAAGGCTACCTACTATTGATTATGTACTATTGTATCATATTTATCATGTATAAAGACTTTCTGTTCCTTTATATCCCGTACAGAGATCAAGAGTTTAAGATATATGTAATTATGATTGAAATTGTAACAAAAAATATATATTTTTCATGTAAATTATTGTAATTGTAAGGTGGTAAGTAGGATGGGTCCCCGACCTACTTCCATCGAATTACGGGGATAATAAAGATTTATACAAAAAAAAAAAAAAAAAAAAAAAAAAGGATTAGGGTGCTTTGCATATAGAAATTCATCTCTGATCTCGCTTCTTTAATACTCTGCAATACTAATAAATAAAACAGCACCTTAACAGCGTTTGAGACTCGCCGTACAATAAACTATATATGCAAGTATGATAGTATTATTTTCTAGACATCTTGTTTTGTATTTATTTAAGAAAATGACCTACATGTGTTCTAATTTGATAAGTTCGAAGGCTTTTAATATCATGTCTTAGTTTGACATCACAAGTGCCTCTAAATTCAAACGACAACGTATTATTTAATTAAAAGGATTTTTCAAAAAAGAAAAAAAAAGAAATGGACATTTTAAGCTAAATTGCAGGGGCTGTAGTGTATTTACATCTTTATACTTAAAATGAAACTGGTAGATGGAATAATACACCAAACGAAAGCAGAATGTGTACACTCTGTAATTTAACAGTAGGAGATGAATACCATTACATTATCGTAGTCCTGATTAATCAAACACCTTTCTTTGGTATACAGTTCTAGTCTGACCAGACGACGCGTTATCATCGCACTGGGACTAAACTATTTTCTAAATACTAAAAGGACGATATTTGAATATATGTTGAGATTTATATAATAATATACCAAATTAGAATATATTCAAAATAAACCCCAATAAATCCACCAATTAACCCAATATTTAAAAAAAAAAAAAAAAAAAAAAAAAAAAAAAAAAAAAAAATGAATTACAGAAATATGCAAAACTATGGTGGCATATTTCTGACAGCCACTTATCCACTAAGCTATGTCGAAACTTTTCTGAAAAATTGTCACATATTCAGTTAGTATATGGCAAGTAGCAAACTTTCGTGTTATCCACTTTGTATCTTAACAGGACAAAACTGCCTGTTAGTGCCCACTACTGCCAGCCATATATTCACTTAAGATAACTTAATATATCGCATTTTTTCACGTTAGTCAAGTAGATTATGTGGATAACAAGCATTTTTTAACATAATTATCTGGAAAAAAGCATGGTATCCAGTTAAAAAAGTGATTGGAATAGTGGGCACTAACAAACAGTTTATTCCTGTTAAGATACCTAAGTGGATAACACGAAAGTTTGCTACTTGCCAGATACTAACTGAATATGTGACAATTTTTCAGAAAAATTTCGACATAGCTAAGTGGATAAGTGGCAGGCAGAAATATGCGACCATACAAAACATTCAGGATTCCTTCTATAATTTTTCTATGTCAATATAGTAAAATCACAATTAACAGCTGTATTGTCAAGTTCTATTTTTTCATAAATTCTTAAAAAAGCAGCACAAAGCATGTTGTACCAGGTGTATTACTGATTGCCACACGCTGCAAAAGAGGCCTTATCTCTCGAAATATGGCCCTCTGAATTGGTTGTTATAGTATAATAATAGTCATAATGGAAACACGATTTTGCATACGTTTCCAAAAGGATATTATGCCAAAGAGGTGATAATAAAAAAGTAGAAGTCGGATTGCTTGATTATCTATACAGCTTTAAGTTGGAAGAAATGCCGTATGTTAATGTTATGATTTATGTTGCTGATTTGTACAGGGGAGATAAATATGTAATCAAGGGAGAAGTGTTGTCCTTATATTCTTGTTTTTACACTGTCCAAACGTTATCATATGAGCCTCAAAACTATGTAGTGCCAAAGTTTAAATGCTTTCGATTGTCATTAGTCCCATTCCCGTGCAAATTCAGCGCATGTTAACCGATCTGGGAAATCGCCTGATGTTATTTATTGAACTGCAAGTGTTCCACTAAGTGTTTTGCTATGATCAATGAAGGGAACAAATAGAGTTAAGTAAACTGGGTTGAAACCGATCTTAGTGTAGGATTAAGCTATCTGTTAAAAAAACAACAAAAAAAAACAACAAACAAACAAGAAAACACTACTTGCCTTTTTAAGACAATGTTGTATTATTATACGCACGCTTGATGACTAACATAGACGTGCTTGTTTGTGTGGTTTGTGGTCATTCTTAACAATGACATTTTACAGTCTGAAGAACTTATTTCAGGAAATGATTTTTATTTTGCTTTGTTTTCTCAACGCTATCGACTGTATTTCGACTGATGACAAATTCATCGCAAATATGAAACAATACGAACTACTCATCATGACGATAAGTGTACATGTACACACATTTAATGGGTCACTGTTTGTTTCTGTTTTAATCATATATCAATATTCAAATGATTAAGATTAAATGAAGTGCATTTCTTAAACGTAAAACAGCATGGCGGCTTTTTTTTTTTTTTTTTTGCTGCCAGTAAATTCAATACTGCCAGACTTTTGTCTGTCGTCGTCTTAGATCAATAAATAGATTTTAATTACATTATCTTGTCTTATGTGTACAGTACTATTACCAAAATAGAAAACATGGCAAATACCTAAATATGATTAAACATCAGATATGCTTTGGCAGAGGTATACATACCTAATGTAGCTCGTGGTCTGGGTAATAAATCGGTAAGCTGTAGACTTACTTTCCTTTAACTTATATATACAGTATGTTAAAGAACCCAAAAGCTGGCAACGGTATTTTTATTAGACATAATGTTAATAATTTGTATGATTAAATACTTTCTCTACACTGAAATAGATACAAGTATTTTCAATAGAGAGTGTTGTATAATTAAGCTTAGTTATGAATGAAAACGAGGATTGTGTCGTTTGTGTGGTAGATGAACCCTACGCAGAAGAAATACAACTTGTCAATTCCTTCTTTACTGTACTGTATATAAATTTACAGGCCCTACAGAAGCGTGAAAATATTCATATGAACTGTGGTCATAATGTAGATTTAGCTCGGCAATACTTTGTTCATTGAATTTTATTATTGTAGTCATGGGAGAACAAATGTGAATGTCGATGCGGCGGTGTATTTGTTGCAAAACTACAAAAATTGATACAATGATAATGGTCCTTACCTGACCGCAGAAAGGTACTATTGATCCAGTCTAAATGATGCAATGATAAGGGGACTTACCTGACCGCAGAAAGTTACTATTGATCCAATCTAAATGATGCAATGATAATGGTACTTACATGACCGCAGAAAGGTACTATTGATCCAGTCTAAATGATGCAATGATAATGGTACTTACCTGACCGCAGTAAGGTACTATTGATCCAGTCTAAATGATGCAATGATAATGGTACTTACCTGACCGCAGAAAGGTACTATTGATCCAGTCTAAATGATGCAATGATAATGGTACTTACATGACCGCAGAAAGGTACTATTGATCCAGTCTAAATGATGCAATGATAATGGTACTTACCTGACCGCAGAAAGGTACTATTGATCCAGTCTAAATGATGCAATGATAATGCTACTCATCTGACCGCAGTAAGGTACTATTGATCCAGTCTAAATGATGCAATAATAATGGTACTTACCTGACCGCAGTAAGGTACTATTGATCCATTCTAAATGATGCAATGATAATGGTACTTACCTGACCGCAGAAAGGTACTATTGATCAAGTCTAAATGATGCAATGATAATGGTACTCACCTGACCGCAGTAAGGTACTATTGATCAAGTCTAAATGATGCAATGATAATGGTACTCACCTGACAGCAGTAAGGTAATATTGTTCCAATCTAAATGATGCAATGATAATGGTACTTACCTGACCGCAGTAAGGTACTATTGATCCAATCTAAATGATTCAATGATAATGGTACTCACCTGACCGCAGTAAGGTACTATTGATACAGTCTAAATGATGCAATGATAATGGTACTTACCTGACCGCAGAAAGGGACTATTGATCCAGTCTAAATGATGCAATGATAATGGTACTTACATGACCGCAGAAAGGTACTATTAATCCAATCTAAATGATGCAATGATAATCATACTTACCTGACCGCAGTAAGGTACTATTGATCCAGTCTAAATGATGCAATGATAATGGTACTTACCTGACCGCAGTAAGGTACTATTGATCCAGTCTAAATGATGCAATGATAATGGTACTTACCTGACCGCAGTAAGGTACTATTGATCCAATCTAAATGATGCAATGATAATGGTACTTACCTGAGGGCAGTAAGGTACTCTTGATCCAGTCTAAATGATGCAATGATAATGGTACTCACCTGACCGCAGTAAGGTACTATTGATCCAGTCAAAATGATGCAATGATAATTGTACTATACCCGAAGACTTGACCAGTCAAAAGATGCATGATAATTGATTATGAGCGCAGTAAGGTACTATTGATCAGTCTAAATAGCAATAATGGTACTTACCTGAGCGCAGTAAGGTACTATTGATCCATTCTAAATGATGCAATGATAATGGTACTTACCTGACCGCAGAAAGGTACTATTGATCCAAGTCTAAATGATGCAATGATAATGGTACTTACCTGACCGCAGTAAGGTACTATTGATCCAATCTAAATGATGCAATGATAATGGTACTCACCTGACCGCAGTAAGGTACTATTGATCCAATCTAAATGATGCAATGATAATGGTACTTACACACTGACCAGCAGTAAGGTGCTATTGATCCAGTCTAAATGATGCAATGATAATGGTACTTACCTGACCGCAGAAAGGTATGACATGATCCAAGTCTAAATGATGCAATGATAATGGTACTTACCTGACCGCAGTAAGGTACTATTGATCCAGTCTAAATGATGCAATGATAATGGTACTCACCTGACCGCAGTAAGGTACTATTGATCCATTCTAAATGATGCAATGATAATGGTACTCACCTGACCGCAGAAAGGTACTATTGATCCAGTCTAAATGATGCAATGATAATGGTACTCACCTGACCGCAGAAAGGTACTATTGATCCAATCTAAATGATGCAATGATAATGGTACTCACCTGACCGCAGTAAGGTATTATTGATCCAGTCTAAATGATGCAATGGTAATGGTACTCACCTGACCGCAGTAAGGTACTATTGATCCAATCTAAATGATGCAATGATAATGGTACTTACCTGACCGCAGTAAGGTACTATTTATCCAATCTAAATGATGCAATGATAATGGTACTTACCTGACCGCAGTAAGGTAGTATTGATCCAATCTAAATGATGCAATGATAATGGTACTCACCTGACCGCAGAAAAGTACTACTGATCCAATCTAAATGATGCAATGATAATGGTACTCACCTGACCGCAGAAAGGTACTATTGATCAAGTCTAAATGATGCAATGATAATGGTACTTACCTGACCGCAGTAAGGTACTATTGATCAAGTCTAAATGATGCAATGATAATGGTACTCACCTGACCGCAGTAAGGTACTATTGATCAAGTCTAAATGATGCAATGATAATGGTACTCACCTGACCGCAGAAAGGTACTATTGATCCAATCGAAATGATGCAATGATAATGGTACTCACCTGACCGCAGTAAGGTACTATTGATCCAATCTAAATGATGCAATGATAATGGTACTTACCTGACCGCGGTAAGGTACTATTGATCCAATCTAAATGATGCAATGATAATGGTACTCACCTGACCGCAGTAAGGTACTATTGATCCAGTCTAAATGATGCAATGATAATGGTACTTACCTGACCGCAGTAAGGTACTATTGATCCAATCTAAATGATGCAATGATAATGGTACTCACCTGACCGCAGAAAGGTACTATTGATCCAATCTAAATGATGCAATGATAATGGTACTCACCTGACCGCAGTAAGGTACTATTGATCAAGTCTAAATGATGCAATGATAATGGTACTCACCTGACCGCAGAAAGGTACTATTGATCCAGTCTAAATGATGCAATGATAATGGTACTTACCTGACCACAGTAAGGTACTGTTGATCCAGTCTTAATGATGCAATGATAATCGTACTTACCTGACCGCAGTAAGGTACTATTGATCCAATCTAAATGATGCAATGATAATGGTACTTACCTGACAGCAGAAAGGTTTATCTATATTGACACCTGACGCAAGGTATTGACCTAAATGATGCAATGATAATGGTACTACCTGACCGCAGTAAGGTACTATTGATCCAGTCTAAATGATGCAATGATAATGGTACTTACCTGACCGCAGTAAGGTACTATTGATCAAGTCTAAATGATGCAATGATAATGGTACTTACCTGACCGCAGTAAGGTACTATTGATAAAGTCTAAATGATGCAATGATAATGGTACTCACCTGACCGCAGAAAGGTACTATTGATCCAGTCTAAATGATGCAATGATAATGGTACTTACCTGACCGCAGTAAGGTACTATTGATCCAGTCTAAATGATGCAATGATAATGGTACTCACCTGACCGCAGTAAGGTACTATTGATAAAGTCTAAATGATGCAATGATAATGGTACTCACCTGACCGCAGTAAGGTACTATTGATCCAGTCTAAATGATGCAATGATAATGCTACTCATCTGACCGCAGTAAGGTACTATTGTTCCCATCTAAATGAGGCAATGATAATGGTACTTACCTGACCGCAGTAAGGTACTATTGATCAAGTCTAAATGATGCAATGATAATGGTACTCACCTGACCGCAGAAAGGTACTATTGATCCAGTCTAAATGATGCAATGATAATGGTACTCACCTGACCGCAGAAAGGTACTATTGATCCAGTCTAAATGATGCAATGATAATGGTACTTACCTGACCGCAGAAAGGTACTATTGATCCAGTCTAAATGATGCAATGATAATGGTACTTACCTGACCGCAGAAAGGTACTATTGATCCAGTCTAAATGATTCAATGATAATGCTACTCACCTGACCGCAGAAAGGTACTATTGATCCAGTCTAAATGATGCAATGATAATGCTACTCACCTGACCGCAGTAAGGTACTATTGATCCAGTCTAAATGATTCAATGATAATGGTACTCACCTGACCGCAGAAAGGTACTATTGATCCAGTCTAAATGATGCAATGATAATGGTACTTATCTGACCGCAGTAAGGTACTATTGATCCAGTCTAAATGATGCAATGATAATGGTACTCACCTGACCGCAGTAAGGTACTATTGATCCAGTCTAAATGATGCAATGATAATGTACTCACCTGACCGCAGTAAGGTACTATTGATCCAGTCTAAATGATGCAATGATAATGGTACTTACCTGACCGCAGTAAGGTACTATTGATCCAATCTAAATGATGCAATGATAATGGTACTTACCTGACCGCAGAAAGGTACTATTGATCCAATCTAAATAGGTACTTATATAAAGCAAATGACGCGATTTTGTGAAGAAAATAAATTCTGACTGTGGCCAAACAAAGATCACGTGATTCTTAACCCTGAAGTTATTTTGGTACTGACTAATTCATCATTGATAAAGTAATAAATTGATAATAATATGTGTAAGGATATAATTAAACTCAGCAAAACAAAACAAGAGTAAACATAACACTGATCGTAGAGTGCTTTATCCGTAACTGCGCGGAAATACTAAATCGTCTGTCCGAACACACCCCCCCCCCCCCAAAAAAAAAAAAAAAGAATAAAAAAAAAAAAAAAAATGAACATATTTACTCCACAGCATATGCATTAAAGTCACGGGACCTTGTGTATAGTGTTAATGGCAGCAAAACGAAGTCCATATAATAGACATATTTTCTTGGGGATACATATTTTTGGATATAACCCTCTACGAAATTGACGAAAATTAGTGTCCCACGAAGATTAATGATTTCACAGTATATGGTTAAAAGTAAGACTACATACATACATGTATTGCCAAATAGTGAGAAATGAACAGATTATAGTCTTTGACTCACGACCTCCCATCACACTATTTCACTTGAACTATCTGTATGTCTGTCTCTCTAATTATGAACTATTGAACATCGGCTGGATTTAAGCTTCAGTTCAGGGTAGAACCAGTACTGAGTATTCCGACTTCCAATAGCAACACTATTTTTCAGACTGCAAAACAAGGGTGCATCTGGAATCATTTTTTTTTTTTTTTTTTGGTTTGAAACGGTCACCGAGGAAAGTGCCTCGGCTGATTTCGAACCCCTGGCCTCCCGATGGAAAAACGAACATTCTACGAGTAGCACTGAGCTATGTTGTTAAAAATTAAGGAAGGAATATATGCTGGAATTAGGATCGAATTTGTTCATATCCTTATTTTCCCATAGTCGACCTGGAATGTGTTTCGACACAAGGTGTCCCCCTCCAAAACCCCCCAAAAAAACTTTAGGCACAAGATTTCAAGATTTAGTGTGGGATTGGTGGACCCTACCGCATAATTATTTTTCTTTATTGTTCATGTTTTAATCCTAATTTACACAATTTTGTAAGTTCTAAGTGATTGATTATTGACCAAAAAAAAAATTAGATTTCAAGATTCAAGAGTTCAAGATTTTTATTTCAATAAACCAGAAGGTCATTAGACCCACGTGGTATCATTACATGGCGACAGTATAACATACATTTACATGCATATTCAACACTTCATATTAAATTACTTCATATAAATTATGTACCGTCAACACATACAGTTTAATACACAACATTTGTTTACATGCAAATATTCATTTTAAATAACATTTTTGATTTTATATTAGATTACATAGATAATAGATTTCACACAATTGTATGGAATTAGATAATGACTAGGCAAGAGAGAGAGAGAGAGAGAGAGTAAGTGGAAAAACAGATCTGGGGTCAGTTACATTGTAGAGTAATTAACTGAATTACCCATTCTATTGCTCATGATGATGAACGTAATTAATTATATAATCAATACATATCAAATGTAATTAATTAGATTACACATAACATTTTGTGATCTTTTGTTTTTTACAATACCAGTTACACCACCGTCAACTGTGAACAAAAATCTAAACATGGAGGTAATTATTAGGCAATGACTACTTTTATATCTTACGTTATGTTGAATTCAAGGTGAGATATTTTACAATATTGTATGATAGGAAAAATGACCAAATAGTATTGCATCCTGTTTAAGTAAAAAGAATAAGTAACGAAAAATAATTGATAATAACATGGCATAAAATCAATGTAATTATTTAGATTTAATTTACCATTATTCTTCTGTGATACTTCTGTGATAATTCTGTGATGTTGGGAAATCTTCATTAAGCCCTTAAGGCTTGTCATTCCCCTCTGTACTTTTTCTTTATAGTGATTTCCGGTTCCGAATGGTCATTAACTAATATTGTTGACACGTCGAACCTGATCAACCTCCACTTTCAAAACTACAGCACTATTGAGATTGTCTCAGTCATTAATGGTGCGATGTGAAAATGATTTCTGGCGAATACTTCTGATTGCTCTTGGTTTCTGAATCTTATATAGATGTTGTCTCAAGTCATGTGTGGTTGTAGCAAGTGTGAAAAAGTTCTTGAAGTCAAAGTCCAGTAGATTGTGCAGCAGTTTATAGACTGATTAAATGACCACGTCGTCTTCTATACTCCAGGATGGGCAGATTTAAGGCTCTA
>CM037777.1:101380598-101430598 GCA_021229015.1 Solen grandis | reverse complement strand
GCTTAATCAATTTCATTTGTTTTTATCATAGTATTACTATTTCTAAAACCGCATCACTAACGTACCACAAAAACTGGCAGAAAAAAAGGCTCTAATTTAAGAAACTTCTCGAGTGTATATTTATTTTTGGATTTTTGGTGTTAATTTTTCGCGTATTTAGCCATCAACGTTAATAATCATTTTCCTTTTTTTCAGATTTAAGACCTATGCATCATAATTTATTTCATTTTCTCCATATAATTTGTGTGCTTATTTCCATATAACATAGATATACCATCGTCGGATACCCACGACTGTCTATTACGTTTTACTACATCTGTCACCTCTGGGATACTTGACTAGCGCTTCGTCGGTTCTTAAGAATATTGGTGTGACCTAAAACAACCAATCAAAATACTGCTTATATAAATGTCATTGACTATTTTTCCGCTCCTATACGTAGAAGTATTGTTCACATTATATATTTACTTATTGTAAATAAAAATTCACACATATCACCATATGGAAGGTTACTATCTATTTGTCAAAATTCTCACTACTTCATTGGCCAGCGATTGGGAACGCTGCTTTTCAAATGGTCGATACGGAGAAATGATCGTTTGTGGGTGTCTGACAATTATATATGTGTGTCACTAGTTGGTTCTTAAACCAAACCTTTTTGTACAAAGTCGGGTTATATGAATTGTTTTGAGTATATGATACTTCATAATCATGTATATTCAATGTGTTAAACGATATTTCGACACAGACTAAATAGAAACCTCCAGTCTGGACCGAATTCCATCAATGATACTTAGCGCCACGTAATACTTGAATTCCTAGATTAAAAAACAAAACAAACAAAAACAACATCAACAACAAAACCCACTGTCCATTATTTCTGTTTTATTTAACATTCAAGCACATGACTAAATTAACTTAACTATATCCTTAGTTACAAACAATGCTTGATAAAAAATGGAATATTGGCATTTCGTTTCTAGAGTAAACAAATGATAAAATTCGTCCATTTTGAGCGCCGCCTCCCCCCCCCCCCCCCCCAAAAAAAATAAAAAAACACTCGCACCAATACATTATTTTGATAAACTTGTACTTAATTTACTAGTATTACTGTAATATGTACAGTCAACTCTCTTTACAACGGCAGCGTTTGTTTCAGTGAATTTTGCTCTTATAAAGAAATACCGTTGTAAAGAATAAAGACATAGAAAAATTATGCACTTTAGTTTTCAAGACTAATGCTGTTATAAAGAGGTTGCTGTTATAATGAATGCCATATTAAAGAGGTTTCACTGTATTACTTAGCACTAAGTAGCGTTAATGGACTTCCAGCTGAGAATTACTGGCGTCGTGCAGGAGCGAGGGACCTGTTTTCAATTTCGAAAAAAATCGAACAGTTATTGCTAGTGGTAAAAAGAATTAAGAAATATCGATTCTAATTTGTTACACATCTGGTTACGGAAATGTTATATTTCCTAGTATGTGAATGACCTCTATTTAAATTCGGATAAAATATATTTACTTTAAAATATTTTGTATAAATTATACACTTGGGCAGTCTTAATACCTCTGATTTAATTTTTAACTCTTATCTTTATTTAATGAGTGCTACAATATGATAGAAATATGTTAATATTTTTAAGCAATATATGAAATCTGTTTGGGGAGAAATCATTTGTATTAAAAAGATGTACATAGATTCTACAATAAAATTTTCTGCATGTACAATTGTTTTGTTGTTATTGATATGTAGGTTACATTCGATGTGACAGAATTTCAGTCACAAAACGACGCCCTGTTGATAAAAGGGGCACTAGGAATGAACCAAAAACAAGCGGAATCTTGAATAATGGCCAAAGCGGGACTCGAACTTACAGAGATAAGAGACGGAGTGGTAATAAATTAGCGATTAATTATAACGAAGGCGACCTATATTTGCTCAAGGAGATAAAAATCCTCATGAATAAACAATCAATATTTCATGCCATTTTGTCACAGGTTGATTGATTCCTTCTTTAATCTCGATACTTTCTTTATAGTGATCAGAATTTAAGGGTAGTTCCACATTGATTGGTTCAGTGTAAGGATAATGTGACTTTATGTGGCATCAATGCCACTTGTTAAAGGTGTAACACTTTAGTAATGTCACTATAATATGAAGACATGAGTCCGGAATACTTATCGATTACACATTGAATATTTGTTTATTTGTTTTGGGGTTTAAAATCATGATTTGGCATGACTATTTGAGTTTGCCGTCGCTTCGACGTCAGTCATATAGCGACGTCCAGCTAATTACAGGTGGAGGAAGACCCCGAATGCACGGAGGCATCCGGGTAGAACCACCGACCTACCGCAAGCCAGCTGGAATGCTTCCTCACATGAAAATCTGAATGACCCTGCCGGGATTCGAACCCACGCGGTGAGGGGCTGAGTGAGTGTTAAAGTCAGCGACTTTACCCTCTCGGCGAGGAGGCCCCCATGATTTGAGCCAATTTATCTATGTTGGACATATGATGTGATGTTACAGTCCAATGTACTGTAAACATAGACGTCATCAGCTCAGCGCCATCTGTTGTCAGGTATTTTGGCCCCTAGCTCAGAACACCTTCGAGATGGTTGGGCAGGTGGAAATAACTAATTTGTTGGCTGCCATTGATTTGCCACGTTGTAACCAGAGATGCTTAATTAACTGCTATACCACATCGAATATGGCACAATACCTCACACAAACATATTATCTTGACATTGCGACAATACCTTAGTTTAAGTTTTCCAACCCACCTGACTAGCTGTCCCCCATTCTTAAGTCTGGTGTTCAGTCGGTGACTGAACTCTGGTTGATTCACTCAGAGGTGCAGGTAAACAATTGGTCAAATCTAGTGCTGGCACATTGCAGTTTCACGCCGTAGTTATGTGGCATGATATCACAACCAGTCACACTTACCCGACCTCTAAATGCTGAGCGCTAAGCAAGGGAGCTCTGCTAGTACCATTTGTACGACTTTCGTATGTCGGGATCGAACCCACGACCTCCTTATTCCGAGGCGAAGTCACATCTTTAAATGAAACACAAATTTACAACAACAAATAAGTACGATATAATATAACTATATGTGCTAAAAATTTTGTTTAAAATATACATATGTGTAGACAACTAATTTAAAGAAAATAAAACTGAATTAAATTAATAATAAGCATTTTACAAATAAGAGATAATCTACTGTTGATAAAAAAAAATGATTAGCGATTTCCTTTATAGCAAGAGGGTAATTGAATGTGTAGCATTTCTTATACGACTCATGTTGTCCCATGATGCTTTTTTTAAAGACTTTTCTGTTTGATATCGGTACAATTATCGTGGTTGCCAATTTCAAATTGATACGCAAAATTTGTGCTGTTTCAGATTACATTCAAACCTATCTTAAGCGGTGAGTCAAGGGAACAAAATAAAGTGACCGCTTAACAGAGGTGACCGCTAAATGAAGTTTAAACATATCACAAAATGCTACAGTTTGGTAATATTAAAACTGGTCGCTAAACAGGTTGACCGCTTAGTACAGGTGACCGCTAATACAGGTTTTACTGTATATTGAAAGCTAAAGAGGAATAGCAATAGGGTTTAGTGCTTTGAGAGTTCATGGTGAAGTATAATGAATGAGATATGGACACTTCTTGGCGTACGCCTCATTAAGCCGAGAGCTTTTCGAACTGCCATAGAACAAATACAGTCAAACCTGTCAAAAGTGGTCAGTCAGTCAAGGGAACAAGACAAGGTGACGGCTTAACAGAGGTGACCGCTAAAATAAGGTTAAACATGTATCAAAACGCTAATCTGGTTTCATCAAAACTGACCGCTAAATTGAGGTTGACCGCATAAAACAGGTGGTCCTTGATACGGGTTCAACAAGACAACCCCATTACCAAGGCGTCTCCATACCTATTAATAATATGTTATAATAAATTGATATTGTTACATATTAATGCAAGCGTGACAAAAGATAAGGGAAAGTTTTTTTTCTCTCTCTCTCGTGGGAAGGCTTTTAGCTGAACTGAAGTAGGTCGATCATCCTACCCAGATACCTCTCTGCACCCGGAATGGTTCATCCATGTGAAATTACTGAAATACTCTCGCATTGACGGTTACTCAACAGCAGCAGCAGCAGCAGCAGCAGCAGCAGCAGCAGCAGCAGCAGCAGCAGCAGCAGCAGCACAACAACAACAACAACAACAGCAGCAACAGCAACAACAACAAGCGTCGGTGTTATAAACATTTTCTGTATATTATGCAGCCTAAAAATGAAAGTATGTTAATTCTGGGTTGAATATTTGCAGTCCATTTAAACAGCCTCATTAAATTAATCGATGCACATTTGCTACAGCTGTGAAAGTCTCAAATCATATAATAATCTTAGTATAGTATAATATGATACATGGTGTAATATATCATTTAGGTTTAACAACACTAGAACTGCTTGATAGTATTGATTGCAGTATCAGATGGTAATCTTCCACTGGATGCATGTTGTAGGAGGCATGCGAAACAGAAGATCGGACTCTTCTCATGTAAGACTTGGACGTATGGGGACGCATGCTATTTGTAAGCTTTTCTCGTAATAGGATAAAAGAGCGATTTTTATGTTTGATATTCAATATACCATAAAAAAACAACAACGATGACTTTATCAACACGACACATTTTGATAGTTTTTACTTTATGGTGCTTTAGTTTTAGCCTTCTATTCATCTTACTAAATTGGCAAACAACGATGTACAAAAACCCAGGTAAGAAAGCGTTTTATTCTATAAAATAATTATTATTATTTTTTTTTTAAAACGAAAATTATTTTGTTTGATCTTTATTCTGTAAAATCAGAAATACGTCATATCTAAAAGTCTTATCTTAAACACATACCATACACTCAAGCACTAAATAAGAAGACATATGTTTCGATGTATCACAATTAAAACATTGCGACCAAACGAATGACTGTATCCCTCCGCCTTGCTTTTATTTTGTTATTCAAAAGTTATAAAAACACATACACATTTCATAGAATTGCATGCAGTCATTATCATTATCATAAGAAGGCAAATAACTGACGTATCTAAAAACACCACACTTGACTTATTTTATCACACTGTGTGTTTGGAACTTTCTTTTTTATGGTTTTCGGTTTTCAAACAGTTAAAATAACCATTTTTATGATTTTAACTGTCTTGTAACTGGACCACGTTTCCCCTTTATAATTAAACCCCCAAAATAGGCAGAAAAGCATTAAACAAAAGGAAGTTGGGGGGGGGGGGGGGGGGATTACAGAAAGATATCATTTTTAAATCATCTCGTGAGGAGGAAAATCATAGTTTTCAATTTCATAATCCTTTTTTTTCTTTGTCATCTTCAATTCAAACTGATAATGAAATTATGTGGCCATCCTTTCCTGAAAAAAAAATGTAAAATGAAGTCACGCTCCACATAGTTTTGATTAACGCCTTTGAAATTTTATGTGTAATTTAGTAAATCAAGAATGCGTAAATACAGTTATGTAGTATACAGTCAAACCTGTCTTAAGCGGCCAGTCAAAGGAATAATAGAAAGTAATCGCTTAACAAAGGTGGTCCGTAAAAGAAAGTTTAACATATAACAAAATGCTAGTTTGGTATATCAAAACTGACCTTTAAACACAGGCTGATCGTTTAATACATTTGGCCGCTAATACAGGTTCAACTATAAATTGAAAAAAAAAAAACAATGACAAAAAAGCTTTGCTCAACATAGAAGAATTAATTGTTGTGAAATATGAATTTGAAATTAAAATTTCTTCTATTATCGATTGTTTATGCTCATATTGTTTTATTGATTTATTTCAATGATGACTAAAAAGGAAAGATCGGTTTGGCCAATTCGCTGGTAGGAATGATCTTTTCTGTTCTTTTTAATGCATTTCTTTTAATATAACATCTATGGGTCGTGATATGCGGATTGTTTATCTAATTTACCGCATTCCTTGACCGAGAATTTTGGGCGTTTACATTCAGATTCTATCCCCGGCTGTTATGCCAAAATCATTATAACATTGGGCTGCAACAAAGTGGTGTCGGGGATAGGTTGCCTTAGTAACTAGACACTATGTTACTTGGCATGGTAACACGTGTTCAACCTGTTGCTGAGACGTCATGTAGCTTTCTCAAGTACTGTACACAATCTCCTGGTAACAAAATTTTCTGAGACTTGATATGGTAACGTGTGTTTAACAGGCTACGGAAACAGTTTATACGTAATGTTTCCTGAAGTGTCTTGTTACCAAAGTAGGCGAATTTCAAAGCTCTTAAAAAGTCTGACAGCATATTAAGCGATTTTCAAGTAAACAACGTACTTTAGACGTCATTAGATGTTACCTGAATGGAGTATTTCACTTTTGCGTACTTTACTAAAAATGTCAGCCTGTCAGCTTTTAACTACACTATGTTTTGACGTTAGTGGGACATGCATTTTGGGATACAGTTCCATATACATTCTAAAAAGTGACTCTCTATTGAACGTATAACACAGTATTAACAATACTATTTATGGCTGAACCTGTCATAGCGGTCACCTTTACTAAACGGTCAACCTGTATTTCGCGGCCAATTCTAATATTACCAAATATCTAAACATCGTCAAGTGGTCACCTCTGTAAAGCGGCCATTTTCTCGTGTTCCCTTGACTGACCGCTTAAGACAGGTTTGACTGTATATGTACTATGGATTTTAAAGTGGCTTGGGGTATTTACATCTATATCTCGTCTTAATGAATAGTTCATTACATGTATACAGTTTCGATGCTTGTTGTATTTTTTTCCCACAAAATAGCCCCATGAATATAATTTGACTTGTTGAGACTCAAGCGTTGTATTAACTCTATTGTTGTTTATTTTGACGGTAAAACTAAAGAAATTGTCTCCCGAGAGTTATACTGAGTTTAATCATGATTTGATAAGTTTTTTTTTTAGATCTGCTAGGAGCGTGCATAATGATCATTCTCAAATAACTTTAATGTACAAAAATTGTGTACATATGCTTCAAAGTAGTTGGACTGAAACGTTCATTAACACAATATGATGTTAGTAAGTAGTGGATAGTATCAATAAAAGTAAGTATATAGAATATACCTATAGTAGGTGTTAAACGTGAATCGAATACAGGAAAAACACCACATAAGATGCGTGTTGGTATTTATCAATTCTTCGTAGTCACCATGCACTTACACGAACGAATTCATCATCTAAATGCATTTCCATGTACAGTTTAACCTGTATTAGCGGCCACCTGTACTAAGCGGTCAACCTGTATTTACCGACCAGTTTAAATATTACCAATCTGTAGAAGTTTGCTGTATATTTAAACTTCATTTAGCGGTCACCCTGTTAAGCGGCCACTTTTTTCGTCCCCTTGACTGACCGTTTAAGACCGGTTTGACTGTATACATGCACTCATAATTGTTTTACATTTGCAGGTTTTGTAGCTTATCAGTTTGACGACCACCAATTGAATGCAAAGAGGAAAAATGTCTATATTCCCAAAGAACATTTGGATGTCCATCCATCTGAGGCAAATATGAATCAGGTACATATTCATAAAGAACATTTGGATGTCCATCCATCTGAGGCAAATATGAATCAGGTACATATTCATAAAGAACATTTGGATGTCCATCCACTTGAGAAAAACACGAATCTGGTACATATTCCCAGAGAACAACATTTGGAGCAAATTCAACGACTGAGAAGAATAAACGACGTCTGCAACAACAACAAAGTTTGGCGGCAACAAGGTTTCGATAGTAATAAAACAACTATATACCTCCATTCACCGGAGTACAATTTTGCATACTGCAAGGTTCCGAAAATCGGCTCGACGTTCTGGGTTCAACTTTTTTCTATCCTGAAGAATGGTAAGGAATATTACGATGAGGCCTTTGATAGAAATAGAGCTTCTGTACATGGAAAATTGTCAGGTTCAGCGAATAAGATCAAATCCTCAAGCCTGGGTAGCTTGCCAGTCGTCCTTGTATCAAGATGCCCCTATTCTAGGCTTTTTTCCGGTTACATTGATAAAGTATATCAGCCCTTGCTGTTTAACTTGAGTCAAAAAATTTTAAGAACTCTTGCAGAATCTAAACCTGATGTGAACACAAACAAAACAACGGCTTCTTTCCAAGAATTTCTTGATTTTGTTGTGACAACGGCTAAGGCAGGGAATGGTCTAAACAGCCACTGGGCACCTGTATTTTCAATGTGTAGGCCATGTGACAAAGGTACTTTCGCACTGGTCAAACAGGAATCATTTTCCTCTGACGTTGAATATGTTTTAAGAGTTGTTGGTGTAGAAGATGATAAATTAAATGCGATATTGACAGCTCTTCATGGTCGCAGAATAGAGGCGACCGTTCCAGGTATTGCAGGAACTGTCTTGAAACGAGCTAGTAATAGTGTTCTGGTGCGGAAAAAATTAGGGGCGTGTATAGTAGCAGAGAGATGTTGGAAGGCTTTCCAAATACAGGGATACATTAACGAAAAGGTGGATTTCCCATTTGACAAGTTCAACAAGAAAGCCATATGTTCAGATGTGGATATATTTGTTAAAGAAGTTCTGCAAGCTATATCGGAGCATCCTTTATCTTCTACGGAAAGTAAACTTCAACGTCAAAGAGCCTTAGCGAATGCATATAAAAAGATCAATCCGAAAACCATAGCAGGTCTACAAGAAGTTTATAAAAATGAATTTCTTATGTTTGGCTATTCAAAGGATCCCCCTTCCTAAATACACTTCCCTTCATGATTCAATTCGAAGTTATGCCTTCATGTATTTTTAATGTTTGAACGGAACTTTCAATGCTACCTTTTTTCATCATCTTGATATCAACCTTAGGGATTTACTCGAAAATTCACACGGATAATGGATATCATATTAAACCATTCTATATTATTTTTCATTGGAAAGGAACCATTGATTTTAAACTACTCTCACTTAAATATAATTAACCCCAACATAAAAAGCCGTAAAATTTGCCGTTTTCGTATTTTCGCAGCGGATTGCAATTATAATAGTCACTTCTTTTGGGCTTTGCATGCGATCACATTTTATTGTTTTTCGAAATTGATTTTTTTTTCAACCTTCAATAGCTTAATACCTGATAAGGTGACAATAATGGTAATTTCATTTTGAAGCTTATGAATTTGTGGTGAAAAAATTGGCCAAAAATATCTTGTAGGGTTTTCGAGATAATTAAAAAAGTAGCGTTACAAGTTTCGTAAAGTGTGTATATATGTTTATACATTCGGTAGTATTGGTTTCCGATTGTATCTTATCAAAAGGACTTGACTATTTGAGGTTACTGTCGCTTCGACAGTATTTCAGTCATATAGCGACGTCCAGCTAATTACAGGTGCCGAAAGACCCCGAATGCACGGAGGCATCCGGATAGAACCACCGACCTACCGCAAGCCAGCTGGAATGCTTCCACACATGAAAATCCGAATGACCCTGCGGGGATTCGAACCCACGCGGTGAGGGGCTGAGTGAGTATTAGTGCCAGTGTATGTAAGTGAAGCATATAAAGTACTGTATGTCCATATACTCATCGGTCAAGGCTCCTGTTCACGATATACTCACTTAACAAGTATTGGGGGTTTTGTCTTTAAAACTTGAGAAATGAGGATAAATGATTAACTTTGTTTTGATGATCTCGATTTAAAATTTGTAAGATAATATAAACAAAAAGAACCTGCCCAATATCAATATTATGATCATGTCCGTTATCAAGACTTATGGTGTTTTCTCAGTCCATAACCCCTTGTGTATGATATTATATTATTCAAATACATGTATTATTGATGCATTATTATTAATATTTTTTTCGGTCAATCAACCTTGATAAAGCGTTAGGTTTGGATAATATTGCCTATACTACATTTATTTTTCTTAATTAATTATTGATACTTATTCCTCATAAAGATTCAAAAACGTGTATTGTTTTTAGCTTGTTTGAGCATATTTTGTTTGTGTTTTGTTGATTAATGTTTGATCATGGTTCATTTTGACATAATCTACAAAATGTATTGTAAATAATCAATATATGTATAATTAAACCTGTTTCAGCGGTCACCTGTATTAGGCGGTCAATCTACATTAAGTGGTCAGTTTTAGAATTGCCAAACTATAGTATTACTTTGATGTAGTCACCTCTGTTAAGCGGTCAATTTCTCTTCTTCCCTTCACTGACCGCTTAATTCAGGTTTGACTGTATTTCATATAAACATATGTATATAAAGCAGAGGGACCCTTTTTAGATATAGATTGATTTTAGAAGTCACCCTATTCAAAAGCTCTAAAATTTGAGATGGTCAACGCTTTATTCACTGTAAAAAACACCGTTAAAATAAAGGTCATTTGACATTAGACTTTATTGGTATCGTCCCAGGACCACTTTACCGTTGATACTGTAAATAAAAGGGAGAAACGAAGGCATGACACTATTTTGAGCAAAAATAACTCTTCTTTGGTTTGTTTCTGATTAGAGAAGCAACATATTTTACATATATATCAAGGTGGTGAGTACGGGAGAGGTAATTCTACATGAAACACAATTACGGGGCTGCATTTATCTCATTTGACCATTGAGGTGGGTGCGTAGGGTATTTGATATTTTCTGCAATATTATATTTCTCATACATCTCTGAAATTTACAAATATATGACAGTATCTGTATTATATTTATTGTTTTGTGTTATATTTATGAACTGTTGTTGCATGTTTTGATCATTTACAGCTATATCATTGTTATCACAACCTCTAATTAGAAGCACTGGTCCAACCCAGGAACCGTCAAGAGGGATTAGTATAAGTTGTAAGAACTTGTTTCCCAATCGACGTAAAATAAATAAGTTTGAACTAATAAGGCGTTAAACCCAACAAACAAACAACCTCTAATTCCCAAAGTTTGCAAGACTTAAGGAAATAAACAGGTGGCTTTCACCAACTTTTAATGTGAATATGTGATACTAACAACTGGCGTTGGTAACAGTTGTTTTATTGTATCTATTACGGCTTTAACATGGTGATGATACACAGGCATAACTTGCTGACTTGCTGCGGTGCACCTTTGTTTTTGTTACAGTGAAAAAACTGGGAACCAGCGGCCAGTTCTTTAACCATATTAAATATACTGATTAATACCTTAAATGTTAACGGTCATATCCCGTAGGCCGTAAAAGTGTGAAAAAAATGGGAACCAGCCGCCAGTTCTTTAACCATATCAATATACTGATTAATACTGTACATGTTAACGGTCATATCCCGTAGGCCGTAAAAATGTACAGTGAAAGAACTGAAAACCAGCCGCCAACTCTTTTATTGTAAATTACCATAAACTGTAATTTGTTTCAATAGAAGACCTTTCTATTTTACCATGTACAAAATATATCAATTTATTGAACAAAATCAATAAAATTTAGTGTGTTTAAGCCGGATAGAATTTATCAATACATATCTCCAGACAATAGAAGCCTATGTTCACTTAGATCTTCTACCATACGTGCAGGGCACTTCTGCTTGGGTAGGCCGTTTTTACAAAATAAATTTAAACACATTATTGTTCTGTGTTATTGTTTTCATTTATTCCACAAGACCAATCCAAAATGTGTTTATAAAACGTCACGCGATGAAATTACCTTTATGACGACTTCTCAAATCGAAGTCATGTTCTTAATTATTTAGAATAAACATGTCACCTGATATAACTGTCAGTCTAAATGTTGAAACAACTTATCATATTTTTGGGTCGTCAATCAAATTTAAGAAGTGCAAAATAGGTGCATGTAATGTGATGCTACTTGAATGTGTCAGTTTAAATTTTGGATCATCGTCGGAACCCATCTCGTTATCTCTAACATATATACCACGTGATTTAAAACTGACTAAACCTCGTTTTAATGACCAGCGAATGAAAAAATGTCATAAACACAATATTAAGAAAACCACTTTACACTTGAACTGTGGTAACTTTCATTTGATGGAGCTTCTGGAAAAAGCTTTAAAATATAATCAGAGCAGCAGAACCTTCCATTATACAGTATTGATCGTTACCACTAGACCTGTTGCATGTTGACGCTATATTGTCCCTAGATGTTTTAACAGAGTGTCTAAGTTAAGCTCAGTGATGTTTCTCAATTTTCCGTCTGAATACTGAAGTTTTTTTTATCTTTATTTCTGCTAAGGACTATGTATTAAGCCATGACAATGCTACTCCGAGTCTGTGATGGCGTTGTTGTCAGTACTTATAGCACTTTTAACATATGAATCAAGTCCTTACTAATATAATTCAGCGATACATCTGTTTTGATGTTGAACAGGGATATCCGTTACTTTCTCAAAGCATTGCTCAATGCTCGTTGTGGTTCCTGTACGTGTTGTTTGCTCATTGCAACTACTACATTGGTCATTGTGGTTCCTGTACATTGCAACTACAACATTGGTCATTGTGGTTCCTGTACATTGCAACTACTACATTGGTCATTGTGGTTCCTGTACATTGCAACTACAACATTGGTCATTGTGGTTCCTGTACATTGCAACTACAACATTGGTCATTGTGGTTCCTGTACATTGCAACTACAACATTGGTCATTGTGGTTCCTGTACATTGCAACTACAACATTGGTCATTGTGGTTCCTGTACATTGCAACTACAACATTGGTCATTGTGGTTCCTGTACATTGCAACTACAACATTGGTCATTGTGGTTCCTGTACATTGCAACTACTACATTGGTCATTGTGGTTCCTGTACATTGCAACTACAACATTGGTCATTGTGGTTCCTGTACATTGCAACTACAACATTGGTCATTGTGGTTCCTGTACATTGCAACTACAACATTGGTCATTGTGGTTCCTGTACATTGCAACTACAACATTGGTCATTGTGGTTCCTGTACATTGCAACTACAACATTGGTCATTGTGGTTCCTGTACATTGCAACTACAACATTGGTCATTGTGGTTCCTGTACATTGCAACTACAACATTGGTCATTGTGGTTCCTGTACATTGCAACTACAACATTGGTCATTGTGGTTCCTGTACATTGCAACTACAACATTGGTCATTGTGGTTCCTGTACATTGCAACTACAACATTGGTCATTGTGGTTCCTGTACATTGCAACTATAACATTGGTCATTGTGGTTCCTGTACATTGCAACTACTACATTGGTCATTGTGGTTCCTGTACATTGCAACTACAACATTGGTCATTGTGGTTCCTGTACATTGCAACTACAACATTGGTCATTGTGGTTCCTGTACATTGCAACTACTACATTGGTCATTGTGGTTCCTGTACATTGCAACTACAACATTGGTCATTTTTACATTCTAAATCTGAATATGTTAACATTCAAATCTTTAGAACCTTTTCTGTGATGAATATTCATATCATGTTTCGAGAACGGACAGCCATAGGGTGAACGGGAGAGTTATGACCTGGAACAAAAAATCTTTTTTCAGAAGCTTCTCTTAACATTATCTTATGCAAAGATGCCAGCAGTGTGCCATTTTCTAAGCGTAGAGGTTTATCTTACATTTATCACTTACATGGACGTCTCGGTTAGCAATTGTATTGTCATAATATCCTTTTTCTTTGTAAGCACTTGAGGTTTCTGCAATTATCACTTGTGAAACACATTTGTCATCACTGACCAGAAAGGAGAACTTCTATTTCTTCGGAATATTTTATGCTTACTTTTTATTGAAAACACAGACCAACTTCAGGACCATAAACAAGCATGTTACCATCAGGAACAGATAACCCACCCGCATAGTCCGTGAGGAAATCAATGCCATTGATTCCAGGGAGGTCAATGTTTGCAACTAGAAATTCATGATTGAATGTTATAATGTTATTCGTCAATTACAAACGGAACTACAACTTAAACATCAACATTATAAACATTTGCCACTTGCAAGGTATGTCAGTTATTTTGAGTTCAGGTATACATACATTGTAACTTTCAAAATATGATAAATAAACAATGGACGAAGATGATCCTGGGTCAACAAACATGCGATAGGACTGTCCTATTATTATTACATCAACAAGGTGTGCTGCACCTATTTTGATAAATGTAGGTTTTGGACTTATTGTTCTAGAATGGCTGACCTTTTAGCCTCATTATCTCTAGATTATCAAATCTCTTTCTCTGTGGACATTGTCGTGCATTGTTCCTTTATTGATGATAAAGAGGACACGTATAATTATACACTATATTTTATTCATAATTACAATATGACATCCAAGTGACTTCTAAATAAAAACAAGAGGGCCAAGATGGCCCTGTGTCGCTCACCTGAGTAAGATGGCAGTGTTAGGCATAATGACAAAAAAACTGGCATCTAAAAGTGTTTTTCTAACATTTGACTAAGTGACCTACATATTGATCCTACCTGAATTTGCACTCAACTGGGAATTCATGCAGTCATCATTCATATTAAGTTTAATGAAGACTGGGACAAAAATGTAGGCCTCTAGAGTGTTCACAAGGTTTTTCTAAGATTTGACCTGGTGACCTAGTTTTTGACCCCACATTACCCATTTTCGAACTCATCCGAGATATCATGTAGACAAACATCCTGACCAATTTTATGAAGATTGGGCTAAAACTGTGGCCTCTAGAGTGTGACCTAGTGACCTAGTTTTTGACCCTACATGACCCAATTTCGAACTCATCCGAGATATCATGTAGATAAACATCCTGATTAAGTTTCATGAAGATTGGGCCAAATTTGTGGCCTCTAGAGTGTTCACAAGCAATTGTTGACGACGGACGACGGACGACGCACGACGCACGACGGACAAAAGGCGATCACAAAAGCTCACCCGAGCACAAGTGCTCAGGTGAGCTAAAAAATACATGCATTTTAAGACACAGAACGTGACATGAAAAGACTACTATAAGTTAACATTTTTAAATGTAATATTACTAGGAACGACAATTACGTTCCTTAATTATTATCTCAGCTTCTTTACACAGCAGTAGTAAGAATGGCTTTAAAGTCTAAAGCAGGCGATGTCTTAATTGAGCAATCATGGGAAGGACCAAGAAATTGGGGTTGTACAGATCATCTTCTTTATCTCTTTCCATAAGAACCGTGCCACTCTGCGACAGACCCAGCAATTGGAGGATAATGTGGATAAAGACAGTAAAGAGAAAGATGACAGTGAAAATTAAGCACATATTGATGTACATAAGAGGTTGCACACGAAAAATGAGGTGACCAGAAAGCCTAACGTTTTACTCAGTTCATTGTCTGCCTTGGCTTAAATCAAGAATCACATGTTACATGTATATGCAATGAATTAGATATTGTTATGTATGGATGCGGATAAACATTAATTTATTTTTATATATATTTGTGTTTAGTTCTTGTTGTGTTTTGTATACTAATAAGATCATGAAAACATATATAAAATCAAACAGATAACCATAAGAAATTCAAACATAAAACATATACATCCATTTTGTCAATTAAACAATCAAAATTTTATGCACGCTGTGTAGATGAAACACAGTAGTTATCTGAACAAACTATAACCCCAGATACATGATATTATGACACAATCCATGAATTCCCACTTGCTCATTTCCTGCTCTGACAATAACTGATTAATCATTTCAAAATCTATCATTTTATACCATGTATTTCAACTTTGTGCGAACACAATGTTCAATAAAGACTCAGACCGTTCCATATATATCATTCATTATGAAGTATATTTAAACATTTCCCTCATATAGACTCATTTTGACGCACTCAATAGATACCACATAAAGCCTGATCTAGAAAACACAGTTAAGTCCTCATTTCCAGACCACTGAGGAGCAGCGAACAGCATAAAACCTGATCAGCCTGCGAGTTACTCGCAGGCTGATCTGGTTTTATGTTGTTCGCATAGGTCTTTTCATGGTTTCTCTATGAGGGAAAGGGTTAAACATTGATCTATATCTAAGACAGCGCAAATGAAACATAACATTTTTCCATCATTTTGTTTTTTTTCAATATAGTACACTTTTGTGTAACCAAAATGACAATACAAATCCTTGAGCGTATATTCTATTTTAATCATAATACTAAAACTTTAAACATGCTTATTTCACTTATAATCATGGCATATAGACTGACATAAGTTTGGTTTATCTGCGTTACAATTTTCGCTGTCAGTTGAATCACACTTTTTAAAAAAAAAAGAGCTATGAACATTGATAAATATAAGGTTTTATAAAAATATATTTATTATACTTTGTGTATATATATTTGCTTATCTAGCAAATCAGACCCTTACTAAAATAAAAGAAATGAACACATATCACGATGAGGAATTGCTTGTAATGATTAGATCATTGCAATAAAAAGAAAATTGCCATTGTCAGTAAATATAAACAGACAAAAACAACAACAACAACATTATATATGATTACGTTCTTCACACAATAAATTTTCATAATATGACTATGTTTTAAATGTTTTAAAATTTGTCTTTTATACAGGTTGAGACATAGTTTTTGGCAGTTTTCATATTTCCTTTGAAGCTTAATGGTTATTATGATCCAATGCTTTTAGTCAATAACAAAAAATAAAAACAGTGGTATTTAGTTCAAACCTTTCAGATATAAACTCATGTACGCTAAAACAGAATTATAGCTCATACCATGCCGGAATATATATATATATATATATATATATATATCAATGTAAGATCTGGATAAACAGTACCACGATTCTAATAGGAATTCCCAATGATAGTTTACTGACTCATATTATGAAAAAATAAATGTTTTCCTTTACTAAAATCAAACCAAAAACATAGCTGCACCCCGAGGTCTATCTGTGCTCAATTTTACCTCGCTAAGCTGAAAAAATGTAGTACAAAAGGATAAATGCAGACCATTTGTATATTTTTACACAACTGTTGTGTGGCATTCAGCTTTCCTATTACCGTGCAATCATTGGATACAGATGAATGATTAAAGTAAAATAGACTATTGCTTATCAGGTATACAAAGTTAAAGATTGCTCCTTTATACAAGAAAACCATTTTGACAAAACAGGGCCCCTACAACACAAAGCGAAAATACAGAATATAACTCGTTCGTTCTTATGTAATGATTAATCAGATGTAATCTTTATACATAAATGCGTTTCAATTAATATCGAGAAGACGCTTATCGACAACGGCATCATCTTCAATATCTAATCATAAAAAAAATTAGTTCAATATGAATTAAAATGATCCCCATAAAGTTAGTTATTTTGATTCCTTTTCATATTATCATAAAGTAACTGATTTCAATTCATTATTAACTGTATACTAATTATCAAAATGTTGTTTATGTAATCATTCAAAAAAAACACAACATACAATAAATGATTTTAGTTCATTTTAAACTGTAGAATAATAAATATTTTCCAGTAATTGATATTAATTCATTAAAATAAGGAATAACCACCATCTTACAGTCAGTGATTTTAATTTATTTTAAACTGGTGATAACCATCATCACACAGTTATTATTTTAAATAATATACTTAAAAAAAAATGTATCCTAATCAAGATCATAAATATGTTTACACTGATATGATTACTTACGCCAATAGTATATCAATTGTTGGTATTATTTCGTTCTTCCCCAGAATCAGAACCCCAATAATATGACACTTGAAGGTAATAACTTGTTATTGATAAAGATATCCCATGGAACAGATCTCTTCCGACCAAACACGTTTTCGACTTCGCGAACTGTTGTAGCGCGACTGCTTCGACAAGGGGGTGTTTTTCGTACCAGATTGTCTTTATTTATCCCTTCGACGCAAAATAAGACCAAATTTATGAAAATCCACCAAATTTCACAGGGGTTATGGCAATTGAAACGACATGTTGTACGCTTTCAGTGGAAGAAATTACCTACCTTCTTATTACATATATGTAACCGTGTGTAATTTGGTGGAGTTTAACCTGTCTTTTTAATCCTTTCCTTCCTTTTCGTTCGTTTTATTCTTGTGGCTGTTTGAACTGGTCACGTGCTCACGTGATTTAGGCCCGGCCTATTTGAAGGCGCCCAGAAAGGCTTTTGACTTCTCAAGGGACGGATGTGTGCCGATTTATTGGTTGGTTTGTATGCTGAGAAGTTGTCTTTGTTTCTTTACGATGTGACATCAATTGTTTTTATTCAAACGATATCGTTTTGACCATTTACTTTATTCTTTAAATTAACGTAACCAGTTTTCGCAATTTCGAAAATGGTAGTTTTGTAGAATTCGTTTTGGTATATTGGTTTAAACATTTTGATGCATTAATTGAATATAATGATTACTCTCACATCATCTCATATGAATGCTCACCCTTTTATTATTCTAACAATTGCAGCATAATTAGTCACAGTGAGTCTGGATGATGGTGAATGGTTGCGATGGTGATGACAGGAAAACATTTAGTTCCACAAACTGGTAAGAGATGTGTATTGTTTTGTGGAGTGTTGTTTGTATTTTATGTTTGTATTTTATGTATTATGTTCAAATTACTTGTACATGATTGGTTATTGTTTTCTTCTATTCATGATTCTTAGATTTGATCTTGTAATGACCACCAGAATTGTTCAGTGCCATGGATTGATTATTGTTTAATGGAGCTATCATAATTAAGCCAATTAATTCTTAATATTATATTGTTTTACTTGCAGGATGTGACACCTGTGTATGAAACATGTGATGATCCCTGTTGTGATCTGTTGTAAATTATATATGATGAAAGATCAGACTTGTGTTCTTCACTCACACCGGCGAAGCCCACCCCCTAGTTGTGTAGCAGACATACAAAAAACAATCTGGTTATATATAAGGTCATTTAATTTTTTATAATGAGCAGCAACGTACCGGGTACCTTTGATGCAAAATATTGTCAAACGGTTAGCTCGATTGGTATTGATAGAATCACCAATATATTAAATGACTGTAGGAAGCCCCTGCAAGAAGTTTTCCTGAATATTTACACGAAGATTTCCGGAACTGATCGAGATCTGTCACGTAGTCAGATTAGCTCTCGTATGTCATACATAATAATGCTCATTTTTGTAACAAACACGTGGCTAGCGAGTTTCTCCTTGTCTAACCCGTGCACGATTCCCTCGTAAATATTGAGATGTATTTATCAGGCGCCTGTTGGTCAAACATCTAAGTCACATAAGTTCTGTACTAAAAAACACATTTTTGCATAATATTTGTTGTTTTTTTTATCGGAGAAAAAGTTCAATAATGTTGAGTGCTATGCTCTCAGATGAAGTGGTGCATGCATTTATTTTTCAGATGATTTATTTATATTTATGTCAATAAGGCTAATTAATAGAACTTTCTAGAAACAGTCGACTTGGTGGTCGTGAACTCCCGTACTCCTTGATACGATTACGGTATTTTAGATAATCTTTAGGTAATAAAAAAAAAGGAATCAGACGAGTTTTTTTTTATGAATGTCTATCATAGATGTCAATTTGTTTTTGTTACAAACTGAGAGTTTCAAAACATCTGAACTAAATTAACATATCTGTGGTATTGCACCTTTAATGCTATATGTTTATTGTTGTACATGCATTAAAAAAAGATGTATACAAATGTTAATATTTATTCATATTCATTAATAAAGCATTTCCATTTATTTTGCATTTGTAAGTTGTGATTAAGGTCCAAATTCATTAAATCAGTCATTTCAATTTTGAGATTCCATTTGTACAGTTTTGATATTGTGCTGTTTCTATAATATTTTACCATGAGGGTGATATGCAATACGAAGTCAGATCACCCTGACATAACATGTCAATAATTTTAAGCAGGACACGCAAAGCTTTACAAAATTAAATACAAGTCTTCATGGTGTACTTATTGTAGAAAGGATTTATTAAAAAGGCAGTAGTTTGGTTGCAAGCAAGGAATTGACATTGTTCACGGCAAATGTTTTTATTGTTCTTAGATAAGAGAGAGAAAGAGAGAGAGAGAACATCTAGTTGCGTTTTTATTTAATTATGCGGTATGGAAGCGCTCAAGTTAAAAAAATCAAAAGGATTAACTGTGTAATATTTAAATTTTAAACAACGAAAATAAAAACAGATCCTCGTGGACTGACTTATAGACAAAATGCGAGTTTGTATTTATCTTTTTCACAATATTTTATAACGAGAACGCTGAGAGACAAAACATTTAAAATTGACAAGTATGTAGGAAAAGCAAACTAAAAAGTCTGACTAGTTCTTACATGTTTATTTTTATAAAAGAGTGACCAACTTATGTATTTATATTAACTACACTTTGTTTAAAATGCATTACAACTGTGCAGAACAGGTGCTTTAAAATGCTTTAAATAAATTAGAAGTTCTCTGAAAATTGACTAGAATTACAAAATAGAGTCATGTAATACAAACATTTAACATGTCAGCTACTTTAGCGAACTTGGTGCTACAACCGTTTTCGCGAACAATATCTAAATAGGCTTTGGCAAAAATACTTCACTATACTTCGAATATTATTTAAAAGCTGCTGCCTGTCTAGGAAAAAGGTATATGAAATATTTCACCGCGTTTTGTTGTAGATTTTTGTTAACAGTGTAAATATTAAAAACATTAAGTATATTATTCTGGTTAGAAAGCTTGACGACTGATATTTGACGATATCAAATAAAAACTACCTTTCTGGAGTCCGTGAACATACAGTCGTATTATAGAATACATGTATCCTTTTACAGGCCGCTGACTATTCGTGATACTTTTAATAACATTAATAGATTAAGCATCTTAGTGTTTAAAGTACTAAGATCCGATAGATTTCGTGTTAACAAATGTCAATAATTACTTAGATCATTGCTTCTACCGATATTATCGATATTTCATTTTCCTTCATTTTCCCTCGCAATATAAAATTCACAATTGTTCATATATATTAATAAATACGATAATATTAGCATTGAGCTAGTTTGATAAGAAGACCAGTGAAGTATATTAGCTAAAAGTTCCTAATTCTTAAAATGTCACTCACCAATACTTAGATTCCCTGTACATAGTGTTACCCTTTTTATGTTTGTGACCTGTGTGTTAAGTGTTGTTAATGGTTAATCTTTTAAAAAATCCAATGACTGATCTTTAAATAAACGTGTCATGTTTAAAATGTTATCTCATAATGGCACCTTTGCTTATAAATTTTAAGAATGTTGATTTTTTTTGTTCAATTTTACGAAAAAATGTATTGTAGTTATAGATTAGTTGAAAAAAGATGTCTAAAAATCGCATATATTTGTACGTCTAAAGTGTAATCTGGTATAAGCTAGTGTCCAAATGTCACATAAACGGTTACAAACAGAGTTGCACTGGTCAGTTTATAACAGACAATAAGTTACTGTCTGAATGGCGAGCCAGCATAGCTCTGACGAGCTAATTACAGACGAAAAGCGAGTGTCCGTTCCAATCAGAGTTGTTTTGGAGAGATAATAACAAACAATAAGCTTGTCCGCTTGCCGTTTAGACCATTTCATCTATAGAGTCAATAGCAAACCTTAGGTCAGGGTCCGATTGTCTAATGGACCGTTCCAACCCATGGCAGTACTGGAGAGTTATTTATAGACAATTAAAGTGTGTCCGATTGAAGCATTGTCAACACCAACTAGCGAGGCTTGAATGGCCAATATACTCGTGTCCGTTTGACGAATGAACCTTTCTAACGAGCAATACCCCTTTTCCTGATATCCTGCATTATTATGTATTAGTATGAAATTATTACACTAACAACTATCATTTTGACAAGATGTCGTTAATTCTTCCAAAATATCATCCACTGTCTAACATTCTGGTACGAGAAAGATTTATCTAACAAATGCTATGTAAGATAGTAGCGTTTGTCACCTTATTCTGTTTCCTTGACTTTAAGTGAAAAAATCCTTATCGCAGATAGTCTTTATCTATGATCAGGTGTTGTTAAGATATTTATGAACGTCAAGGAGTGTTTGCAGATATTCAAAACAAAGTAATGTTTTCAAGTTTTAAAGGTAAACTGCATATAACATGCATTTATCATTAATACATAATCAAAAACAACAACTAGTAAGCTATTTCAGTTAAACCTACGTGTATTGTTAATCAAAAACGATCGATAATTCTTACAAAAATGTGTTCAAATCTCAATATATACAAGTCGAAATTAACTGTACATGCAGATTCATAAGTTGTTTTAACAATGATTACACACATATATATAATATATACATATTTTTTCAGCTTGGAGTGTTACTATTGTTGCCTGTGTTTGGTGTTCAGAAAGGAGTAACGGATTTATTGTTGATGACAATACATGTAAGGAAGCTTTGAAATTCATACATATATATAACATGTACAAGAGTAACTCTAGATGTAAAAATATCACCATATTATGTCAAACCCTGACATGCATGGACTGTTCCATTCTGAGACCACCTTCAGACACTACTTGCTTTCTGAAAAGTTCAGGATAAGGATATATGAATTAGAATATTTTTTCAGACTCTTTACCTAGCATTGTTTCCTTCGGAAATGATTTGTGTCTTGGATTCTTCTCTCATTGTTGCATATCGGGAGCATTAATCAAATCTGTTATCGCAATCTTTATTTGTTTTTCTTTTCAGGGGATGTTTTTTTGTTTAAGTACCGTTGTGTATTTGCATACATTTGCTATAGGGCAATGTGATAACCTTGCGATACAAATCAAGAAAGCTGACCAATTTTGTAAATTGTAACCCTTGTTATTGTCAATAGCAATTCCTATTTTGATACTGCTATATACCCCTTGAGCAATTGATTAATCTGCTGGTTCATACAGCTTTTAAAACCAAAAACCCCTCAGTATCAATCTTAAAGTTGGTCAAAGTGTTGATTTTTATTGTCTTTTTCAATAACACCGTTTTCATTTGAAGCTTGCGCAGACAGTGGGAAATTTGCATGTGCAGACGTAAATGCTGCGTTTGGCATATGCAATGACATTCAGCATGCCAAAATACATTGCAGGAAATATTGTGGCTTATGTGATGTAGGTATGTATGACTATTGTACATATATAGTGTATACATATGTTTTAATATTTATTCAGAATATATTAATTCAATCTATTTCATTATTAAAAGCATTACATTTAAAGTTCTGCATTGTGATAGTATGTGTAACAAAGGCCTTGCGAGCAGTCCGTAACAGATACCTTACGTTCAATCTGTAACAAATAACTTGCGTTCAATCTGTAACAAAGGCCTTGCGCAGCCTAACTTGCTCGCAGCCTATCACACGTTACCTAACTATATGTAATTACAAAAATAATTTTGTCAATAAAGCTAAATGAGCTAAATGAATCAGAATCAAATTTGCATCTAAATGAAATATATCAGTGGACGGAAACTGGTCCCCGTGGTCAAACTGGTCCCAGTGTGACGTCACTTGTGGGAATGGAACATTGGTACGGACAAGAACGTGTACCAATCCAGCCCCAGATCATGGTGGAACAAACTGCTCTGGTTTTTCTACTGAGACTAGAGTTTGCTTAGAACCATCTTGTCCGGGTTAGTAACACTTTGACAAAGACATTAATCACTGATATTGAGTAAAAAACATGCTTTGCATTACAATTATGATTTGAAATGAATTACAACAATACGATTTTCAAAATAGAAACCAGTGTCTGACCATACAATCTTACATCATTAATTTAGTGTCGGTCGATCCTTTCAGCATTATTTTAGCTATGCAATATAATCAATATGGCGATTTAAAAATACCATCTTGATTTAGTATGTTTTGAATGTACATTTCCATGAAGGAACACTTGCCTTGAAACATTTTTGTTGTTTATGTTGTTGTTGTTAATCTTTTCCTTCAAGGTAATTGGACTTTTTCTAATATCTTATACTCTTGATACGTTTCGTGGAGTGTTTTACAACTTTACTTATCTCTCTAGATAGTACCTGGATAGGAGCACTACATACACATGGGAATGCCATGAATAATGCAAATTATATCAATACAATTAATCTGTTTTTTCATTTTATTTTAACAATACTATCTCAGTTCACGGTGGGTGGAGCCAGTGGTTGCCATGGGGACAATGTTCCGTTTCATGTGGTATCGGCCTCCAGAGACGAGAGCGATCGTGTTCGAATCCCTACCCTGACCGTTTCGGGAATCACTGTTTCGGGGACGCACACGAAGACCAGATATGCATACTTAAGGCTTGCACAGGTATGGGAATGAACTTGCGGTAGATAGCATTAAGTAAGTGTGAATTTTGATTGACGGTAGCTATATTGTATGAACGAATAATTACCAATCTAGATCAGTCACCAATCAGACAAGTCGCAAAAGCGCAGGCTTTCGTTTTTAGGTTGTGAGCAATTTACTAATCAGTCGCAACACAGGTTTGGGAAAGGCATTAAACCCATTAGAATAGAAGAGGAAAACTAGAATGAGAATTGTCACGCTTGATATTATATTATGTATGATTTTTACAATCATTTCGATTATGTGCTATTGCTAATGATTCAATACCTTTTACATTTAATATATTAATTGCACAGTGGTTTGTAATATACGGTAATTCGAAAGAACATTCTCGATCATGGGTTTATTAAAACAAATAAAAAAAAAAAAAAAAAGAAAAAAAAGAAAAAAAAGTCGCCTGTCAGTTGTATGTATGTAAATTATGACCCAAATTCGAGGTGTCCATTATCTAAGTGTACATTAATGAAAGTGTTTGAATCAAATCACGAACCCCTGCTGTCTACGGTATAAATGCTCTTGATACGTATAATGATAATGTGATACCGTATTCTTTCAGATGGTGGATGGTCCACGTGGTCGACATGGGGGACGTGCTCACTAAGTTGCGACATTGGGCTGAGGACACGGACGAGGCAATGTGACAACCCGTCACCTTCTCTTCTTGGAAATGAATGTCCTGGTGTAAAATTTAGATACAGAACTGTGCAATAAACAACCGTGTCAAGGTGGTAACCACAGCGGCTATTCCTTGGTTTGAGGAGGCAATATTTTTTGTCTCTGGGATCCATTTCAAATAAATCGTTAATCTTTAAAGTGTAAAATTGTGTCTGAATCAGGGTTATGTGAAATTATTGCAAACAAAAGCTCAACACCAGACCGACTAGAGTACCAGATCTATCAGTAATTATAAGGATGTATTTACTGCCGAACATGAAGGTTGGATTCCTGTGTCGATCAGGTCTAAAATAAATTGTTTAGTTCAGCTATGGTGATTTTGCTGTTGCTTTTCTTGTTGTTATGCAGCTGCTGCTGATGATGATGAGGATGACTATTTTTGCGTTGTTTGTCATAACAGACTAGATTTTTTGTCATATCGTATATAATAATAGAAGTATTAATAATAATCACCCTTAGATATATTGATAAATGAATAAGTAAACATAGGTAAACATACTTGCTATAAGCAAGTATGTACTTTTCTTCTATTCAGCTCCCGCATATTATCCGTCCGTGGCGTTCAGTGCGGAATATGACAGTCCACATATACCCTCAAGTGGCGACACGATGGTATTTACATCGGTAAAGTACAACAGTGGAAATGCATATGACAACAACACCGGCATCTTCACCGCTCCCTTGCCAGGCCTATATCTATTAACGACAGAAATGTATGGTGAATATCCATCTCTTATCACAACCAGTATTGTGATTGGCGGAACAGAAAAGGGACGGGCTTTTTACATTCCATTTGCCCCCGTTGCAATGCCTGGTTTCGGTTCTGGTCAAGTGATTGTTCTCATGAAAAAAGGTGAAACTGCTTTTGTGCGCTAGGTTAATACGTTCAATGAGATATACTTTCATGGAAATACTCATCTTACAGCCTCTTTCTCAGGTTTGTTGGTAACCAATTATGCTAATATTTTGCCTGTTTAGCTATATGTATGTGGTATGAAAGTGCAATGATAGAAAAAATCAATAAATTTGAATGATTCTGTTCTGGTTTTGCTTGCATCAATCTTTCTTAAACTGAATATAAATCTCCCAATTAATACCTTTTCCAAAAGTTCTAGTTTGTTTTATTTTAAATATACCTCCGCTTCAGTAAGTAAGCTTCATTCAAGTTGCCCCCCCCCCCATTTCAATGGCTTCTTTTATACTAATGTCAAATTTGAGAAAATCACAGGCGCTGTGTAAATATGCATTTTTTTCTCCCGATGGCTTCTGATGTTTGTAGAAAAATACGGTGCAGTCCCATTAGAAATTATGATTATTAGGAATCCTCGAATCCTCGCTATGGTAATAAAACTCTAGAAATGCCCCATGGAATAGACTTGAATCATCGGGAACGACTTCTGGTATTCAGGAAAGATTCGGGGGACATTTTCCGATAATCTGAGCTTCGCCAAATTGTCGGGGAAATATCCCGTGGACTAGGGGATGCATCGCTGAGTAACTGTGAGAATTTGATGGTGAAATTAGAGGGAGACGCAAATCGAAGGAAGACCTTTTGGGTTTATAGGGATGCCTCCTTTTTACGTTCTATAATTTTATTGACTGTCTCAGTCTAAGATTGACCGAACAACAACACATTTCAAAGTGCACTTGTGGCAAATATTCGGGGATTCAACTAATGTATCATGAATGTGTCACCGAAAGGTCACCAAAAGGTGGTCAAACATTTTAAATATCATCGGTGCTTCCCAAGAGCTTTCCAGTGGCTCTGGTAGGTTAGGCGGGTATGCCTCCCCAATCTTTTGTCCCTACAAAAACGTTGGAAACACATCAGAAAAAATCAATGCATTTCTCGCGATGCCTCCCGATGGCTCCACATGGGTAGCAACGCACTCGAAGCTTCCAAGGCACACCGAAGACCCTGTCACCGAAGCCTCGCAAAAATCGGGACAAAACGTGCCCCGTGGGACTGCGTTTTTCTCCCATGTTCAGCATACGAAGATAGGGATTTCTCTCATGGAAGATAACTCTATCTTCCATGTCACGTGATCAGCTTTCTTCCATGTCACGTAAATAAATAATGATGACTGTAAGTTATACATTTTTTCATGATACAAACTAACGTGTTGTAATTCATGTGAAAGATTTAAAATCTAGTTAGTTATCCCTTTATTATCATTTATTACTTCCAATGTGAAATAAGGCTTAATATTTGGGGGGAATATTACGTCCCGTCAAGGACTGGTATTTTTAACTAAGTTATTTTAAGCAAATGGTAATTCCCAGTTGAACGAACATCAGAACTTAGGTACATACTTGCGTGATGAACTTTAAAATGCCAGATTCTTTCATGTTGTTATTGTGTTAATTTGTTAAGCGGCAAGAAAAAAAGTGCAAAGAAAAGAAAAAAAATGAAAGCGCGATATGTTTATTAAATCGAGGCTGACGGTCTGTGGCAAGTAATAATCATTCATGGGAAAAAAAATCCATCATTCGTAAATTCATGAAGGATTGGGATTTCTCACCCTCGGGATCAGATATTTAGGCAGGGACTCGGCAGAGCCTTGTTCCTGCCTGAAATTTCTGACCCTCTGGTAAGATATCCCTATCCTACATGAATACTCATGGTGGATTTTTATAATCTTCATTCGTATGTATAGTACGTGTGTTTGAATTGGCTTTAGCGATGCTCCGAGGACTGTTTACCACCATATGGGTTATGTCAGTTGTAGGATATAGGATATGCATTTCCTTTCTCAGTTTAACACGTGTTTCATGTAAAAACACACATGCTTTATTGAAATATAAGTTATTTTCTTGATAACATGTACTTTTTTGAAGAGAATTAGTTAGTCCCTAAGGACCCCTTAAATTTAAGCTGTAGGTTAATGTTTAGAAACTTGCAAGTATTCATTTTACAGGTCTTACCGATTTAGTGTACGTTTTACAATACGTTAACTATGATAAATATCACCTGTAAGTGCATGTTAAGATCGGCCACTATCAAATTGGACGAAACAAGTATGAGATATCCCAAGATTAAATGTTGCAAAAAATATGTTTTAATGCAGATCCGGCATATAGTACCACACACAACCACCAATATGCGCCATACGTAGACTTTTTTGTTTTTGTTGTCTTCATAATATACTTGTACATATGCTTTGTTGTACCATGCTAATTAATGAATGCTTTTATATTAAAATGATTTTACGATTCATGTATATGATGTGGATTCCATGTTATTAATAAATTCAACAGTAGTTTGATTATTATAATGCATGGTTTCGTAAAAATAGCAAAAAAAAAAAAAAAAAGAAAAAATAAATGGTTTTATGCCCATAGAATAACAGGCCAATAATTCATATATATTACAAAGATTAATTATTTGTATAAAAAGGATATAAACAATACGCGTGAAAAATGATCTAAAGCGACCATAAACTTAATCACTTTATTTTTAAAACACGCAAGTGTTACATATTGGTTACGTTACGATGGAAGAAAACAATGCCAACCACACAAGATCATTTTCAAATTAAAAAAAAATGTCATATTTCACAATGCTGTCAGCTACGTATTCTGGCGATTATTTGGAAAATGCATGTGAACTCGATGGGAAAACCAAAATCATAAAATCATATCCTAGTTTGCACTCCTCTACTATACGCGATTAGGATCTGACAACATCGCATTAGAGGTCACGTCAAACTGACCTTTGTAAGTAATTTATATGCATAAACAAGAACTCGATTTTAAACCAATCAAATAGCGCGTTTCAAACATTTTAATTTCAGTTCTTCTCCCACAAATTCTCCCTGAAATTATTATCAAATCTCCCGAAATGAAAATCCACACGCTAAACATCTGTCACTCGAAGAATACAGCTTTTAATTCGTGTTTCCTATCACAGTGGCTTACAACCATGGTTCATGTGTTCATATATATTGGTGCGGTTTCTTCCGCTGGTTATACCTAACGATTCTGTAGGCGCCAATTAATTGGCTTATACAAAGGTCAATCTGAGGAGATCTTCTTTCTAATGTTGTCAGATTCAGTTAGCGATACTGAATCTAATTTTAATGAAATTTGGGATCACAAACATGAGTGTCCATCTCAGTTGACAATCAGAACATGTCATTATTAAGACTAACCTTTTCAAATAAGAGCGGGGTCAAACATCAACGTGTGTAATTATTCACTACCTAAGTCGTGAAAAATGAGTAAATAGTTCACATGCCACGAAGTTTAGGGCGACGTAGAAATCACCTAAGAAGAAAAGAATATAGTGAAATGTTGAATTGATATTACTCAGCAAAATTTATGTGAATGAATCAGTTTTCGAAATGCATATAATAACTTCATTATTAAGTAACTTTACACAATTGTCAACATGAACAAAATGCTGGTGCATCTTTGCTTTAAAATATCTTACCTTGATAGAAAAAACAACAACAGAATACATGTATTTACTTAACTGTTCTACATTTTCGCCACAAATCTTCCGTTCATAATATATTTGAATATTGAATACAGACGATGTTTTTCAGTCTCCACAAATGCGTTTCTGATGAAATGTGAAAACATTTTCTGGCATCTAACCAAATGCGTTTCTGATGAAATGTGAAAATATTTTCTGGCATCTAACCAAATGCGTTTCTGATGAAATGTGAAAACATTTTCTGGCATCTAACCAATACTACACGCACTTACTTAAAACAGCTTCAAAAAGTAGCAAATGTGTAAAATTTACAGATATGTTAGCGAGCACCTGTTTTAATGCTTTGTCTCTACAAGATATCGTGTTTACTTTCTCGTTAATTATTAACGAAATTACCATTCTGTGTATGTTTTATTTACAAATGAAATTGTTTCATATGGTTCACGGTGTATGGAACATGACTGTGATTCTATTTCATTTCATCTACGAAGGGCATGGCTTTATCTCAGGTCAGAACAAGTCCACTGTAAAGCAAACTGTATACGTGCGTGAGGTATTTGATAAGTTCTTTGATTATTTCAAATATTAATAAATTTATCTTTCTGTTTCATATATAAATAACGCTCTGAAAGAATTTCTGAAAGGCAAAAACTATGTACCATACCAAATAAGTATGGATGTCTTTAGGTTGATCAAATATTTTGTAATTTGTAATCCCATTGAGTAAATATGCATGTAAATAAATTGGATTGCTGTTCAGTTTCATATATTAAACGGATATTTCCTTTAGGTGTGAATTGGATGTTTCCAGTGCAAAACAATGTCAGAGATGATGAAATGATTTAAGAAATTAAAAAATCCCCCCAACCCCCCCCCCCCAAAAAAAAAAAACAAAAACAAAAAACAACAACAAAACACACACACACACACAAAACAAAACAACAACAACAACAAAACAACAACAACAAAAAACAAACAAAAAAACAACAACACGTTTTACGGTTATAACGTCTATTCCCAATAAAGGCGATTTTTGTCAATTGAGTATGTTAACGATTAATATATGCTTAACATAATAACTAGTTGTGTTTTAGAAAATAACGCAATGTATTCATAATAAGATGTTTCCAGGTCAACAATATGTTTAATATAGCAGCAATACATTAAAAAGTCCAAATGTCACACTGATATAATGATGCAACTTTTTAATATAATAAACACTTATTTTTACTAAAATTATTTACCTTAGACAGTGAAACGCGAAAAATATTTCATACTTTTATTCACATATCGTTTGCACACATTCTGAAAATCCTGGCCATTCCCAGTACTAGTTCGATGCTCTTCTCTTGCTGGTTATAAGCAAATGATTATAATCGTATGTAAACATGTTTATGTACGATAAATCTTCCTTTGGCATCAATAAGAAAGTAAACTGTATTTTAAGCAAACTTTAGTTAGATAGCAATAAAGTACTATAAAGCAAACGCTAAACTAAAAATGAACGCTGGATGAAAAATATGATATTTTTTAAGCTTATGAAATGAAGATAAATATACAGTAGAACCTCGTTAAATCGAAGTCCTTGGAACCAACCCGAAATCTTCGAAATAACGATTCTTCGGATGAAAAAAAATCCGGTGGAAATTTCAGTTTGTGTGTGTTCATGTCTGCGATTTCATTACCGGTGCATATTGTGGAAGTCGACATGCCAATAAAACCACCTATTAGGTGTACATATATACTATTTGCAAGTTATGAAAAGTAATGAAAATATATCAAGATCTACACATTTGGTCTATCTGCTGGCACGTGCATATTATGCAACCTGTTAGACATCGATTAGGAATAATCAACTTTTCCAGTTGGACGCACGTTGCCCAACCCAATACCGAAAAAAGGAGTGAACAATTTGCATGAGCCATCACTCCAGGTGCCTCCGCAAAATAAAATTTGTCACTGACCCGGATACGATTGATAATAAGGACGATAATTAGTTCAAGAACATTTATGAAATTTGAATTAATACCTCGGAAAAGGGATTTTAACTTAGAAATAGCTAAAAAATCGAAAATTCGAATAAGTCAAATTCTGATTTAGCATTTTATTTTTTAGTTAAAATAAGAAATCGGGACCGAAAATAAACTTCGAAATGGCGAGGAATTCGGTTTAATTATGTTCGGTTTGGCGAGGTTCTAGTGTAATTCGATATTCTGTTTTTACACAGGTCTGAACATCATTCTGGCAGACTTTAGGGCGATACAGTAACCAAGAGTTTCCCATGACATGGCCGTACAGTCGTCTGTACCCGGTGTTACCATTCTGCACGTGAGGCACGAGGAGAAGCACGTGTGGAACCACCACCCGCCCTTGTGAATCCTGGCGCAGTTGTCGGGGTTGATATCGACATCTTGGTTTATTGTCGTGAACCCAGAGTTGTTATGTGAACTGAGAGAATCACCTGAATAACCAAAACGAAACCCGGTGTTAATTCATTTAATCTCAAACCGATAGCGCGGGTTTCATCATCAGCGACATGAGCTTATCTTTAACATTGTTTAATTTTGTGTTTTTGGTGCTCGGCTCAAAATGGTAACTTCATGTTTAGTTGGATCTTTGATTGGATAGTAAGAATTTTTTATTAAAATATGTTGGACGAATTTTGCTTAGATGGTAGAAAACGGACGTCGGACACTAAATATTCTAAACAATCAATAGTGCATAGGAACATTTCACAATTTATAACTGGTGTTCTATTAAACTATATATATCATACCTTATAAAATTAATGGCTGTCACTGGGAGGACCTGACCTCATGACTAATTTTGTTTCTCACCTGCAGTTCCAGTAGCCTGTCCGACATGGAGCGTGAAGTTCCTGTGGGGGCCTACACTAAATTGCTGGTACTCTTCGAAGTATAACGCGCCATGGGAGTCAGTGATTTCCACTCTGAGCATATACTGTCGACCGTCGTTAGTCATAGCGTGTAATTGCTCAAGTCCTATATAAAAACGGCAAGCACTAAGTGCAGTTATAGGCGGCAAGATAAATTCCAGCCGAATACAATATAATCCCGTATAAAATCAAAACAAGTTTGTACTCCCTTAGAGCTTCACGCACATACCACCCTTTTACGTATCATTCTCACATAATCTCGTATCCCTGGAACCGTTACTTTACACTCATTTGAAAATAATGATTTATAAATAAAACATTCTGATGCTTTATAAGACATATTTCATTTTTTTTTTATTTGAGCCACATGTTTTACATGATAACACCGGGTTTTTAGTTGTTAAATCAGACATCTATATGGACGATATGTTTCCAAGATGTCCATCTATATACTGTGAAGAAGGCTGTGTGTGTGTGTGTGGCATAATGAATGTATGTAACATCACATGTTTCCTTCCTTAATTATCTATTTTCCCAAACGCTGTATATACAAAAACTCCTGGAATATTGTAAGACAAGTTTGTATAGGTTATCTCGTCACGCAAGTTCTTAAATGTAGCATACGTCTTATACAATATATAATACAATAAACGTGTAGCTAAGTTAAAAAAATGAACCTGAAACCTAGAATGTAAGTCAATTTACGCACTGTGCATTCTTTACTAATAGATGGACAATAGGATCTGCAGTCTAAATAATGATACTTTGCTTTCAACCCAGTTGTTCTCAACAATAAACTTGTATAAAAAAACGTAAAATGCCTTTGGTACCTTAAACAGAAAATGAGTTTGACAGGACAATGATGCTAAAGCATAATTAGCCATATCATTTGAATAGGAAGCTGTATACATATGAAAGACCATAAGCGATGGGAAATGGGATTATGTGTCAATAAAAACACCAGCCTTTAAAGGTTGCAATACTTCACAAAATCATTGCAATAAATGCAGAAAATGTGAAAATATGAATCTTTCTTTTGACGATATGCAAAACATTGCCTCTGTAGATCAAACGATTAGCCCGATTGATGTCGATAGAATAACCGATATATTTATTGACTGACCCCTTCACGAAGATCTCCCGAATATTCACACGAAGATCTCCGGAATCGATTGAGTTCTGTCACGTAGTCAGCTCGGCGCTCGTAGGTCATGCATAATCATAAGTGTTTGTAATCAAACAGCTGTGTAGCGAATGCCTCATGTCTAACCCGTGCACGGTAACACGATTCCCTCGTGAAAGTTGAGGTGTTTGTTTAAGCCAGCCACAACGGTTCTTTAGGGAAAATGAATTAATGTATTCCCTAGTTGCATAATATTGGTTTCTTATCGGAGAAATATTTCAATAAAGTTCAGCACTATACTCCCAGATGAAGTTGTGCGAGCGTGCACTTCTATTTTTAGATGGCTTGTATTTATATATATGTAAATTAGGCAGTTTCTGGATCGTGTTATAAACGGTCGAATCGGTGGCCCGGAAATTCCGTACTTGTTGATACGATTAAGGTATTGTAGATACTCGGTAGGTAAAATAAGGGATCAGGCGAGTTTTTTTTTTAAATTTTCTTTACAGAAGGTCCATCATAGGTGATACATGTAAATGATTTGTTACAGACTAAGAGCTTCAAAATATTCGAGAGCTAATTTGACGTATCTGTTGTATTGCAACTTAAATTATGCAATAAAAGAAACATGCTAATGTGCTTGAAAAACAGGCGAATGTGACTTGATTCACAAATAAAATATAAAGCAACATTGAGGTGGAAAAGTAAGTGTTATAGGATTTGAATGAAATTTTATTTTGTGAAATTTATCCTATAAAATATTATTAAAAGTGTAAGAAAAAACATTCGAATGGCGAAAATTTACAAACACAAAACATTCTAATATACATTAAAGGTCAGTAGAAACTCGTTCAAACTTACCATCTATGTCAAAACTAAAGCGTATACAAAAGGCCGACATATGTGTAATCCAACGGTCCAAACGATAAATGTTTAAAAAGGCGTTGTTTTGATATCTAAGATTTACTTTTCAACTTTCAAATCATGTTTCTATTGCCACTTTTATTGTTCATGTCAAGTTCAAAATGTTTGCATAGAAGGGCATATTAACCATTCAATCCATATGCAGACTATGGACATACAAACATCTATTTTATGAATAGTTTTCAATGTATTGTCGTATGATAAATTCAATTGATATACTGATATACGTTTCTTATGAAATCAAAGGTGAGAATGATTCACCTACCCATCCAGAAGTCCCCGGCTATATCTCCAAAACCAACAGCGTAGTCAGTTGAATCTTTGTTGTCGAAACGTTCAGTGTCTGTCTGACGATTGAGGAACACCTAGACAATATGAACACTTTGATAAATAATGCGAATATAGGTAAACTTTAAGCTATAACAACCAGTATATTATTGACAGAAACTTCTTATTTATGTTCTTTTAGATGGTGTTTATTAACTGATGCGTGCGTACTAGACTATAACAATTCATTTTTTCTCTTTTGCTTTGTAAAACTCCCCATTAGAGATACAAAATAAGACAGATATATATCAATATCAAACAGACAGGAAACAGCTCTCATATACCGACGCGAAGAATATATACCCGTACATTATGTTGTTTACGTATTACGACTGATCGTTGGAAATACAATACCGGACACACATACCATTTGTCTCTGGTGGGCAAACTATACGTGCACATGTTTGCTCGTACTATCTTTACACAGTAAATAAATATGCTTGCATGACAGACTCCTGTTTATGACATTTTTTTTATATATCTAGCATGAATAAAATGTGCAACAGTATTCTATATATGCCTTATTTATCATTTATATAGAAGTTGCAATGATACACATTGAAAGATAATACTACAACGATGCGTAAGCGGTAAATATCAATGAAGCAAATTTTGGTAAATGTAATAGTGTGTCTAAGCCTGCGGTGCGCTATACAGGAAGTGCAGAAGTTCAAGCACCTCTGGCATAGATAGATAGATAGATAGATAGATAGATAGATTTTATGTGCAAATCCAATTGGCCAGTAGGCCCATGAGGAAAAGATGTTATATTGCAAGAAAATACATTTTAACAAGTATATATACATATTATATTATGAACTCAGATTTTTAACAGGTATTGAAAGCACTATTAAGAATAGGTAGGTTAAATTGTCAAATAATTCCATACTATGTTTGTTTGAAATATTATTAAATTTATGAATAGATATTTCTTAATACTGAATATTGCTTTTAATGACTGTCCAGTCAGCATCTTTTGCGCTTCTAAAGAAGACCCACCTCGGGTTGATACAATCCAAAATTTTATAAAAGTTGCTGTTGTCTTAAATATACTAGTCGTAAATTTTACGTCTCTGTATGAATCACTTCCTTTACCAATTATCATATTTTTTCTTTTGTTTTAGATTCATTTACAATTAATTTATAACAATAATCTAACAGCAAATTCAAACTACAGCGCTCTCTCCAAATATTAATTAATCATCAACATACAGTATCATAAACATTTGAAAACGCTTAAGATTAAGTCCATCTAAACCACTATCTGAATATGTTTCTTCTATATCATTTAGAAACATGGAAAACAACGGTGATACACACTCATTTGTATCAAGATTACAGTCATATGATTCATTCATTGCTACCCGTGTGCTACACAAGTCAATGGCATAATCATCATCGAACATAAACAAACATATTCACGCCCCAAATACTACTATATCTATCTCTCTGAGTATTGTCTGCTTCTGTACCTGTAACACAGTCAAGAATACGTTTAAACACATTGGATTCTGATATAGATTTTCTACTTCTTGAGAACATTACACTACCAGAAATATAAATCGTCAATTCATGATTAAGAAATAACTTGCAATTCTTGTACACAATATATCATCATTACTCTGGTATACAAGTGTATTTTCTGAAACATATTTAGTTTTGATATATACAATAATACCCTCTGACCCTCTCTCTAGTCCTTCTTTTTTAAATCCATTTCTATGTTAAACACAAAATCTAAAACCCTCTACATTTAGATGACGTGTATTATTCGTCCATGTTTCTGAGAATATAATTTCGTCGTTATTCTGAAATACAGTCTTCCACTAATCACTCTGAAGTTTATTTACACGCTTTGTAACACGTCAAATAATACTAAGAAGTGCATAATCATCATAAAAAATGCCTCTTTGTTTCCGGCTATGGCCCTGATGACCCTCTCTAACATGCTATTTAAAGATCTGGTGTCTGACCAATTTTCATTCACTGTCTTTCTATTAAGCCCCTGATTGGTAACATCATTTATAAATTGACAGGTATTCCTATGTTTGCTGGATGCACTGGAACATGTACCGGCGTGCTACTGCTGCACTGTTTCCATGTTGTCATGGCAACTTTTCTACTAGATAGTGTTGTTTAGACCGTACGCATTGCTTGTGTGTCATTCGTCTGGATGTTGTGATGCAGGAATATCCGTATATTTTTGTCCTAAATTAGCACTATGTGAGAGATATCGGTAAATTTATCACCCATTCAGACAACCTGTCATGAATGACCCAACCTCCTCTATTTAGGTGTGCCGGGTAACGCAATTTGAACACTAGACGTGTATTTTGTGCACGTGCTTCTCTGAATATTAGCCATATGGGTTTTAGCCCATCTTTTATTTCTTTTGCCATGTCAAATTTTACAAAGAAAGGCGTGTTTTGCAGCAAATACACTCTGCTCATAATTAGTTCAGTAACACCGAAATCGCGAAAGTTTACAATAATTGGGCGTAACGGTGCATTGGCAAAATATTTACCAGATCGGTGTGCTCTAGCTATGTATAGTCTGATTGTGCCAATATCTAGCTTCTGTCCTAAAAATCCTGATCAGATCAACCGAGTTTTTTTCCCCTGTAATAATCCAAAAATCAGAATTACTCTCAGATATATAGCTTCAATATCAACTGACTTGTATGTTACTGTCTTCAATAAATCAAGTTGGATATTTGTTACTTGAATAACTTGGGACACTTTATCCGCGATGTTTCCCACTGTGTTTTGTAACACTACAAGATTTGTATTGTTTGTCAGTTGTTCTTTTCATATTAAACGAAGTTCATCAAAATTCATTCTTTGGACCTCTAATAAAATTTAGCCTCGTATTTCCATTGTCTAGTTGATTATTCATCCCATCGCCCTCCATGTCTTTGTCTGCTTCTAAAAGTCCAATAATGCCACTTGCCGCTTTAATATATCATGTTGTCTTTAAATGCTTGTTGTAGAAATTCTTCCTTGACTATCTTATCTGTATTTTTGTATTGAAAACGATAATTTACCCCAAACATAAATAAATGAAAATTAAGACACGATTTTCTTACCACCTTGCATTGTCCGCCATCTTAAATCATTAGATCTGTCGTTATATATGACAAATACAATTATATCGTTCATTGATATATACCGTGTCTTGATAATAAGCTAATACTCGTATTTTAGCTACAATAACCATTTGGTGTAGAAGATCAATAAACGGTTCAAATAACAAGAACTTGACTTCTTTCTTTTCTGTTAGCGCAACATTAGGTCTTTCAGTCCTTTGATAAAGACCGTGGTTGGTTGCGGATCGGGATAGAAACTATGAAAGTTTGAAATGCTCAAACCAAATGGTCATCAGGATCGATGGATACAAATGTTATTGGTCATTGACAAAGCATGTATCGTTGGTCGAGAAAAACTGTAAGTTGTTAAATGTGTTCCATATATTGTATTAGAGTGATATATCTAAGACATCCTCTTTTCTATGACAACATTGACTATGATAAAACTTACCGTCCATCCTCCTCTTTGTGTAGTCAGTTCACATCTGACGGATTTCGTCTGACCGTTGCTAAGTTCCACTGTGTAAATATTTTTTGACGCGATGAGTAGTTTGTTGTTATATATGTCATTGCAGTCTCCTGTGGAATTAATATAATCAATGTAGCATGATGCTTAGGCGTAAAATAAACATTATTGTTTCTGGTTACTGGCTGGAAAAAAATGGGTCGGTCGGGTTTTTTTTTCCGTTTTTTCTTTTCTTTTTCTTTGAAAGCTTAGATCTAATGTCGGAATTTTAAAATGCTACATGCAAATTTACCTTGTACTGTATTTTGAAATTCAGACAACTTTTCAGAAGAAAAAAGAATTAAACATCAGTCCATTCAGCTGGAATGAGAACTTGGTTTCCGGTACAAATACACAGTAATATTACTTAGAAAGCACATGCTGGGTGCAGATGAAAGATCAATAAAAAATGGCAGAGTCAGTCACCTATGACATTTTATCCAATCAACATATGTTCTTAAGCTTTGTAATTATGAAGTAATGCGGACTACTCGGATAATATCGCTTACAATATTTGTTTACATTTTACACTCTCTCTATCGACTTGTGTTTATCTGCGGTGATAAACTATCGATTTCGGGTGAAAGTAGAGATGGGGGTCTGTCGGGTAACCAGAAACAAACTTTTTTTCTTTTTACGCCTTACGCAATGTGGACCACATGCATTTTCGATTGAAAATAAAATCAATGTTCAATGCCATACTTTTGTCTTATACGATAACTCTCAAACCGTCATGTCAATTATATTTGTAGTAATTTCTCATACATTTACGATCGCATTGTATGTGGACCAGTTGTAGTGAACGGCGGTCGCAGTCCCTGCTGAAGGCAAATACACGTTTAACTATGGCCCGCATTCAAATTGCTGTGTCTGAATGAGGAACGATATGCTTTGAGGATATGGTTCAGCTAGCTCGCACACATGCATGTACTATACCTACTTGAAGTACAGTTTTCGGCAGTGTATCCCTCGGGACAGAAACATACATGGCCGCCCTGGGCATTATAGCAAGAGCCTCTTCCGCATGGGGACGAGGCACAACTGTCAGTAATTGCTGTAATAAACAAATACACATACGTTGCGACAAAATCTGAATTAAAGACATTCATTCAATTAAATTTATTTTCGATCACATGCCCGTAATGATATTTGTGGTTCTGACGTCACGATAATCATATTTATTAGAATTATATATATATATATATATATATATATATATATATATATATATATACTTATGTAAATATAAATACGAGAGCCTCAAGAAGTAAACGAACTTGTCAAACGAACAAGATAGAGGTTTGAACCTAGAAAAGTTTTTAAAAACTGGTGTCTATCTACTGCACATAGAGCGTACGCAAAGTCAGCATCAAGATTTACAGCATCCATTAGATAAGACCATCGTTCTTGTTAAAAAATGTACTTTCAGAAAGCGTTATATCAGACGATTGAAAAGTTAAGAAAATATGTCCGTTGATTTATTTTTATTCAGTGATTATGTATTCTTCCTACATGATACCAAAATATTCAAAGTCGGTCGTATATATTAACACAATCTGATTGTTGATTTTTTATCAAGAAAATTTATATAAATTTTCAAAGCATTCGGGTAGTATTTGTATATATTTTGGTCCTGAAACATTGGCGATTTTTGCTCATCTTTTATTTTGTATGCATGTATGACAGTGCTTTCACCTGTGACTTACAAAACACACTGTAATTGTAAATATGATACAATATCAAGAAAATATCATTTTAATATGTTACGTAATTTTAGAATGTATATTTTCTGTTTTTGACACTTTGATTTTTTTTTTTTAGGATTTTAGCAAACGGTGAGGTTTCATCATAAGCTAAATTTTTAAAACAAGCATAGTGTCCCCTGTATTTAATTCATATATTTTTTTATATGCAAAAAAATATAGAAAAAAGATATCTCCGTTCAAAACGCCTTTAAATCATAATGTGTCATCTAATAACACACATATCAAACTAAATAATATCACTTACTTTGACAAACAATATGCAAACATTCAAAACTGAAAGGTTGTCCAGTGCATAGGTACATATCCGAAAACAAACTTGACACCTTAGCAAATTATATGTACTAGAGGTGTAAAAGAAAAACCAGAAGGAAAGAAAGAGTGATTTTCCCGTACTCTTGTAAATTGAAAACAAATGCACAAGCTCAAATTTAACGAAGGTCTATTTACCACAATCCTTGAAATACGATATATATTTTAAAACAATATAGTTTAAAACAATGATATATTTTTTATTTCAAAATAAAAGTCTCTTATACGTCACTTATGCTCAGATGAATTTGAAATAAGTAAGAAACTGTTTCTATTTCTTAAATAAGTCTGGACACGATTATTATCAAATGCATTATAACGATGTCCATGAACGAGGTGTGATCAGAAAAAAGTCGGAAAACTCACTTTCCTACACAGATTTTTACAAATGCATCATTACAGTATCTTAAAGTAAACCCTTCGGGATTCTTTGCATTTATGGAACACTTTCTTGAGGTTGTAACGTGAAGTACTAGCCATCGACCTTGTCATAGATCTCTTCTCTGATTTCAATAATAATTTTCAAAATAAAATCCCGTGAGACATCCAAGATAATTAGATTAGAGTTCGGTACACGTTAATGGACAAAACATACACAAAGAAAGAATGTTAAAAATGAGAATTATCAACAGTTGCCGCCTTATAACGGTAAGACAGGAAAACGACCAAATGGTAGGATTTAACCGTGTATCAATAGGGCCTCACATTCGCACTTTCTGAGGTATGTCTGATAAGAACGTGTAAATAAAAATACCCAATCAAAATAACAGGCACCTACATCGGAAGATTTAAAGTTGTTTATAAAATCCATTAAAATATATAGTGATAAAATCCATGACAATTAATACCCGTAAACAACAAATCAGTCATTTTGAAATGAACCGAACAAAAATGATCACGACGTCTGTTAAAGTCTGTTAAAGTCTAAATAATAACGTAATTTTTATGTTTTAAGCTCATTTAGACTCATGCTATCTTATCTAAAAAGGGTAAGACTGACGGGCTGCAAAGACAAACTGTCGAACAATTGTCGATAATTGTTCAAGACTTAATCCACTAAAAGAATCATACAGATATCATATGGGACCAAAACTGAACTATAGGTCGCTGTAGCAAAGTATCGCATATTCTATCTATTAAGAGCGTATTGAGCAAGTTAAGCCTTATAGACGGTCGTAGTATCTTGGTGCCAAAAAAAACCCTCCTGATTAGATCAGACTGCTTTTTTACGAATAGCCTTTTTTAACTTGGTTAAACAACTTGGGGATAATCTTTACCACTGGCAATATACGATACGATTCAGAATAATACCATCGGACTTAGAAACTACTGCTTTTAAAGGTGATGGAGAACAAAGGTTATTCCGTACACTTCTTCGTGGCTTACTTTCAGGCTCATTAATATGAGCCCATTCGTCACCATAAGTAGCACTTTTCCATGATAGTATTACCTTCAAAAATAAAACGACCAAATTTCCGCGGGGTTTTCGCACCCTCTCACTCTTTTGCTCCTCTGTAAGAATGCAAGTTACCCATTTAGCACAAACACGTGCTATCCCAAAAGTATTTGTTCGAATGTCCTTTACACTATCATAGGAAATACCAACTGTGTCGGTTAACTCGCGAATAGAAATACATCTAGCATAGTTCATATATTGTAGATACATTTCTTTCGGCTCAAGACGTGCTATGTCAACCAGACATTGGTTCAATTAAAAAAAATACAAAAATGTCGATAATAGCTTTACCGTGATTTGCACAAAACACACTGCTCCTTGATAATATTTCGTTCCATTTTTAACAATTATGATCGTGTATGACGTCACCATAACAACACCAAAACCATAAAGGTTTTGCCCAATTTACTTGAATTGAACATGGATTGGCATTGTATATGCGTACAGCTTGAATAAAGGGAAACCTTGCCGCTTTCTTTGTGACCACCCCATTGTCATTAGACTAGATCTATCAAATATAATTCATCCTTTTGGATATATATATATATATACATGTATATATATATATATATATATATATATATATATATATATATATATATGTGTGTGTGTGTGTGTGTGTTTAATGTAATATATATATATATATATATATATATATATATATAAATCACGCATGTGCCATGCTGAAAATATTTTTATACAGCTTGAATGTGTAATCAACTGTTTTATTTTAAAAACCAATTTTAAACCCGTAGAATAAAATTATTCATATCCTTGTTTGACGAACATCAAAAACTACTGATAGGAATTCCTTTTTTTCTTTTCAGTCTTTTCCCAGCTTTAAATTTGAAAACAATCTGGTTGCGTAATTCCAAAATGTATTTTTTTTTACAAATTCCTTGACTATATAGCTTTTATATGGTAAGCATCACGTTTTCTGGAAATATGAATGACAACACGTTTTTCATTGACTATGCTTATCATCTCTTTATGATATGAAGTTTAATTATTGCGACTATATTTGATGAAGTAAATTAAAATGTAATAAATCACACAAGTATATACCTAAGTTGCACAAACCACAATATTTCCTGCAATGTAATTTGGCGTGCTGAATATCTTTGCACACACCGAACACTCCATCGACAGTTGGACAATCAATGACCCCGCTGTCCGCACAGACTTTGAATAAAAGAAAAATAATAATCATAAACAGATTTTACTTTGTCTTATTTACATATACGTACACAATAATGTGCCCAGGAGTACTGGATTGCATACGATTGCATTTTGTCTGATGCGTAAGTTTACACATTTAGTGCTGCTAAGTTATTATACACATCGATATCTTTTCCCTAAACTAGTTTTGTTAGAATATTACTGCACGTTGGTATACGTAACATTTGCATATATGGATGCTTATTTTATAAAAGTGTCAATTACCACATATATATATCTACTCATATTTTGAAATTACAAAATTGTATTTCTCATATGTTTCATATGATTATTAAACCAGTTCAATAAAATGAATTAATAAACGCATAAATACTCCCAGAATATACTTACGAACATTGTCATCAATAATAAAACCATCATTTCTTCCAATATACAGGCCAAAATCGATCAGGAACAAAATCCAAACTGTAAGAGATTTTCATTTATATTTCAAGCAAAATTTGATATTAAAAATCCTAACAAATACACATATATTTTTATGATAAAAAGCGTTTACTCGCAACAAATATATATCCACAATATATGCTCATAAAAAGACTTCCAAATTTACACATCAGAAATACTATTCTTAGCAACTATAAATTATTTTATCATTTAAGAAAAGAATCAACCTGCCACTGTTAAATACATCACTGGTGAAAGATCAGTCGCGCTTTCTGTAATCTTAAAGTTGAATAACACTTCTGTAATATGCATATCTGTCCTACTTAAAGTGTATATATATATAGCTATCTATACTTATTTAGGTCAAACGTTCTAAAGGCATGAGATTGTAAAGGCCATTTCATAAAATCTCGGGGAAAGATAAACATAGTAGCTTGTGATCCTAAACCTATAAAAAAAGGGAAAATGTATCAAGAAATTATCTTTGGCTATTTCTTTTTATCATTATAGAAACCTTAAATAAAACTCCATTCTGAACTGGGGAAAACGGGTAAATTGGACGGTGAGTATACAATTTGCTTTAGTGTGTCATCTCTCGCTCAACCTATTACGCACCCAATAAATAAATGAATATAATTAAAACAGTGTTTAGAATGAATCAGTTAATCTATGAAATTACATAAATATGATACATGTATGAAGACTGAGACGTTTTAACATTATAACTTAGGTTGATCTCGATAGCCAAATGGTTTTAAGTTGCTCGGCAACCTTGACTTCGCCTTTTACAATATATGAAAATATATAAAAATTAATAGAATGGTATAACCAACGATCCCAAGACAATCGGTAGATAACAGAATTTATTTGTCCAAAGTTTCAACCAAACATTAGGTCTTCATCAGAGATGAACATATGGAGAGGTAAGTTGCATGAAATAAAGACATACTCGATATTTCCAATATTTAGACTTCATTACTTGTGACAATCGCTGCATAAATGGTCAGTTATCAGTTACCAGTGATAGCTCTTGTGTAATCGGTTTTCACAGGAAATCGTATAATATAATTTTGCATATGTAAGTTTTATATTACTGATTTTGTTTGCTAAAATTATACGTTAAATAAAATGCAATGTGTCATTTGTCCATGTGCACATCAAAGAGCCAAATAAGTTATTCCTCTGTAATCTGATTTAGTGTTAAAATGCGTTCTGTAATGAAAGGTAACGTTTGCAGAATGATAACGCTGTTACGATGTTATTGGTTCCATATCATAGTACATTGTATAACAATCTGAACAGACCTTAATTCCTTTTAAACTTCAAGCAATTCGCTGCATCCTTCTCCAAGTTTTGTCATTTGACAGATAGGTTTACATAATGTACCTACGTAGAGCGTCTTTGACTGGGTTAGCGTTTAGGACGGACGCAGATTCATTGTGCAAAGTAATACCCCTTCTTGTTAGATGAGACTGTCTTTTTAAAGAAAAGTATTTTAAGAATTGGGTAAATATTTTCGATTATCTCAAAAACTCTACCAAATATCTTGACCGATTTTTTACCGTTTATAAACTAATACATTTTTGTTGTGTAAACGGAAATTTACTGCATATAATATAAACTACTAAAAAAGAAAATGAGGTGTATACGCCCTGGACAGATTCATTAGCATAGGTGTTACACGGTCGCCTTTTTGCAGAGCAATCTTCAAGTCTTCAATTATGCCCAGAAGGACTGGCTGGCAGCTCAACAGAAACAGATTAATGAATATTTAATGTATGAATAAAATGAGAATTCAGTTGATCATTGATACATTTTATTATATTATTTGGACATTTACGAGAGAATACATTCCGGCTTAATATGTCTCGTGACGAATGCATGTTTTTATTTTGTTTATCTTTCCTTTTGTTTTAAAAAGAGGTGACATTCGTCCTTTAATTTTCTATGGAAATGTTAAGGTGTCTGTAATATAAATTATTATATCAAATGCGGGACAGCAAATTTTACTCTTCCAGATTTTAGGATTAATGTGATAAAAAAACACCATTCGCAGTTGCATTCTTCATGTTCAGTGAGTTGCAATACTTGATATTTGATCATTCAATAAGATCGATAAACAAAAGTATTCTGTCAGGGTATTATTATGAATAATTTAAACGCTGCTTGGATGATTTATATTTACATCTGTTTTGTCGTCTATTCCTATATTTCAGCAAATTTAATATGAACACCATTTAGAGTACTACATACGTAAGACCGATTTGTAATGATCTTGTCTGTATCTACTAATATAATTTTTGTTAATTTGTTGCAAGATTTATCCGAAAGAAATTACTTGATGAGATTCCAAAAGTCATGGGTATTCCAGGCCATATTTTTTCGTAAAGGTAATTTAATGGATTTTATTTTTACATATTTCCGTTGGCGTTTCTCAGTATATTGTATTTCTGTAATCATAACGTTGGAGTAGTTGTTCTTTTTCAAAAGATTGACGAGTTTTGTAAATGACTTTTCGATATTATGAGTTTATAAATGGTTGTTGATTATTCCTTGGATGTACATGTATATACTTATGGGTTGCATGATCACTAATAAAATCTTTGAGTAACAATTTATTTATTGCATAGGTATCATCAACATTATAAAAATGAGAAACTTGAAATAGTACATTAAAATTATCATAATTTATTTTTTTCTAATTAATATTTGTAGTTTCTGAATAATGCATATTAATTTGGTCATAGGTAGATGTTCCCTTAGAGAGTATGTAACTGAACATAGGCAATCGCTTATATCACACATTATGACTTCAGAGCAACAGAAAAGAATGGGTGAGTTTGTGACGATGACGTCAATGAAGGACAGTTTATCATTTTTGGAATAACATATTGGTTTATTTACAAGGTTTCATAAACTCAATGTATTTTGAATATGCGTAAGATGTTTTTACTTCAAAGGACTGAGGGCATCATAGTAAAGATCAACATATATGATTGTAATAAGTTCATCAACAAATGATGAATTGATGGCAAATTTCATCTGGCATATATGGTGATCTGCAGGAACAATATATACCCCACATAGGTTTGCTCATATTCAATACAAAAAACGGTCTCTCTACCTGTTCACACTCGAAATCATAAACAATCGATTGGTGCTTTACGGGCCAACGGCTCTCCAAAGTAGATGACCAACATCCAAAGAAAATTAACAAAATAGGCAAAGAGGATCGACACATGGTTTCTAAGAAACATGGTGCAAATGTGTCATAGACCATAATTCCATCCGCTCAAAGGTTAAACATGTAAGAGGCACATTAGTCAAAAGCAAGAAATGTTGAGTTGTTTAATACGTGATATGTTAACAATCCAAGAATGGTTACAAAGATGAAACTAAGAGATCCATCTTTGGATCATTTAGCCGAGGAAACAGAGCAAATGTCATTGGTGCAAGATCTGGTGCGTATGAGTGTTCAAACCACTCGAATCCAACAACGTCAACAGATCTCCAAGACAGGCCTCTCCGAATAACCTGAAACATAGCGAATCAAATCCATGCTGTCATATTTCCTGCTTTCTTACTAGATATATTCAATATCGAACTGTTAATTTATTTTTTTTAATTACAGTGTTCTTTATATTATTTTAAAGATTTAAAAACGAGTTATTTTTAACAAGATATTGTTAACACCTAATATATTTATTAATCTAATTACCCTCTGAAAGAACTTACATTCACAGTCGATCCCTCTGAAACTTTATGTTACAGATTTATACCTCACTCGTCAATGAAAATGATAAACATCAATTTCTGTGTGGACATTAAAACTCTTCTTTTCTTTGGTGGTGGTGATAAGGCGGTTTTCAATACCACTGATTGCTGTTTTGACTCGGGGACATAACGGTGAATCCAGGTTTCATCGCACGTGATGAAACGGTCAAGAAACGCCTGTCCCTCTTTGTCTCATCGGTTAACAAACATTGTCTATACATCAACCCGTCTCTCTTATTGATTTTCCGACCCTTGACTTGGTACCAAGCATGCGGCATGTTTTTCATGTTCAAATCCTCGGATATAATTTTGTGAGTCGTTGCTGATCCAATAGCACATTCTTTTGCGATATCACTTATAGTCTTCTTCCTGTCGATTTATTTTACATCTCGTATTTTGATACGGCGTCCTCACAGGCTGGTCGTTCGGATCTCTTGTTGTCAGCATTACTCTCTCATCCGTCGGTAAATCTCTTCAGCCACTTAAATATAAGTGCCCTGGGGATTTTCTTTTTAGATATTTCGCGTAGGTGAATAGCCTGCATTAACACAGTACGCAGCCTTTTTTGACGTCGCCATTGTTTTTCAAATATGTATCGATCACTTGGCTGCTTTTTTATTTCAAATTTAGAAACGTCAAATCACTGTCTTCCATAATAATCACTGCTAGCTTCAATACATCGCTTGTGGTGGTAAACTAAGAGCCCGTTCACGATAGCGAACCATGTCCCGCTATGGACGAAAATAATCTGTTGTGTAGTGTTGAGAAATTCAGCCACTGACGCGAACCGTTTACCCCGCAAATCGAATTTCAACTTTCAGTCGAAATTATATTATTATTTTATCAATAATTATTATCATAATTACTAGTTGTTTATCTCTCATAATTTATAATAATAATAATTTAAACCCGTATGGTTGAGAAAAGAAATACCCGGGAATATGGCATTAGTTCATGGAATCAAGTTCCGGAGGATACGGAGGATGAGGTACTATCTCTAGCTCCATTAAATATAGCACGATGCGTGTGTCTAGGACTGTGTGCGCTGACGAATTGTCCTCATGAAGTAAATAGTGGATGATTGGAAGTCCGGGCCAGCTCTTGTCCAACGTGCAGACGGGATCACTGCTTCCCATGTTGAAGTGTGTCTGGACGTTGTTTATTTGCGTTGATTATCATCCCCCGGACTTGCCCTGTATCTTCTTGCAGGTTCCTTGCCCCCCCCCCCCCCCGTGAATCTACTGTGCAATATTAATACGAAATATCGTGAAACTGCTTTCCTTGGGTTGCTCAAGTGTCTAAGTTGGATTATGGCAAAACGTGATAATGGGCGGTTTTCATTTTTTGCAGCGTTCGTCATTTTCATACGTTTTTAATATACTGTTTTATTGTTAACGCGTGGTTTTGCCGTAAATCTATGAAAATGACGCAAAATAAAAGCAACCGACGTATTTGGCGAAATTCGATCAAGATACTCGTCTAAGTTCCAGGACTGTTGGGCCCGGCGATGTTTGGCCAGGATGATGTGACTGACTTTGGTATCATGCTACATGTCTACGGCATGAAACTGCAGTGTGCACTATAAGAAAAAACTCACAGTAAATGTTAGATCGGCTAATTGATTGCAAAAGAAATGAAATATAGGTCACAGAGAAATTTTGAACAACGGAATTCATATTTATACACGAAGAGACTCTCCGACTCTGTATCTCAAAGGAATTTCATTTACCACGAACAAAGTGATAAAATAGTATCGATTATTACGTAAACTGCATAACGATTAAGAAAACATATGATAATTTAATATAAATTCATTTATAAGAATTGTAAGTTTGCAAGTAATTTCAATAACATCCGCCATATAACGAACATAATTCGTTTTCCGCTGGTTTGCGAAACAATGTGAATATCATAGTAGTCATGACGTTTTGCCTAGGTTTCCTTAAAGTCTTAATTAGCACATTTCTGTTCTTGTTAATGTGTTAATATGAGTATTTAGAAACATATGATAACCTTATCTACCCTATATCCAGCAATGGATACACCTTAACAAAGGCATGTTTATACTGCATTTATAATAGTATTTATCTATACATGTATTTTAATTGTAGGAATTATCAATTATTTAACAGTCACACTTATTTACGTTTTTGTTTTCAATATTCTATTTATCGACGTATTACCATTCATATAACACTGTAGCTTTGTTTATTTTTAAACAATACAAAAGTTGCACACATAAACTATTCATATAACAGAAACATGGATTTCTATTACTGATCAAAAAAGACACCTGCAGAAAATGTCGTTAATCGATTAGATCAAATAAACCCACTCCATGAGTTGTCTAACATGTCGATGCGAGAATGGTTATCCAATACCGAATATGCAAGATAGTTAAGTATGACACGGTGTTTCAATGCATTTCCTTAACTTGCAGCGAAAAACAATCTTATCGCAGAGAGTCTACGTTTAGATATCACGTGGTACATGTATCTAGATACTGATAACAGACATTATTCAAGAACAACAAGGAACATTTGTAGCTTTTTAAACCCAGCAATGAGTTTAAGTTTTAAAGGTAAACTACCGATCGAATGCATTTTATATCTGATCAACAATTAGGTAAAAATATTTGATAATTAAAAAAAATATGTACGTACACGTATACGAAGTAATAAGAATCAAATAAGATTGGTCAATAATACGTAATTGTTTACTTGATAAAATACGT
>CM037777.1:101330498-101380498 GCA_021229015.1 Solen grandis | reverse complement strand
GCACAATTCCTTCATAACCCCCACTTCACTTTGGGATGTTGGGGTATCATTAACATGTCACAGATTGTACTTACCTGCAAATGTCAAAAAAATAATATGTATAATGTGATCTCAAATCAAAAATCTTATTCTGTATCTAGGATAAACAAATTACTACATGTATACTTTTAAAAATACTAATTAATTTGCTCCAGAAACACACTGAAAAAAATGAACAAAGATACATAAAGGAAAGAAATTTTGGAATTTAGAAATTTCTAGTTAAATCAAAGTGAAAAGAGACTGACCTTGTGAGTTGAAGAAATTAGCAAATACATCCTCTTCTTCCTCCTCTACTGATACTGCTGCAGTAGATACATCTGCACCAGACTTATCCACAATAGCAGACGTTTCTGCAGCAGATTTATTCTCAGCAGATGTCTCAGCAGCAGACTTATCCTCCTCCACACGGACCACTGGGGGTATATACTTAGTTATGTCAAAGTTGGCTAGTGCAGCCTCTACTTTTTCATTTCTCTGAAATTTGAACATGAAAAATTAATCACTTGTTTCTGTGGCCAAATCGATAGTCTCTACTGCATAAATACAAGGTCATGAAATCAATCCAGAGCTGAAACATACCATATCAAGAGCTGTCCGTAAGACAGTGCCCTTAACTATTTCACTCACTACTTATTAGTATAGGCTGTGTTAGTCCAAAATTTGAATTAAATTTGATCAAAAGTTATCTTACTTGTTTGTTTAATGCCAGTGAAGACCTAAGTGAATAATTAAATCAATAAGCATATTAACCCTTTCCCTCATATAGACTCATTTTGACGCACTTAATAGGTACCACATAAAGCCTGATCTGCAGAAAGCCAAACTCAAACCTTACCAAATTTAATAGTAAAATCCTCATTACCAGACCACTGAGGAGCAACGAACAGCATAAAACCTGATCTGGTTTTATGCTGTTCGCATAGGTCTTTTCATTGTATCCTCTATGAGGGAAAGGGTTAAGATGTTAAGATATATGCATCCTTGTATTTTGCATGCAAGACTTTAAACCAATTTACTTACACAGAAAAACATAACCAATATTTCAAAGTTCAAATGGGGTCATTATTTTCAATAAATTCAGTCAAGAGTTATCACGCTTGATGGTCTGATGCCCTTGAACAACTATAAGAAGTTTCAAGTCAATCCAATAAGCATAGCTAGTTACTAAGATATATGCATGATAGTAACTTGCACACAAAACTTTAGCCAAGTTGTGACACCTATGCCTGGGTGTGTAGAATAGCTTCACAAACTCTGTATAATCAAGCTATAAAGGCATTGGTACAAATGACCTACCATGCTTTAGGCTAAGAGTAAAAAAACAAGAAATGTTTGTTAAACATATATGCCCCCCTCATATGCCATAATATGTATATAGCTATATTACATGCAAGGAGTTTGCCTTCATAATGTTGGCTTGTCACAAAAAATTCTCAAACTTCAAAAATTTGAGTGAAAATATAATGTGCTAAAATGTGAAACTAAACATTTACTGAAATAAAACCAGACACAATGAGATTTTGATATATTAGTCAGACAGTGCTTAAATCGTACAAAATATTTATAAGAATCCAACTTATTAATTTGAAAACAGGGTTTTCTACATTTATAAGCAACAACTACATGAGGTTAGGACCTTAAGATAAAAATAAAATACAAGTTATCACTTGGGCAAGACATTTATATAATGAAAATATATCAACATGTGACATTGTGAACTTGACCTTTGGATGTTGACACCCAAATCAATAGAGGTCATCTACTCATTATAAGGAACAACCACATATAGTCTGAAATAGGACTAAAATTTTATGTGGACAAGGCCAAGTCATCAAACATATATACAAATGCAACCTTGTGACCTTGACCTTTGAGGTAATGACACCAAAATTGATAGGGGTCATCTACTAATCGTGAGCAACAACCACAAGAAGTTTGAGACTTAAAGGTCAAATAGAACTTAAGTTATCACTCGGACAAGGTCTGGTATTATACATACACAACATGTGACCTTGACCTTTGAGGTAATGACACCAAAATCAATAGGGGTCATCTACTAATCGTGAGCAACAACCACAAGAAGTTTGAGACTTAAAGGTCAAATAGAACTTAAGTTAATCAATAGGGGTCATCTACTAATCGTGAGCAACAACCACAAGAAGTTTGAGACTTAAAGGTCAAATAGAACTTAAGTTATCACTCGGACAAGGTCTGGTATTATACATACACAACATGTGACCTTGACCTTTGAGGTAATGACACCAAAATCAATAGGGGTCATCTACTAATCATGAGCAACAACCACATGAAGTTTTAGACGTAAAGGTCAAATAGAACTTAAGTTATCACTCAACAAGACCTTTGAGGTAATGACACCAAAATCAATAGGGGTCATCTACTTATCGTGAGAAACAACCACAAGAAGTTTTAGACTTAAAGGTCAAATAGAACTTAAGTTATCACTCGGACAAGGTCTGGTATTATACATACACAACATATGACCTTGTGACCTTGACCTTTGAGGTAATGACACCAAAATCAATAGGGGTCATCTACTAATCATGAGCAACAACCACGTGAAGTTTGAGACTTAAAGGTCAAATAGAACTTAAGTTATCACTCGGACAAGGTCTGGTCTACCGACAGACCGACGGACATACGGACCGACATGAGCAAAGCAATATACCCCCTCTTCTTCGAAGGGGGGCATAAATATTCCAGGACTGGTTGCTACCAAATATGGATGTGACTGGGTACTTAACTGTTATGTAAAAGCAAAGTTAAAACTTTAATTGGGTGACAGCACAAGATAAATCCTACCATTCATTTAGAAACATGAAGACAGAAGAAAAAGGTTTTATTTTCATCCAAAAAAAGTCAAATACAACAGAATAGGTAAGAATGACCCATGATCATTATAGTTAATACATACATAAATATAAAACTGGGGGACATTGTTAATCATAATATTATATTCTTACAATGGAAAAGTCATATGTCAAATTGGCGAATACTTTCAAGCATTTATTGTGATCTAGCTGTTGCTTAACCCTTTCCCTCATATAGACTCATTTTGACGCACTCAATAGGTACCACATAAAGCCTGATCTGCAGAAAACCACAGTTAAACCTTACCAAATTTAATTATAAAATCCTCATTTCCAGACCACTGAGGAGCAGCGAACAGCATAAAACCTGATCAGCCTGCGAGTTACTCGCAGGCTGATCTGGTTTTATGTTGTTCGCTTAGGTATTTTCATGGTTTCCTCTATGAGGGAAAGGGTTAAGTTTTGGTACAGGGTCAAAATTCTAATATTCTAAGCTTGTATTATGGGATCCTGGGTAAACAAGTAACTGGTGTTGCACGCAACACATGAGTCCCCTACCGATGAGGTGCATAATTTTTTCGCTACCATAGCAATCAGAATTTTGGTCCAAGAAAAAAACAAACAAAGTGATGTGCAGAATTTACATTCTGCCATCTACACATATACCAATTTTCATTATATTATCTTAAACATTTTTTAAATTATTGCAGGATCCAGATTTCCGGACATCCAGATGGACAGACAGAGGGCAAACCTCTAGTCCCCTCCGGTGTAAACACCAGTAGGGGACTAATTAAACCTCCTCTTACCAAGATTGCATGCACTGACCTTCAGTATGTCCATTGTGAGGCAGGAACCTCCAGTCCGTAGTCTGAACATGTTCCGCATGCCAAACAACTCCCCTTTCTGCTGTGGATTACCCTGCACAGCATAAAAGTAACGCCGGGCATTCTCGTCTTCCACTGTCACATTCAGAAGTTGCTAAGGAAACAAAATTGTTTTTGATATAAAAATCTGGTTTTCTTGCTGAAGCATGCATTATGAGAATTTTTAGTAATCCCCTGATCTCCATGATTGAGAATATCAAGCAATCAAGTATCAAAGAAAATTGATCCTTTTTTATTGGTATATTTACATTTATAAGTATGTGAGTAAGTTGTTGTTTTATAAATGTGGCATCTGACAACAAAACAGAGAATTTCAGGAAAAAACTTCATTCACAATCAGTCACAAGGAAACATAAGTACCTCACCCACCCAACTTTTTACAGATTAACCCACTTGTTTAGAGATCTAATCCACCTGTTAATAGATCTAACCCAACTGTTAATAGATCTGACCCACCTTTAAATAATCTGACCCACCTGTTTATAGATCTGACCCACCTGTAGATAGATCTGACCCACCTGTTTATAGATCTGACCCACCTGTTTATAGGCCTGACCCACCTGTAGATAAATCTGACCCACCTGTTTATAGATCTGACCCACCTGTTTATAGATCTGACCCACCTGTTTATAGATCTGACCCACCTGTAGATAGATCTGACCCACCTGTAGATAGATCTCACCCACCTGTAGATAGATCTCACCCACCTGTAGATAGATCTCACCCACCTGTTTATAGATCTGACGCAGGTACATGTTTTCCTCTATAGTTCCTGCTGTCACCAGGCGGTACACATTCACATTCCTCTGCTGACCTATCCTGTATGCTCTGCAAAGGTCAGCTAAGTCAATTAAGAGTTAAGTATGCCCATAGAGAAATCAGACAAATGAATAAGAGTAAAGATAGATACATTTATACATTATATATTCACCATGTGATATTTACTAAAAATATCTACCTTTAATATCTTTTTTAAGCTTTTCTTAAGCTTTCCTTATATGCTTAATGCAACAAACAAAAGAATAAATATGTGTCCACTAGACATAGATGCCCCCACTCTGCACCATTTTCATTAAGTCAGGGGATGTAACTCTGCTATGACTATGAACTAATGTATTTCAAACAAACTCCCGAGTCGAATTCTACCAACAATTCTTAGCGCTAAGTAAAACTTAAATACTTAAGGGTGATTTTCATAAGTCTTGCTTCTCTAATCAAATACCCAAATATTTCATTTCTTAATTAATTTTAGTTATTAAGGTAATACTTCATTTCAGCATAGTTATGTACTTGAACATTTCATAAAATAGTAATGGTGGAATGTGTATCTATCTAGTTTAAGCATTTAAGTATTAATTAGCCCTAAGTATTGTTGGTTGGTGGTTGTCGAGCAAGAGTGTGAAACCTCCAATGCTGGTGAACATTCCTGTGAAGTTTAATGACTCTTCTGCAATATTTGTGGAGGTATGCATGATACAGGATTTTGTAACAGGCTAAAAGAAGGACAGGGGGATAATCTATATGAAAAGTGAGGGTATAAAAACAGTACTCTGTATAATTATACCTGTCCTGGGCTTGCAGATCATGGGTTGGGTTCCAGTTGGGGTCAAATATCACAACCTTGTTGGCCCCAGTCAGGTTCAGTCCAAGTCCCCCAGCCCTACAAAATATTCCTTGTCATTATGACCATAGAACATCTGTGGACAACCAATACATCAGTTATGTGTCCAAATGTGGCTTTACATTAAACCACATTGCAGCTTAATGACAACAATTATAAGTTAAGGGTTCTAAAGTTTGAACTGCGTTACACTGGCATTTGCATTACCATGGAGTCTGTAGCAGTGAGTCTGCTACATACATGAACATACCAAAAACCATTTATCAACAAAAAATAAGTTTGTTGGTTTGTTTTAGGTTTCTTGTCCCACTAACTACATTTCAGTCATTTGGGGACTTTGGTCTACATGATATCACACTGTAGACATATGGCATGACAACACACCCAGTCACATATCCCTACACTGGGTTATCCTGTCCTGGAACTATACTACCCTTATATACTAAGCATTAAATAAGGGAGCTATACCAGTACCATTTTTTATGAGTTTGGTATGTTGTAGCTGGGGATCATACTCATGACCTCCTGATTCTGGGACAGATGCTCTAACCACTCAGATACAGGAACCGATCAGAAGAGTAAAGTTGACTAACACAGATTTTATTTTGAATAAACAAAACACCTGTATTTCATAAAATGATAACAAAACAGAATTTGTTAATACTTTTCAATTTCAGGAAATTATTAACAAATTGAATTTAGTAAAACAGGGCATGCATGGTGTTACTGCCTTAAAATACACACAACATAAAAAGCACTGTTTGGTGTACTCACTTTGTTGAAATGATACAAATAAAGATGTTAGGATCTGTGTTAAACTCCCTGACAATGGTGAGGCGTTTCTTACATGACACATTGCCGTCAATCCGTCGGTACTCATGTCCAGTACCCATCAGGTACTGCTCAATGATATCCAGCACCTGGGTAGAGTCACCATGGAGATTAAATTATTACTATAGCAACCAAATCTTTAAGAATGAGGTCTATAAGATTGATGAATCATACCTTAATTTGTTCTGAATATTAAGAGAGAATATTAAATGTTTCATACATTTAGCATATTTTCATGAAATCTGAATATTTTCAGTATCATTTGATAGTTTTGAAGAAATAATAATAATAAGCAAGTCTTCTTGATAGTGCAGGTAATGAAAGCACTGGTCTTCACATTTGGTACTTATTGAGAAAAGTGTATGATCGCATCGCGAGAATACTAAAATTTTGAGTCATGGGATTACTGAAGATGATCGTAACAAACCTGAGTGGAATAGGAAAACACTAGGACTTTACTGTGTTCATTACCAAAGACCTTCAACAGCCCCTGTAGAACCTGGAAATGAGCCAATCAATTTCATGTAAATAGGCTGCATTCATTGTCAGATTGTATTATATTTCAAGACTAGTTATGGAACAATATTTTCATGAGCGACAAAGCCACATTATTTTGGAGTACCGTGAAAAAACTTATTTTCATTGACATTACTGGTAAATTTTGTGGAATAAAACAAATTTGTTAGTACATATATTTGTGGAACCATGTTCTAGAAAACATGAGGTCAATGAATTAAACAATTTTTGCGGGAATAAATATTCGTGGATAAAGCCATCCAATAACTCAACGAAAATTAGTCCCCCCAAGAAAATGAATGATTCTACAGTAAGCGTAAAAGAAACATTCTTTGCTGTGAAGATGATAATATCTGATAACTTACGACGCCTGATCTTCTTTTCTAAATATTTTCAGTCTTTCACACAAAAAGCTTGTGGACAATATGGAAAACTGATAATGCCAAAATGTTATCCACTTCAACTAAAGACTTAACTTACTTATTACTTTGTAAAGTTTGACAAATGTTTATATCTCTGTCAACAAATTTGTACAAAATTACAGCAATAACTGAAACAGTGAAGTAGATCAACACGCTTGCAAGTAGCATAGTCAATTAAAGCAATACAGTTTGATAAACATGACTGGATGCTATGAGCACAGCATGCCAGATACAAGTTTAACAAGTAACTGGTGTCGCATGCAACACATAAGTCCCCTACCGATGCATAATTTTTCAATTACCGTAGCAATTATAATTTTGGTCCGAGAAAAAAAGCAAGTGATGTGCAGAATCATCTCCATACTGCCATCTATTCATATACCAATTTGCAAAATATTATCTGAAACGGTTTTGAGGCTATCACAGGATCCAGATTTTCGGACATCCAGATGGGCAGACAAGACGGAGGGCAAACCTTTAGTCCCCTCCGGTGTAAACACCGGTAGGGGACTAATAAACAGTAGTGATTCAATCTCTCTGTACCTTCATTTTTCCACAGTATTTTGGGTTGGACAGGGTTTTAAAGGCTGCCTCTCTAGTCTGCTGAACAAACTCAGGATGTTTGCTCAGGACGGTCTCACAGATGGTCTGGGAATGTTTAGTCTGGGCGTGGCTTGTCTTCACCCTGGGGATGAGCAGGGCCACATGGTTGGAGGCCTTCAGTAACAGGTGCATGAACGTGAACATCAGAGATTTCACTGACTGGCCATCTGTTTTCTGAAATAGAGAAGAGCGTTCTTTGGAACACGTGTGTCACCTGCTGAAGCGTGATGAAAAAAGTGTGACAGACAGATGGACAGACAGACGGACAGATGACAGAAAAGTGATTCATATGTGTCACCTGCTGAAGTTTTATCTTACAAAATATAGTTTAGATATTCTTTCTAATGATCAACTTCACAAGAAAGTTTGTTAAATGAGTTTTGAGAACATAAACTTAAGCTCAGATGTACTTACCCAATAACCTGTAACTGTCAAGTAATAATTATGAACCCACATTATAAACTAGGCTGAATATTTGATTTTAATATCAAGTGTCCTGCTATAATTAACTTAAATATTCTATCATTTAAAGTAACATGAATTTTAGAGGGAATACAGCGTCTGAATTTTAAACGCTTGTCAAATGAGGTCCAGACAGACAATGCCATATAAATGGAATAGTCTAATGTTTACAGATACATTCAAGTGAAATAATAGGATTATGGGATACCATAAGATCAACTAATGACCTGGTTAACCCAAAAGAAAATATAGGTCTATCTGAGATATTGTTTGTAAACAGTTGACCTTGTAATAAGGAAATAAATTTTTAACATTGGGTAAATTATTATCCAAAATGTGAAATATCCATACAAGGGAGTCCAAGGACAACTTACCTGAAAGCAACATTTGCTCTGTGGTTGGCCAGAATCACACGGGCATGCGTCATGCATATGTAGGACCAGGTGCATGCTGGGATGGTCCAGGATTGTGCGGTATATTTCTGTCTGCAGCTGACTCAGCCGACAGAACACCACGTTGTCCTCTGGAAGGAAACAAAATTTAAAACGATTGCTTATGCATTGAATGCAGTCTCTAATGATTTGTCAATATGGAAGAATGAATGAAAAATATTTAACCTTTTATCTCATGAATATTCATGCAAAATGTATAACTGTATGAATATAAATGAATTTAAATGGGTATATAAAACAATGGATTTTTCTTTACCATGCAGACTTTGTAGAATCTGAGCAACAATATTGTATGAGCAAACAGAGTTACCCAGATCAGATGGGTCTGCTTTTGCCTTTGTGTCAAAATATATAAAGTAAAGGGTTTAAGTAAAATCATGTTTGGGAATAAGCCGATCATGCCTTACAGAAGGCTGATCAGGGCTGATGTGGTTTGCTATAGGAGTAATAGACCAAATATAGAACCAATTATCTGTTTTTTTCATGATCAATATTTGACATGTGCAATATACTTATTTTTTATAATTCATTTTGGAGTAACATAATATTCTTAAAGTGTTACAAATATCATCCCTTGCATTATGAAAAAAATCTCACCACTGTATTTTGCTGCTAAGTTTTATTTCAGGACTTAAACAGTTGTAAACTAGTAGTAGAGATTTCATCATATAAATGAATTAAGATTCTCTCAGAGTGTTCCAATTTTCAAAAAAGCATAATTCTGTGTCCACTAGGTAAATCAAAATAATTAATTATGGAGAAAGTTTGCAGTGTAACTACAGCAAAGTCTGCTGAAATTCATAGTTATCATGGTTAGATGTATTTTTCACAATTACTTCACAACCACAGTATTCTGATTTTTTAATTTACCCTTTACCTCATGAATATTCATGTACAACTTATGATCTGATGAATATTAATTGATTCATCTTTAAAAAGCTTATGATTTTTCTTTGCCACAAATGACTGCGTAGAAACTGAGCTACAGTATTGTATAAAAGCAAACAGAGGAGACCCTTCTATAGGAGCTGGCTGACCTTGGTCTGCTCTGTTTGCCTATGCGTCAAAATGAGTCTATATGAAGTAAAGGGTCAAACAGATCAATGATTCAGAATACATATGCCGTTTCTCTTCTGGAATGATACCCAGGAGAATTATTTCATACACTTTATCCCTTTGTATGTATAAAATATCTCCCATCTTCACCTTTCTTTGGAAGTTGGTCAGCAATCAAGGACTTCATCCTCCTTATCATCATCCCCTTCCGGATGTCAGCAAACTTCTCCTTCTCTGTTAACAATTATTTGAATTGAGACATTAAACCTACAAATATGCTGCAGGATACCAGATACCTATTATACATGCAATGACATATGACAAAGAATAACATCCTAACAAGTAAACTTCAGGTGAAATGGCTGCATTACATACAATTAATGTATCATGCTTTGGAAGGTTGACTAGCTTGAGCATGGTATTTCAAGTTATAGACTGGGTCAAATGCATATCCGTTAGAACAAAAAGTTAACAAATGAGGGTCATAAAAAGGTCAACTGGAGGTCATATACACGTCAAGTGAAGGTCAAAAGAAAATTTAAGTGATAGTTATATAAAAGTCAAAAGAGGGTCATAAATCCAGTTAAGAGAAATTCAAATCAAGGTCACATGACTGTAATATGATGGTCAAGTGAAGGACATACTTGTCCTGGCAAGGGCCAGTTCCCGTTTACTGGCATTATGCCTCTGTCCCACCTCTATGGCACTGACATACTCCTCCTCAAAATCTCGCTGGGTCCCCAAACAACCAGGTTGGGCCCTGTATCACAGAACAATAATAGGCATGTCAAATAGTATACTTGATATTTTATGCACTAAAATAATTAATAGTAGATAGCTAAGTAGCTATGCTCTAAACATTTATGGACAGATCTAACATTTATTGCAAATTTCATTGTAATCTGCAAACAATTAAAACACTTCAATTGGAAAAAAATTTTAATAAATTATAAAAAATACATTAATATTTTTATATCAATTTATACATTTTCTTATCAATACTCTGTGAGTACACCATTTTGACAGTGAGGTTATCGTAATACTAAAATTTCAGTAAAAAAAAAAGATGAGGCCATATTTACCACTATGGAATTTAGTCACCAAAAAAAAGGACTAACTGACCATTCCAAGATGCACCAGAGTTCCAGCAGGTTGTTCTGCAGCGCTGTACCTGTCAGTCCATACCGGCGCCTGGTTGTTATGCTGTGTAAAGCCTTTGTTGTCTGGGCCTTCATGTCCTAAAGGTATAATACAGGGAAAAGCCATTAAATTACAGTTTCTTGGGTCTAAATCTTATTTCCATGTTATATTGGACAGCACAGTAATTAACTGAATCTGCATATTGGGACAGTATTGTAAGTATGTCAACAAATTAATCTACTGGAGACCATGATATGAATCATGCTATATTGGGACAGTATTGTAAGTATGTCAACAAATTAACCTACTGGAGACCATGATATGAATCATGCTATATTGGGACAGTATTGTAAGTATGTCAACAAATTAATCTACTGGGGACCATGATATGAATCATGTTATATTGGGACAGTATTGTAAGTATGTCAACAAATTAACATACTGGGGACCATGATATGAATCATGTTATATTGGGACAGTATTGTAAGTATGTCAACAAATTAACCTACTGGGGACCATGATATAAATCATGCTATATTGGGACAGTATTGTAAGTATGTCAACAAATTAACATACTGGGGACCATGATATGAATCATGTTATATTGGGACAGTATTGTAAGTATGTCAACAAATTAACCTACTGGAGACCATGATATGAATCATGTTATATTGGGACAGTATTGTAAGTATGTCAACAAATTAACCTACTGGAGACCATGATATGAATCATGTTATATTGGGACAGTATTGTAAGTATGTCAACAAATTAACCTACTGGAGACCATGATATGAATCATGCTATATTGGGACAGTATTGTAAGTATGTCAACAAATTAACATACTGGAGACCATGATATGAATCATGTTTAATTTGGGACAGTATTGTAAGTATGTCAACAAATTAATCTACTGGAGACATGATATGAATCATGTATATTGGACAGTATGTAAGTATGTCAACAAATTACTACTGGAGACCATGATATGAATCATGTTATTGGACAGTATTGTAAGTATGTCAACAAATTAATCTACTGGAGACCATGATATGAATCATGCTATATTGGGACAGTATTGTAAGTATGTCAACAAATTAACATACTGGGGACCATGATATGAATCATGTTATATTGGGACAGTATTGTAAGTATGTCAACAAATAAACCTACTGGGACCATGATATGAATCATGTATATTGGGACAGTATTGTAAGTATGTCAACAAATTAACATACTGGGACCATGATATGAATCATGTTATATGGGACAGTATTGTAAGTATGTCAACAATAACATACTGGAGACATGATATGAATCATGTATATTGGACAGTATTGTAAGTATGTCAACAAATTAACCTACTGGAGACCATGATATGAATCATGCTATATTGGGACAGTATTGTAAGTATGTCAACAAATTAACATACTGGGGACCATGATATGAATCATGTTATATTGGGACAGTATTGTAAGTATGTCAACAATAAACCTACTGGGACCATGATATGAATCATGTTATATTGGGACAGTATTGTAAGTATGTCAACAAATTAACTACTGGGACCATGATATGAATCATGTATATTGGACAGTATTGTAAGTATGCACAAATTAACCTACGGGAGACATGATATGAATCATGCTATATTGGGACAGTATTGTAAGTATGTCAACAATTAATCTACTGGGACCATGATATGAATCATGCTAATTGGGACAGTATTGTAAGTATGTCAACAAATTAATCTACTGGAGACCATGATATGAATCATGTATATGGGACAGTATTGTAAGTATGTCAACAAATTAACCTACTGGAGACCATGATATGAATCATGTTATATTGGGACAGTATTGTAAGTATGTCAACAAATTAACATACTGGAGACCATGATATGAATCATGCTATATTGGGACAGTATTGTAAGTATGTCAACAAATTAACATACTGGAGACCATGATATGAATCATGCTATATTGGGACAGTATTGTAAGTATGTCAACAAATTCATCTACTGGAGACCATGATATGAATCATGTTATAATGGACAGTATTGTAAGTATGTCAACAAATTAACATACTGGGGACCATGATATGAATCATGTTATATTGGGACAGTATTGTAAGTATGTCAACAAATTAACCTACTGGAGACCATGATATGAATCATGCTATATTGGGACAGTATTGTAAGTATGTCAACAAATTAATCTACTGGAGACCATGATATGAATCATGCTATATTGGGACAGTATTGTAAGTATGTCAACAAATTAATCTACTGGAGACCATGATATGAATATGTATATTGGGACAGTATTGTAAGTATGTCAACAATTAACTACTGGGACCATGATATGAATCATGTTATATTGGGACAGTATTGTAAGTATGTCAACAAATTAACCTACTGGAGACCATGATATGAATCATGCTATATTGGGACAGTATTGTAAGTATGTCAACAAATTAACATACTGGGGACCATGATATGAATCATGCTATATTGGGACAGTATTGTAAGTATGTCAACAAATTAATCTACTGGAGACCATGATATGAATCATGCTATATTGGGACAGTATTGTAAGTATGTCAACAAATTAACCTACTGGGGACCTTGATATGAATCATGCTATATTGGGACAGTATTGTAAGTATGTCAACAAATTAACCTGAATCATGCTATATTGGGACAGTATTGTAAGTATGTCAACAAATTAACCTACTGGGGACCTTGATATGAATCATGCTATATTGGGACAGTATTGTAAGTATGTCAACAAATTAACATACTGGAGACCATGATATGAATCATGCTATATTGGGACAGTATTGTAAGTATGTCAACAAATTAACCTACTGGAGACCTTGATATGAATCACATTATATTGGGACAGTATTGTAAGTATGTCAACAAATTAACCTACTGGAGACCTTGATATGAATCACATTATATTGGTATCCTCATTATAGTGGAGTACACAGTGGTCAGATGAACATGAATGACCATAATGCTGACTGTGATAGTGACCATGACTGATACAAACACAGACAGCTGGTTATGACGTCCCATACCTTACAATGTTTTGTGTTATGTTCTGTATTTATCTTATAAACTACAGGTTATCTCATCTACCTGTAATACTTGATGGGTTGATATCAATAGTCTAGGTCTTGGTCATTCACAATAAATGTACAAGTACACGATTAAAAGCAGTATCTGATATTTTGGTACTTTAGTAATCATATTAAAGATTGGCTAAAAAAATGGGGTGCAACCCAATCCTACATGACTAAAAACCTCCATCCAACAAACCCTTGGTAGGTTGATAACATACCTTGATATATAACAGTCTTGTCTAGGACTATTGAGATAATCTAGGGTCAAGGTCATTATTATTTAAACCAGCCTGTATGCCCAATGTCCCACCATCAGTATTTCAATCATTATGGAGACTTTTGTGTACATGAGAAAGATACTCAGTTTCATTATCCTGATACTGGGCTGACCAATCCATGAACTATCCTTATGTGCTGAGATACCAGCATTATTTTTTACAACTTTGGTATGTCACTGCCAGGAAACAAACATACGACTTCCCACTAATAAAGCTGGTGCTCTAACCACTTAGCCAATGGGACATTTTAAAAAGAGGTAAAGACCATCCTTTAAATTACTCTTCTCTAGTTGCTTATTTTTGTTTTGATGGTGATGTCACTATTAGCAAAATATGTCGCTCACTAGCAATAAAGACTTCATATATTTTCTTTTTCTTTTACTTACACAAAAATGCAAACATTTTTAGGCCCACTAACCTTTATCTTGTGGACTTCATCCACAATGACTGCATTCCAAGTAATCTCATTCAGGCTCTCCTGACAATAGAATATAGAATACAAAAAGTAACTAACTGTCCTTAATAATTATGATTTTTAAAGCAGTTTGTTCATAGATATTGGTGAAGTCTTTGTTTCTGACAAATAAACTTGGCAAGTGTAGGCCACATTACACAGGAAAATGCAATATTTGTAGATGCAACTTTGACGAAATCACTTAAATATAGAGTGCTCTATCTCTGAAGCAGGTGCTTGTGGTTACCATGTGATACATTCAACAACACTGTGTCTTCACCAGTTCAGGGTAGGTATTTTGTAAGTTCTGCCTATAAAGTTAGCGCTTGCATGAAGAGTGAATGTAATCTGTCAAGTGATGGCAAATTATATAGAATATTCTAAATACAGTTTCAATATGGCCTGTGATGGGGAAACCACCCATTTCTTTACAATCAATGGTTGCATTGGGTGACCATGCATCTGTAGATAGGTATTAAGAGATGTAATACACACACATTATAAAGTTAAAAATCAAATTTTTAGTAAATGATCAGCTGCTTTAACCTTTGAAAAAAGATCAGAAAACAGTCATAATAATACATCAATTTAGAATAAAGAAGACCATGAACATCTACACAGTAGGAACTGAAAGATTCTTTTAATGACTTTTATTTACTTAGATATGTTTATAATATTATTACTTTTATTCAAACTGTCATGGTAATATAATTTTACAATAATCCTTTCCAATGTCCCAAACTAAAAGGCAAAATAATACCTGTATTTATCATGTATTGTACGAGAAGGGGAAATACAGTACAAATATTTCATAACAACTCTGAACAAACAAAATATGCATTAGAGTAATAATAAAAACACCGGTACCTGATGTTGCCTGAAGGTTTCAAATGTTGTCACCACAATTTCAATCTTTCCTCTTTTAATCTCTTTAAGGCTTTCATGTTTATCTGTGCCATGAAACTTTCTGAAAGAAACAATTATATTCCAGAATTAACACTAAACACATTTAACACCATGTAAGATATTCGAAAATCCAGACCAGATGTAAAATAAATATTTTTCCAGTTCTTGTGGTGAAAATTAAAGCCATACCTGCACCTGCTGTTAGTGATTATTTTCATTCATGACTATGTCATCAGTATTGCAAACAAACCATTTTATTTGTTGTTTTGAAGGTGAGTAAACTAAGTCAATAGGTCAATCATTGATCACATGATATCCTAATGTAGCTATTGGAAAATTCTTATTTAAATACATTATTCCGTGACCACTGGAAAAGTCATTCTCAGTCAGAACAGTTTATCTAATAGTTACCCACGAAACTGATAAAACCAAATCAATCAACCTGTGAGTTACATGCTGGCTGGTCTGGTTTTATATTTATCACACTAGTAATTTCCTTCATAGCAGCTATGTGTTTTATGAGTTAGAAAACAGTTGATAAGGACCTGACAGAGAAGTAGCCCCATGTCTCCAGTTCATCCAGCCAGTTGTACAGGACACAGCCGGGCCCTATAATCAGAAAGGGATCCCTGCACCTAGACTCCGACCTCACCATCACCGAGTCTGACATCTGGGGAAATAATAGAAATGAACAGGTGGTAAACATGATTTAAGGTGTCATAATGCAGTGTCTAACACTGTGGAGAAAAATGAAAACTTCTAACTGAAGCTCAGTGAATTATTTTACCAAAAGTTTTTTCAAGAGAGGAAGAATTTTAAAAAAAAACAATAAAAAACCCCCCAAAAAACATAGGAAATTATTCTTATTATTTTTTTTAGTTCAAACTTGCTTTGTACAGTAGAAACTAATTAAAAACTGTATTTTATGTAACAACTACTTTTCTATATAACTAAAAGCTATATTCTAATAGGAATCCATTTTTGGTAATAGACAATAACAATCCTTTAAAGGATAAACATTTTTCCATTTCTTCCCTTTTTATCACTGAATTAGCTTATAAACTTTTTGAAGAGAAACTGCTGGACTGAATCTAATTGCTTTGTCCACATTAACATTTAATCTTATATATACGTTTGATGCCCTGGCAAACAAAGGAGACTCATATTAGACAGCTCCTGGTCAGGGTCTCTTCTGTTTGCTCATACAATATAACAAAATTTGCACAATAAAAAAAAATCATTGCTTCATATTGTTAAAATTATCTTACATAATAACTTAATTAACATTCATTAAATCAAAGATTTGGACATGAATATTCATGAGATAAAAGGTTTAAGAATTGTGCAAATATGTTAAGTTGTAGCCTTTTTACCTATATTATATACCCATCATAAATCAATTAAAAGTTCCTTTTGATGTATGATTCTGTGACATGTTACAACTGTCTTTGCTACAGCAAAATCGTTGTCTTCATAAGTAAAGACTAATTTCTTGGTGGCATTATATCTTCTTCAAATTAACATTTTCATGATACCCCATTAGAACTAACTGGAACTGTTCCTTTGACATATCATCCTTCGTAATAAGACCATATTTTATATATATCTTACATTAGGGTATTTTTGTATGTATCATTCTTTTTTTTTATTTCATTAATCAACCTGTGACCTTCTTGTGTGACTAAAATTGAACAGAACTAGCTTCATGATCATTAATATATGATAACTATTTCACCGAAAACATCAAGTAATCTGCAAGACCATCAAAATAAATCAATTTACCACCTTCCTCAACCATCAATATCTTCTAAACCAAACTGTATTCACCCCGGCTTCTGTTATATATGTGTGTATTAAATAACAACATGCACAATATTGTGAAAATGTTATTTATTTATAATGACTATTAAGATATTAAAATCAATTAAAATTTTGTTTCATGACCTCTAATAATGTAAGTTAAACACATATTGGTGGGGACAACCTGCCGACTAGACTGAATAGACACATATAGTTTGAACAACTGGCTATTTTCAACATATAACTAGATAAATTACATGTAACTTTCTAAGGAGAACACTGCGAAAATTGTTTAAATTGCTAGAGATACAAATAATTATTTTTGATCCTTCTCCCAAATGAGCAAGTGTCAATGCAGAACCTCTATAGCCATACAAAAGCCTGCAGAATTAAAATGGCCTAAACCAAAATTGAAATACAACGTATGAACTGTAGCAAGGATCCTAAAAACCGATTTTTTACCGGTTTTGACCGATTTTTATCTCAATCGACCGGTTCAGATTTCAAAAAGTACCAAAAAAATCGGTCGAAAAAAAATCCATAATCCTCGTCTAAAACTTTCAAAATCGGTCCAAACGGTTCATAATAGTCTCTCTTACACACCAATTGACCTACTTCTTGAATTTCCGGTGTGCCCTCGGGGCAGGTGTCAGTGGGGGTCAGGCAGGGACACCCGTCTAGGTCATTATTGGGCAGTTAAGATGAATGGATTGACGGTTTGTACTTAGCGGTTATTTGGACGGTGCCGTGTAATTATCTATGCCGTAATAATGGACCATTGCTTGTTTGCAAACTGTAACCGGTCGACTTTTAAATGCGGTAATTAATGACAATATCAAAGGCTAATCAAAATGTTTGATCTCCTTAGTAACCAAAACGACTGCTTCCAACAATTTATTGATTCGTTAGAGTCATATACAGACCGTCATATACATGCACTTCCGGTAAACAAACTTTCGATTTCGTAGAGGTAAATATTGCAGAAAAATACCTTATTATGCCAACAGGATGCTGAAATATAATAAAAGATCTATTTTCACACTGCAAATGATTCAGGGAATGTTGATTGAAAATATCAATGTTATTTTTTTTTTCTTTTTTTTTTGGTTATGTTTTTTTTCGGGGGGGGGTACGGAACGGAATTGTTGTAAAGGGGGTGGGGGGGGGGGGGAATTTTGCCGTCGACCGGTTGAGATTCCAAAATTTTAGGATCCCTGAACTGTAGCTTAATTTATACTCCTAGTAAAATTCAGAAATCAGCCCAATTATCAAAATAAACCAATTATTTAACAACACATGTACATTCATATCTAAGGAACAGTTGCAAGTGCTGGTATCCAGCCTCTACCTGTCTGATGAAGCTTGGCTTCTGTCTCATCAGATCCACCCTGGTTCCCTTCTTGTCCAGTAATGCAGCTAGGAAACCAATCACCTGGGGAAATCACCATTAAGATTACAATAAAAGTGTCTCAATGTGTATTTTAAAGTACAGTAATCATTACCTACTTGACATTACCGTAATGTCAAGTAGGTCAAGAAATGTTAAAAAACAACAATAAATAACATAAATTTGATGAAACAAGAGTGTTCTTTGGAACACATGTGTCACCTGCTGAAGTGTGATGGAAAAAGTGATGGACAGACGACAGAAAAGTTATCCCTATATTTCACCTCTGCTTACAGCAGGTGAAACAAAAAGACATCACATCATATAACTGAGGGTCTCTAACTACATCCGACTCCATTATATCCACCTACCTGGACAGTCTTCCCAAGCCCCATGTCATCTCCCAGTATAGCGCCTCTCTCATATTTATAATGGCTGTACAGGAATTGGATTCCGTCTCGCTGGTAGTCACGCAAATACTGGTTGATAGTGCTGGGTACCTGAAAGGAAGTCCATACTAAAATGATTAATGATGGACAGACAGACACACGGATGACGGATGGACGAACAGACAGATTACAGAAAAGTGATCCCTATGTGTCACCTCTGCCTACAGCAGGTGACACAAAAACAAGTGCTAAGTAAGTTTGGTGAAATTAAAGCCAGTATTTCTAAAATGAAGAGACATTAACACATAAAACTTGTTCAGACAGAGAATTGTTTTCAGTCTTATCTTGCTTGTAAAGCTGCATAACTGAGAGATTAATCATGAAAGAGAGAACAAAGGGTCACAAAATGGGCTAATCTAAAAAAATAATGAATGTTAGACTGAGTGTTGATCTGACAAACTGACTATCTTATTCCATATTTTTTTAAGGAAAATCCTGAGTTAAAGCAGCAGAGCTCAGACATACATGTGCAATCCTGAAATTGATTTACCTGAACATTGTCCCCAGTCCCAACTTCCGAAAGAAGAAACGGGACCTTTGCTCCAACGGCTGGGAAACTGAATCTTGGTTTCTCTATATCGTCCTCTGTGAATCCTAAATGCAAAAAAACTTACTTTTACTTCACAATATAGTAAACCTCAGGTAAATTTGTCTCCATTCATGACTAACTTACATTCTGGTTACTTCAGAATTACATCCATTGAGAAGGCTGAAATCTTCAATGGCCTTGATTTCTATTTTCTAACTGGAAGTGACCTTACCAGCTCTCTCATTGCAAGAGCTATACCTGAGAGAAAACTCACAAACATGTTTCAAAAGAATTTTTAAAAATATCAGTGACATATGGGAAAAAATGTCTACCAGATTTATGTCCATAATCTGCAAAAGTGCCTGCACCATTTTCTTCCTGCACCTGGTGACCAGCATCTCTCTTCAGCAGGGAGCCAGGTGGGGACTGGTTCCTGTGTCTTTTGAAGGCTTCATCAATGTAGCCAGGATCCACGATTGATGACAAGTCTGACAGCTTTCTGGAAGTTCTTCTTGAAAAAAAAAAAAAGGAATTAACAGGTGCAAGCGAGCATGACTTTGCTCTAAGATCATTTTTTTAGGTCAAAAGTGTAATAAGGAAAATATGTGCATTTGCACAATTCTTATTTCTGACCTTTACAGAAATTTTAAGAGCTTGATGCAAGAAGTAATGACTGAATTTATATCATAAATCCAAGAATTGATACCATGTGAGAAGCCATTATATTTTTGCAGAATACTGAAAATATGTTTTGTCTTAAAAACAGGATAAAATGAATATCAAGGTAAATAGTTGGAAAACATATGAACATCATGAACTTCAAGCATAGAGTAAATAGCAATATAAAGGAAAAAATACGAAGAATAAAAGAATGGTCAAAATCACATGTTTGCATGACTTAAATGATGTTTATAGCAAGATCACTAATAACTTATGTTTTTAAAAACAAAACATTATCTTATGAATGATGTGAAATAAATGCATAACTATTCAGGACATACAATTCTTGTTTTGGGTCCTTAGCCTGCCCTCCACTGACTTCCAGCTTGCACTTTTCCCTGGCAGGTGGCGGTGACTTGGATGAGACAGGTGAAATCTGTCTGGTGGACCGGCTGCCTGTGACAGACCTTGAGTAACCTGGACTCATACTGTCTTTCTTGCCTGTCACCAACAGGAATGAACACAATGTACAACCATGTTTTTTATGTAACCTATATTCGCAGGGCTTTCATAAATAAATTTAACAACAGATTTAAAAAAATAAATAAATACAAAAAAACAATATAAATTTTGCCAAAAAAACCCCAACCAATTTTTATGTGATTTTAACAGTTGCTTTCAACTGGTAATCGTTTATTAAGGAAAACCCTGTATCAGTGGTTGGTACTGTTGATTATTTCATTACACATCACTATCAGAAATATCATCATCATTATCAACAACATCATCATAGTTGTGACCATAATAATCACTGTAATTATCATATATTACAACATCACCACCACTTTCATTACCACCATCATCATCAGGAGGTAATCCCTATTAACACACTTTGACTCAGTAATTTATAAGTCACGATTAAGACATGAAATTGTTCTGGACAAAGTTATTCCTATACAGTTAAGTGAACACAGCAATTTAATATCACTAAGTATCAATACTTATAATGATAAATAACCACTTATATAATTATCATTCTTAGTTTGCTTTTGACATACCTTTAATTGGATCTCCACCAACAGCAACTACACCTTTCCGGCTATAGTTTTTGCGTGTAGACTGGGAACTCTTGAGAGTTTTCCTCTCAAACAAAACTTCTGACAGCTTCTCAGTTTTAACATCGACCTCATCATCTTCATCGTTATCCAACTCATACTTTAACTTCAGTCTGTCACTGTACTCATTTCCTGACAGAGGCTTAAACATTCCTCTAGGCTTCCTAGCTTCCTTTGCATCTTTTTTTGGTGAGACATCTATCATGTAAGAATATGGTAACATAAATAAAATGGGGTAAATTTGTTGCAGTTTATCCTTTAAACTCAGCTTTGCCAATTAACACATTTTTGTTATGTCAATTAATTTAGTAATATACCAGAATAATTTTACTGACAGTGTAATATAAAGTGATAAAAACAAAATATCACAATTGCTTATAATGCAAGTTTAAGTATTCAGAGAAAATTTAGCTGTGTTAAATGCAAGCTTGACCTAATAACTTATTAATTTCATATACTAACAAGAGCACCGTATGCAAATGCCAATGCTTGTCTGTTTTTTTTGTTTTTGGTTGTTGTTTTTTTTTATAAGGGGAGATAAATATGGTCAAATTGGACCCAAGAGTTATGGCCCTTGATTGGCATATAGCCCTTGTTATAGTGAACAAGTATTTGAAGTTTGAAAACAGCTGGGCTAAAAATCTTATTGAACCTGCTATTTCATCAATATCTAAGCAATTTACATGTAACTTGTTTCTTTTAACAAGTAAGATGGCAATCTGCGAAGTTTACCTCTGTCTCTGGATTTGACTTTTTGAAGCTTAGATATCTCCACTTCCTCACTATCTTCATCTCCGTATCCATCAAACTTGACTAGCACTTTCACTTGTCCAACTGGGGACCTTAGAATCTTGGATACAATACCTTTATACAGCTTGTCATCACCAGAATAGGGAGACAGGCATTTGTCTCCTTTACACCACACTTGGGGAGAAAAAAAGAGAGAAAGGTTTGTTAAATAAAAGTCTGGCAAAACAAATCAAAATACACTCACACAGAGAGTTACAAAATCATATGAAATACACTTCCAAATAAAATAACTTAAACTTCTTAGCAACAACAAAAATCACTATTCAAAAAATGAAAATAATAATAACCATTGGTTGCTAAAAATAAATTTATATTATTATGTTCAAGATAAATATTTTTGTAATAATTTACATCAAATTTGAATAATCAAATGTTCAGGCCTTTCTTTGTCAGATGTTGGGAAAGGGACCTTACTATCATATTTTGGGGGAAAATATGACCTTTTTTCATTGGGGAAAGGAAAATTCTGGAGTAAGATGCAAATTTTGAGAAAACTGAATGAATTTTAAGAATTTTTCAGAGGGGAAGCACCTATAAACGGCATAAACAGCCCCTTATAAAGAAGGAAAACAAGCCCTGATGTTACCTAAAAAGATAGGACCCCAGCCTGAAGATGAACTCAGATTAGGGCAGTTTATCTTTCAAATAACAAATATGGGTAAAGCTAAGATAACAGAATTCTAATTATATATAATAGGTTAACTGAAATTGGTTTTAATCTTGTAATGCATGAAGTGTTCATTTCATTAGACATATAGAATTACTATCACTAAAATGAAACAACTTTGCAATATTTTTTTAAATCATATAGATGATGAATCGTTACCTTTGTCATCATCATTTCCTGTATGAGCCATGTCATGTTGTTCTATGTAAAGTTGCAACACAGTTCTTGTCGAGTGTCTTGGATTATAATCAAGTGACACAAGTTAGTGCTACCATAATTACATAAACCTGTAAAAAAGTCACATTTAAACATTTGTAACTCTATAAAAATGTTGCAGGCTTCGAAAAAATGACTGACAAGTTCTGGCAGATGAATATCCTTTATTTAATGTCTAAACAATGTTAGATGATTTAAAAGATGGTGACCTTGTTTTTCCCACCTCCAAATGAAAATCATTTCTATTTACACTTCCATAAAAGATCCGGGACTCATCAGATAAGAAAGTCAGTGAGGCTGGTATCCAAGTGAGAACAGGAAGGAAATGGTCGGTGAACTGTGCAGTTGTCCAGGCAGAGAGCAGTCTGAAGCATCAGGATAATGTGGGCACCACCAGCATAGGCAAAGAAGGACTTGGTACCAGACAACGACAGAGATGGACTGAGGAAAATTAGGCAGAAAGAAGGGCCTTAGTACAGGGAAAATCAGGTGTGAAGAAGAACATAGTCGTGCAGCAAAGGCAGTGCAACTCGGCACACAAGGCCGATGGAGGAGATGAAACTGACCTGGCAAGATTTGTGGAGCTATGAATCACTTCAACTCAGATTCTTCTTGTATTCTCTATCTACGACTTGCTACTATCTCCAACAAACCTTCATCTCTGGAAGTTGTCAGAGGACAACACTTGTTCACTCTGTGACAAAACAGGTTCAATGCGTCACATCTTATCTTTGTGCCAGACATCTCTCACGCAAGGAAGATATAGATGGAGACAAGACCGTGTCCTCAGCCAGATGGCCCATGTTCTTGAGAAGGAGAGGAGGAAAGAAAGACCTCAGCACAAAAAGGCCCCCCAGTTGATCAACTTCGTGAAAGAGGGTGAAAAGTCAGCCAGAAGAACTTCTGGATCTAGTATCCTAGAAGAGGCCAAGAACTGGGACATGAGGGTAGACCTCAAACACCAGCTGAAGTTTCCAGCGGAGGTAACACAGACAACCTTGCGGTCTGATACTGTGATTTGGGCAAAGTCCAAAAAACGAGTGATCCTGGTCGAGCTCACAGTGCCATGGGAAGAAAGAGTAGACGGAGCCTTTAAACTGAAAAAAGTCTAAGTACCAAAAACTGGCAGATGTCTGTAGAGACAGGGGATGGAAAACCTGGGTCTTCCCTGTAGAAGTTGGGTGCAGAGGATTTCCTGCACAGTCAGCATGGAAGATGTTTGGAGCATTCGGGGTGATAGGAAGAGCCCGCAAGGCCGTGGTCCATGCTCTTGCAAAGGCTGCTGAAAGAGCATCCAGTTGGCCCTGGCAACAACATGGCAAACCAGAATGGAAGTCATCATAGACAAAGTGATGCATGATTAATACCACTTGCCCCGCCATCTCGAGGGTGTTCTGAGAGAAGGGGCAAAACACCAGACAACAGATGGGCACTAAGCTGATGATGTCTATGTTAAGAAGTAATATGGAAACTGTATTTCAACATAGGATGCATGCTATCTAGACTTAGTTATTTACTCTGTAAAATGTTTCTGCAGGTTTAACATGCTAAATCACAATGACCATAATTAAAACTTCATTGATGTACGATGTTTCATTTTTTATTTCAATGTTAATTTTGATCTTGCTCTTCATATTAAAAATGCACTTCTTAGCTTTTAAATTTATACAAGTTTTATAAAAACTTGTTTTCCAATCCATAGTTAATCACTAATACATGTATCTTTGTTTAGTCTAATATGCCGTCTCTTATTGTGATATTTTTTTTCTGTGGCAAAGGAATGTCATATCATAAATGTTCAAAATCACATAGCATGCTCATCGGTGAAATCAGGGCAGAATGTTAAAGCTTATGCGAAATGGCTTTAACTAAAAATACCATGAACAGAAAAAACAAAACTTTCTTATTCCTTAAAAAACAAAGAAAATTGCGATGACAAGGTGTTTTGAACTCAATTCAGACAAATAAATACCACAGGTAATTGCTTCAAATATCTGACCCATTTCTATGTGTACATGTTGACAGCATATTGATAGCTGATTGGTCCTTTTTAAAATATGGTTGAAATTGAACCCATTTTTTTTAGTCAAAACTGCTGAGACAACTACCTGATATGGATAAGAGCGATTCATCAGTCACATGAATCACACTTAAAAGTGAAAATTAGTAAATTAACTAGCATGGATTACCTACATGACAGTATTCTGTGCTAGTTATTAGCTAAATTTCATTCTACATCATTTACATGCACTTAATACATACAAGTTAAACGCAATTAGGTGATGAAACTAGTAAATTGAAAACTTGCTAAATAGTGGGGCTACCTTTTCCTTAAATATGGCCCAACCGCCAAGAAGTGCACTCTGTACACAGATGTCCAGAAGTAACCACTATATGTCTTTGGTAACCAGTGGTTACTCCTCTTTATCTTTCGTAACCAGTGCTTACTCCTCTATTTCTTTGGTTGCTTAATTTACCAAAGACAAAGAAATGTCACCTCTTCAGCAAAATAATTTTAATGATGTGTCAACATCACCATAAATTTCAGATACTTAATAAGTACAGTCAAAAAGAATATTAATAACAATATAAGAGAGATCGATGGCGAGGAAAAACATAATGATTTTAAATAATATACGAACCAACTATGGAACACATATTCAAATCGAAAGCAGGAGATGCAGCATAGAAACAAATGGAGTGTTGATACACAAGGGGGGACAACTCGTGTATTACTAGCTCCTTTATATATCTTCTTCGCAATTCATATTGTCAAATTTTGATTAAAAATGTTTGTTAACATTGTAGATCTACATGTCGTATTACTGCATGTACTTTGGAATTAATATTTTCACAGAAAACCACCCATGAATGATAACAGACGTAACTTCTTGTTTCGTGAAAATAATTTTAAAGGTATGATATTTAGCAGGTTTACAGCAATTTGATAGGTAGAGGCTAGGTAGACAATCACGTGACTTCAATATCGGATGGCGGTGTCTTTGTAAACAAAAGTTGCTCAAATTGTTAAGGGAAAAAACAGTGTGTGGATTTGTTACTAAAACTGCTTTTCGTTTTATCCTATGTTGCAAAGGTAAATATTGTGTGAACAATTACTTATTTTTTCTTTGAATTTACGTGACACTTCAGGTTTTCCAAAGTTTCTTGTTTCATTTCCCTCACGCGCTTTATCACCGTCGCAGCACCGGATTTTATTTTGAGCGATAACTCATTATTTGACCCAAATGGGCGTTGAAAACATTTGACATTTGATTAAAAAAAAATCAAAGAAAAAAATCATAATCATTATTATTTATTAATTTAGACATGTTATTTATTTTTATTTTGCTTTTGTCGCTTTGATAATTTAATATATGGTTCTACGGTAGCCGGACGTTTCGGTAAATTACCAGTTCAGTAAATTGATTTTATATAGTAAGTGGTTTGGACGTTTCGGTAAAATAATTTTTTATGTATATCACAAAAAACCCAAACGTTTAAGAAACATTTCATATTTCCCCTCTCACACATCTCTCTCTCACTCTGTCTCAATTAACTTTAATTAATGCCTAGGTTAGTGATATTTTGGTATAACCAATCTTATCACCCACCAATCTACTTTCACACATGTGTTTAGGTGTGATATATATATATAGGTAAACACTATAAATAATCATTTTACCGAAATGTCCAACCAATTACTATATAAAATCAATTTACCCAACTGGTATTTAATTATTTATATATACTGAAACGTCCGTCAGTCGGTTCTACTGAGTTTATTAATTTCATCACTATTTTAATATCTTAAGATTTATTGTAAAATAAATTATATGCCGGTAATACTTGTCGAAATAACTAGGCGACTAAAGATGATATGTAGAAAAAACGTAAGCAAAATATTCATTTAAAAAAAAAAAAAAAGTGATTTCCTGTGCCTTTCAGTTTATGTCATGCAACAATTTTTTAAATTATATATGTGTGAACATGTATTGGTCTGTGCACCTGACAGTAATATATATATATTAGATGTCACTGTAAACAGTGATCGATGCAGACTTTCACCCAGAGCCAAATTAACAAGCTTTAGTGATAAATCTAAAATATTCATTAAATGATATCATTCATATAAATATTCTTGCCAAGCTCTGGGATTAATTAGCCAATATATATGTGTACACTGCACTTAGCTGATGTTTTTATTTTGCTTGAATATTTGAGATGTTCAAGACAAGCATGTTTTATATTGTAATAGTAACATGTTACTCATTGGAAAGAAATATCTTAAAAAAAAAAGATATTTTGGGTTGATGGGGATTAAAGTATTGAAGAGTGTATAATGGTAATAACATGTAAAGCATCCCTCCACTGTGTATGCACTATTAGTGTCTTTCAGTCTTACATAGACAGTGAAACAGACTCAATAGATTTCAGTGTGCGTTTAAACAACCATATATTTATCAAAGAGACTGTTATTCAGCTCAAATACTATATTGATATCTCATGAGTATGAAGGATATATTTCAGCTAGTTTTCATTCATCTAAGAATTGTAATGATGTAACTATTTTTATTTTTTTTTGGCCTTACAGGTTTAAAACTTGTATTTTTTTCTTCCAAAATCAGGAGAATTAATCATCATGCTAGCTAGTGCTGATACTTCTCCTACCCCAGGATAGAAATCTGATGTTACAATTTCTATCTTCAAGGTACTATATAATTGATAAGTGATAAAGAGATTGACCAATCCAGTGCTGTATTGAATAATGAATATGGTAAATGACTGGCTGACCTGGTTTTATACTGACTTTTTAAGGTAATTAATATCTTTAATGATTTAATAAATATTTGATCCAAAGTCAACACTTTTTACCTCTTGTTGGCAGTAAATAGCTGGCTTAATAAATGCACTGGTAAATGGTAATACAGACCAGAGAGTATAAAAAGTGCTTATTTCTTTCAAAGGGTTGAAGTTGCCATGGAAATAAGGCCAGTAATAAATTTTAACTGAGTCCCCTCCACACCTTGAAAATTTAGAAATAAAATTTTGAAGGCAGAAATACAATTCTCTGAAGGAAGGTCATAATTATATGTATACAGACTGTGTACTTTACAACAGCATAATCCTCAATAATTTGCTCTACAAAATTTTTACCTGTTGACAGTTATAAAGTTTCCTGTTTTTCAACATGCATAGACCTCTTTATTTCTGGGACACTAGTGTTGGTGTATAGCGGTTGGTATTGATTATCATATAATGTTGACATGAGCCCGTGATTTATCGCCCTGCGTTTAATCCGTGACGCAGATAGCGAGCTGAATAAGGGCTGGTTTACATGTAAACAGCATTTACCAGGCATTAAGGTAACAGGGGTGTAGATAGTGGGTAATGCCAAACTACAAACATAACCTAAACACGGCACAAGACAGAGTACCCGACTGGTAGGATACTAGAAATTGGCACATTATAATATGATCATATGATAAAGGGTGCAATAAACCACTTTGAGCAGATGTTATATTAGTTTTGTGGTAATTATTGATCTTGAAATTCATGTGTGTCTTTGACAAAGAAAGTGTTGCTTAGATTGCTGTAGGATTGATTCTATGAATGTTTGAATGAATCCAGGTGAATATGCCCCATGTAATATGAAACTTCTCACAGTTGATGGCCTGTGTGAGGCTCTTTTTTAAGGGCAGTTGTATTGCCCTGTAGTAGTATTGTTCTAGAAAAATAATTCTTATCCCATTCATGATAATATTATGTTTAACCATATCAGGACACCATGTAAAGGATATAAATTAGGGAATTACCTATGTACCCAGTATCAGTATTTTCAATCACCAAAATTCTATTTACATTTTTTTTTACGTCCCAAATTTGTCATGTTATGTACCCTGTAATTTAAAGTGTTTTCTCTATATAAGGGTACAAAAGGAAAGAAAATCAGTAAATATACCCACCTGGATTTGAAAAATTAGCAAAGGCAACCTTGCTTAATTATAAAACTAGAGAAAAAATTCAGGTGGACCAGGTTTTATACTGTTGAAGTGTTCACTACATAAGTGAAATCATTTATACATATTTATGTTTTTATTTGTCATTTAGAATATATCTAGTTTCTGAATGTAACTTAAGAATGTCAGTAGTGTACAACCGACCTCCAGCACCGGCTACTTGATGAACATTACAACACTAGGCTGCCAGCCTTGTTTAGGTTTCACACGTAAGTTAATTGATACGGCTTTGTCATGAGGTCTATCTTAAACATCTGAGTAGAGACTCGGATTGCAGTAGGGTGAATCTCTTCATGACACTGAAGGTCAAAATCATTATATCCACCGGTGTGTATTTCACTCAGAAACTGTCATGATGGCAAAAAACACTGGAACTCTTGTGCTACCTTTCAAAAGATAAAAATCATATCAAGTACTGTTATCGCTTGGTATTCGTGTTACTAATTCATCATTTGAAAGGGCAATTTCATTTAAATAGGATTTTAAAAATGGTAATGTTACTTATGTGATTCTTAACTGCTTGTAATTTGAACATTTTTTCTCTGAACAAAACTCTTTACTTGTTACTAGTAAATTGTCATTTTGAAATATTTATGGTCCCCTGCAAATGTTTACATAATTATGTAAGAGTATATGATAATATATAGCCATCATGCCTTCTTATTTTGAAGGCAATGAGTATATCTACATTCATGTATACATTATGATATATTGAGATGCACTAGCTGGTTCTATTGTATCAGCTCTGTGGTAAAGGAAGGACTGGTGATCAGTTAAGGATGGAGCTCAGTTCAGTGGCTAAATGGTTAAAATGGGTAAGTGACCTAGTTCATTTGTTTGCCTTAAAACTGGGATGTCGTAGGTTTGATTTCCAGCATCTGGGATTTTTGTCAGAATATTTAAAATGGTATCTCCCTTGCTTGGCACTTGTTAAAGTGTAAAGGATTTTTTTTCCAGGACTGGCATGCATTCATTATGCTGAACTGTATGACAATTGTATGATTAGTCAGCAATGTCATAAACCATGATGTTCTCAACCAGTACCAAGCTGTATGTCCTGTAGACTGATAAGGTGATGTTCTGTTTTTGTACCGGATGACATTATAAAACTTCAGGCAGCATAAATAGAAATTTCTTTAATTACCACACCACTTGAACATAATTCATTCATATCTCATTCTGAGAGGTTTTGTACTATTATAATTTATATGAGACTATAATAAACTTTCTGTCTGTCTAATTAAATGGAAACATGAAGTTGATATGCAATAACACATTTTTTCCAACACCATTATACTGTGTGCAGTTAGGAGTGAAATGTTATTTCACACATGTCCTCAGTAATGTCAATTTTAATTTCAGACTAACCCGTCTGGGCTAGGGTTCCAAACTTCGAGCTTACATATAGGACTCTTAAGTTAGGCAGTTCAAATAAATCTTGATAAGACCTATGTGATTGTGTCTCGAAATGTATAGAACATGAGATTTAAGTAAGTTTGAAACATATCTTGGACAATACAAAATATTTGAATCCTAACCTTGAAAGGGAGGAAATTCAATCCTCAGAAAACATGGCAAACTATATCTAATCAATGTTTTACAATGATCAGAGATTGACTGATCGTCTCTATACCTGATTGTTTGATTGTTAATGTAGTCATGACTGTCCTTTGTTTCAAAGTGGAACCAGTTCTTCTTTGAAATTGACCTATAGAAAAAAATAACAGATACTTGTAAAATAGATAAACAAAACATAGTAGATTGTTAAAATCTTGACAGCATTCAAGCAGATCTAATTCATTGTTCCTATACACTCAAGTCAAAACATTATTACCATGTAAAATATCTGTCTTTGGCTTTAGTTAGGGTTAAATAGATAATTTTCTGTAATTTCAAAGGAAATCTCATTCCATTTATAAAGTTAGGGTGCAGGTAATATAATGTAGCACTGTAAGGATTAACTTGACTTGACTATTTGAGTTTACCGTCGCTTTGACAGTATTTCAGTCATATAGCGACGTCCAGCTAATTACAGGTGGAGGAAGACCCCGAATGCACGGAGGCAACCGGGTAGAACCACCGACCTACCGCAAGCCAGCTGAAAGGCTTCCTCAAATGAAAATCCAAATGACCCTGCCGGGTTTCTAACCCACACGGTGAGGAGCTGAGTGAGTTCTAAAGTCAGTGACTTTACCCTCTCTGCCACGGAGGCCCCTGTAAGGATTAAAATTGAGCAAGCTGACCATAATAATATAATGAATACGAGATTTGTATTATGGTTGCCATTACTTGCATTTGGTCATAGCTTAAAATTGATGGCTGTCTAGAGTATCCACTTTGATGTATTGTAAAACTTCAAAATATTTCATAGTCCATTATGTGCATTTTTTAAGCTGGCTGTTGTTATGAATCAAAGAACCTAATTCGTCACAAAATGTACCCAGCACATGCCGAGGGCTGAATGCGAAACTAGTCTATGTGACATTTTTTGCAAAAACCACTTTTTTGCGTTATCATATGTAAAATTACCCTTCCTATCTGCTCTGAAAGTATTTTCTTTAAATTCCAATATTTAACAAAAGTATTGCAAATTGTGTCAAATGATGTAAGTGAAAATGTTCTAACTTTTAAATGTGAAACTGGTGTATGTGACAAAGGCACTTACACTAGTTTCAAATTTAACTTTTGGTAATTTCCAATTTGGTCTTAAACCTCTATGTGACATTAGAACTGCAAAGTTCTCTTAAATTATATACTTTTAAACAGTATTTGACACAGTATACAATAATTTACATTACATTTTGGTTTGATAGAAAAACTTACATGTAAAAAAAATACATGTCACTTACACCTTTTTCGCATTAACATTATTAAATTTACAAGGAGTATATTAAATGTGAAACTAGTGTATGTGCACTATCATACAATGTTTATGAATAATATATGTAATAAATGACATCATAAGTGATGTCATCAACATGAGGTTTGCAAATTGTTGTCCTTGGATCAAATAAAAATGAAATAATTTCAGAATTATTATATTTTGGGTTTATAAAACGTGCATTTTGAAGAAAATGTTTACAAAGTGTGCCTAGAAATTCAGAAAAAGGAAAAAATATTTTAGATATATTTTATGATTTAATATTAAATACATAAACTTTATCTTAACCAGTCTTAGGCAAATGTTTATCTAAGGCTTGATTTTCATCCCCTCCCTTAAAGTCCCAGGATCAATAACAGGGAGCTCTTATTTTACCAAGAAAGATTTCTCACCAGCAAAATGATCGTTATTTGTACCAAAAATCATTCATAACTTCTTAAAATGATGCACATTTTAGTAATTTAATGTGGTATTTTTTTTCTATGATATAGCCAAAATAACAAAGACTTTCTGTCAATTCTTTTTCATGGAGAAATAACTTCAATACATCAATCAATAGTGTATTAGAGTGAATACGCATTATTCTTTCACTAAATTTATTTATTTTAAATCAGCAAAATCAATGTGATCCTGGGACTTTAATAGTGGCTTCCTTATCATACACTGGGTATCTTACTAATATATACTTAAGGACACAAGTTCTGCATAGTTTGGAATTGTTTAATAAAATAATGGACAATACCAATCCACATCAAATTTTGCATATAGAATAAAATGTGCAGTATCATTTTCGTCATGTAAACTGTGGACATAATTATATTCCTTTGTATATAATATAACTGCCATATGATGGGAAAAAAATTACTTTTTATGTAAAAAATGTATTTATTGAGCCCTGGCAGTGGTTAGACATAGTTGTCACACTTGGCAGCTAGTCTGCAAGTCAAATCCACTGTAAAGAACATGAGCTTGTCCAAACTGTTAAACATGAAACAATAGATTGTGTCCTCTACAATGTAGAGTTGACATAAATAATGGAGTGTCTTAACAATTAAATATCTTTACAATTGTATACAATTAAATTTTTATTATGACATACAAAAAGGGTATGTAATGAAAGAAAACTATAACACCTTTATCTTTGGGACTGTAATTTCCTCAGAAACTAAATAATGCAGGATCACACACATTTTGAAATTCAACCTGCAGATTGGCTGACTGTTTAAGTATTCATTTTATCTTAGACGGAAGGCACTGCCCCATGACAGTAATCAGACATTTTTAAAATTGTTTAAGGGATTATATTGGCAAAAAATGCAAACACGCTGTTTATCTGGAATTTCCCCGTATGCTGTATGCACAAAATAATGATTATGTATCGATTTATAACCTTTAGTTACCAGATAGTTAAAGACTTAACAGTAACTTTAAACTTTATACGTCACGCATTAAAGTATTGAACAATGTTTACCCTGAACTCCATAAACTTTCCGAGCATATACGGAATTATTATTTAGGGGCGATGCATGTAGTACAGTGGTCAAGAACATGACTTTCGATCCAAAGGTTGTGGGTTTGATCCCCGTCTGGGGCAAGATTTTTTCATGACCTTCCAGGCGCAAAGTACTGGTCTCATCCAGGAACCGTCGAGAAGGATTAGTATAAGTTGTGAAAACTTGTTTTTCGACGTAAAATAAATTAAATAAATAAGTTAAATAAATATGTCAATTTATTGAAAAATAGAAAATGGCAAGGCCTGAAAACGAGTATGCCTGATGTTGTACAATGATTGATTGAGAAATCAGAAAGCGGTTCGTTAAAAATGGCAATGTAAACAAAATTAAAAAGGTGGCTTTTAAAACCTGGTGTAATGAGGTGGTTATATAATTAGACACTTTAGACGCGTATATCTCTAAGTTATAGGTATATCATCATGCTGGTGTGTGTAATTAGGACAGGGAATTAGGGGTAAAATGCCAATATACTCCCTTTAAGTATAAGCAAAATATTACCAAAACATTACAATATAGCATGTTGATTTTCATCTTGTTTTCTACAGGATGTTTTCTGTCCAGGCCTCAACACATCAAGCTGACGAGATGTTTGTCAGTGCTGGTAAACAGTGCACTGCTAACAGTCTTGTTGCCATGCTTTGGGCTGCAAAAAATCCACCATCTTTTTGGACATCAAGAGACTTAGACAAAATTTTGCATGATGGTGATCATTTATATCAATCAATTGGGATAGACAAGTTCTTGCTTGTCTGCGAACTACTTTCAGAAACTTCTCAATTTCGGATGAAGCTGACCCAATCTTACAGTGGTACTGTACAAAGGGAAGTGACAGACATGCCGTTTTATACCTTGTACGATTCTTTACAAAAGATGAATCAGTTCTGTTTCCTGACAGTAGATTGTTACACCATGGCTGTCATTAAGACGAGGGATGGACGGTATTATTTATTTGATTCCCATAGCCGCAATGATTGTGGGATGCCCTGTGCAGATGGGAAAGCAAGTTTAACAGTACACTCTTCTTTAAGAAACTTTGTTAACTATGTTTGTCTTTTGACTTCAGTTCTTTTCACCAACAGAGAAATATGTTTTGAGGTCAATCATATATTATTTTCGAAAACAATGAAAGCTTTCAAACTGATCTACATGTTGATGAATCTGTAAGTGAATTTTCAGGATTTTCAACTATGAGTGAGGGAGAATATACATGTCATCTGTATTTGATAGAAGAAAAGAAAAAGCAAGTATTGCATGACTTAGATGTCAATTTGTCGTCAGAGTGTTCAGAAAGAGACACTGATATAGGGGACTGCAACAACGCATCATCTTCTGTAGGGAAAAATGAATATGGAACTAATCATGGTAGCCAAGTATATGATGACAGTGCAGTGAAAGAGAATGCTGGAGGTGGTGGTGCAGTGAAAGAGAGTGCTGGAGGTGATGGTGCAGTGAATGAGAATGTTGGAGGTGGTGATGGTGCAGTGAAAGAGAATGTTGGAGGTGGTGATGGTGCAGTGAAAGAGAATGTTGGAGGTGGTGATGGTGCAGTGAAAGAGAATGTTGGAGTTGGTGATGGTGCAGTGAATGAGAATGTTGGAGGTGGTGATGGTGCAGTGAAAGAGAATGTTGGAGGTGGTGATGGTGCAGTGAAAGAGAATGTTGGAGGTGGTGATGGTGCAGTGAAAGAGAATGTTGGAGTTGGTGATGGTGCAGTGAATGAGAATGTTGGAGGTGGTGATGGTGCAGTGAAAGAGAATGTTGGAGGTGGTGATGGTGCAGTGAAAGAGAATGTTGGAGGTGGTGATGGTGCAGTGAAAGAGAATGCTGGAGGTGGTGGTGCAGTGAAAGAGAATGTTGGAGGTGGTTGTGATGGTGCAGTGAAAGAGAATGCTGGAGGTGGTGATGGTGCAGTAAAAGAGAATGTTGGAGGTGGTGATGGTGCAGTGGAAGAGAATGTTGGAGGTGGTGATGGTGCAGTGAAAGAGAATGTTGGAGTTGGTGATGGTGCAGTGAAAGAGAATGTTGGAGGTGGTGGTGACAGTATAGAGAAAAATGATGTTGGAAGTTGTGATGACAGTGTGATAGATGATGTTGTTTTTGTAGTAAATGATACTGTCGGAGGTGGTGGTGAAGATATTGAGAATGAGAATTTTGGCAGTAGTGCTGATCATAATGGTATAGAAAATGATATTTTTGGAGGTGGAAGTGATGGTGAAGTGAAATCAAATGTTGGTGGTGATGGAGTAATGAAAGAGACTGTTGAAGGTGACTGTGAAGTGAATTATATTATTGGAGGTACAAGTAGTGGTGATGGTGTCGTAAATGAGAGTGTTGGAGGAGGTGATGACAGTGTAGTGAATGATATTGTAGGAGGCGTTGGTGACAGTGTTGTAAATCAGAGTGTTGGAGAAGGTTATGTTACTGATAGGGGTGGGGGAGTTAGTTGTAGCAGTGATAGGGGTTTTGTATATGAACATACCCAAGGTGTTATGAGGACTGGATCAGGTGATAGAGTTATTGATATGGATACAGAAGAAGTTGACATTTTGATAGATGAGAATTTGGTAAATCTTAATAACTCCGCTGAATTTCTTCAATCTATTGATATTGAAACTTTCAGTGACAATAACGACAGTGATACTATAGATTATGTGATAAGCCATAGTGATGTGAGTGACATTGAAGACAATATGCCTTTGAGTTTTGTTTCCAAACAGAATCAGAGGGTTTTTAAAGGGCGTAGACACAGTAGATTTTTAGGAAGTACATCTACAGAGATTCCAGTCTCTGGTGTAGATCAGACACAGAAATCAAAACAAGCAGTTAGTTGTGAGTATGTTAAAGAAAGTGGACGGGGACGAAAGAGGGTAGGGGATGAGTCAAATTGGAAAGTAAATAGAGCGAAACAAAGACGTAATGAAGGGAAGAGTTATATTAATAGGTATGGTAAGATTGTTAAGAGAAGAGTGTTAAAACCAGCATGTGGTGATAGGTGTAGGTTTAAATGTTCAGAACACCTGAATTCAAATGAGCGGGAAGAGATTTTGCACTCATATTGGCAGTTGGGTTGTTTAACCAGGCAGAGACAGTTTATTGTAAAGTTTGCAAGTAAATCTGAGAAATGCAGAGGTAGAAAAAAACTAGTATCACGCAGGAAATTTTCATACAAATACCACTTGCCAAACCCTAGTACAAATTCGTCTATTCATGTATGCAAACTTTTTTTCCTGAACACTCTGGACATCTGCTACTCATCAATAAGTACGGCCATTCCAAATTAAAGCTACAAGGGGTGGTAGATAAAGAAGGCAGAGGAAGGTCTAGTGGCAGCAGGGTAAATGCAGTACCTGATAGCAAGCTTAATGTTGTCAGAGACCACATCAAGTCCTTTAGGACAATTGATTCACATTACTGTCGTAAAGACACAAATAGGCAATACATTGACCCTACACTAAGTGTTCAAAAGATGTATGAACAGTACTGTGACCATTGCCACACTCTTACAATTGAAACTGTGCCCATTCACACTTATCGCAAAATATTTAATACTGAGTTTAATATCAGTTTTCACAGGCCAGTTAAAGACCAGTGTGATCTTTGTACTTCATTTGGAAATGCAACTGGAGAGTTAAAAGATCAATTGGAAGCAGAGTACAATGAACACATCAGAAACAGCAAATTAGCCCAAGAAAACAAAGTCTATGACAAACATTTAGCACTGACAGATAAGGCTGTTACTGTTGCTTGTTTTGATTTAGAACAAGTTTTGCTAACCCCGCAAGGAAAATCCTCAGCATTTATTTCAAAAGGAGACTGAACACTTTCAATCTTACAATTTACAATCTTGGTACAAGGGATGGCCATTGCTACATATGGGACGAGACTATAGCTGGTCGAGGTGCATGTGAAATTGCCTCATGCGTATATAGTTTTATTAAAGAAAGAGCTCGCTTAGGATGTAAAAGGTTCATCTTTTACTCAGACAATTGTTCGGCTCAGAATAAGAATAGGTTCTATATTACTATGATCTGGTTCTGTCTCAAAAAATTTAACTTGGAATCAATTGAACACAAATATCTTGAGAAAGGGCACACCTTCAATGAAAATGACAGCATTCATGCTGCTGTAGAACATGCATCTAGACATTTGAATGTGTACACAACATCTCAGTGGGCGGCAATTGTACAGACCGCTAGACGCAAACATCCATATAATGTTTATGAGATGTCTTTGCACGACTTTTATGATTTTAAAGTCTTGTCAAAGTGTTTGAAAAATTTTGATTTGAGTGAAGAAAGACAGAAAGTGTATATGAGCGAAATACGAGTGTTAAAAGTAGAGTTTGAAGAACCCAACAAGTACAGTTTTAAATATGCTTATGACAGTACTGTCATCAAAGTGGTAAATCTAGTGTCACGTATTCAACGATCAAGTACCAGTATACCTGACCCTAATGTACTTAATCTTAGTTTTCTAAGAAGTGACTATATAAAAATTAGTTACAACAAATACAAGGACTTATTTCACTTTGCCTGGACAATATTATTCCTGCTGCAAACCATGTTTTCTAGGTAATGTTGCCACATGAAACCAGTTACTGTACTGAGCAGGCAGATGCACACTTATCTGTTTGATGAACATTGTGTGCATCAAGTATATACATGCAAGAATTAAACAATTTGACAGTTCAGTTGTATGTGTTACGAGGATGTCTAATGTACCGCAGTAATCAATCAGACTCAAAAGTTGCAATGGAAACTTGTTAGAATATGAATGATTTTCTTTTGCAATATACACTGAACCGAAAAAGAAACGCCCCGGTTGTATTTTTGTAAATAGCAAGATACATATTAAGCCCTGTGATTAATTTCATTACATTGATACGGTCAATGATTTTATCGACTAATCACATGACTGTTATGTTAAGCCATAACAGCCATAAAAAGGTACAATATGTAGATTTTGGAAAAAAATACATTTGATATTGAAAAAAAAAATCAATTTTCTAGAAAAGGGCATTTCTTTTTTGATTCAGTATACATGCAAATGTGTATAAGCAACATTATAATTCCAGTAAAATCAACTTATATCACTAGATTGCAATAATAGTGGTGCATTACCACCTGACTTTTATAGCTTGTGGTTTGATTTACATATAATACACATGTATGTTTTATCACATTACTGTGCACTATAATTATGTAAACATGTTAGTTTTTATCCATACTTTTTTATGGACACATTGCTTAAGAGATTTCACTAAAATATGCTTGTTATCAAGTATGAGTGCCACTTTAAATCTTGTGACAATTAAGTGATTTTTATTAGTTATACCATCAGGTAAACAGTAGAATGAAGTATATACACAGTAAATTTGGATCAATTACCTTGTGATTATGTTTCAAATTCTGATCTATAGTAAATAAATTTGTATTTTACTTCCCCCCCCCTCCCCCCATTAAAAATTAACCTGACAATTTTGTGGCAACAGTCAGTCATTTACTTGTGTATCTATATCATCCTTGTAAAATTATTTCAGTAAGGCAGTTTACCAAATAAAACCAGTCCTGGATGGCCATAAATTATCTTTAAGAAACTGCCATTGTCAAACTCCTGACCCTGGATCAGTGAAAGGTTGTGCCAACAATCTTAACGGCTTGATCACGGATGAAAGTCTTCTTCAAAGTGCTTTAAATCCCAGTATTTACTATCAAAAAATCAATTAAACTGTCAAATATTAAAACTTTTTCACAAAATTATATGTGTAACTTACATTTGAAGACTTTCCTATATGTCAGCATTTTAAACGTGAAAAAGGTCTATGTGACGTTTCATCCAGAAGTATAAAATTTTATTACAGAAACCTGTTAAATTCTTCTAGTATATGAAAAATGGCTATTTAAACTGAAACTGAGATTTTAAAATAGTGCACATACACCTTTTTCGCATTTAAACTTTTCCGCATTATTCTTGTTTTTTAAGTGTGAAACTGTTCTAAGTGACATTTATTCCAAAATCTGTGTTTTCGTGGGGTGTAATTAAAAACAACTTAATTATAAGAAGAGATTGATATGGTTTCCCTTATTTTTTGCCAAGAGATTGGGTAAGTATACATTTGGTTGTAAATAAAATGAATAGTTATTATTTTTTTCTCTGTAAAATTTTAAAAAATACCAATTCATATTCGATTAGCCCTCATGCATGAAGTTGATATTGATTTATCAACCTTGAAATAGCCTCAAAATGCCAGCCATCATTAAATTGGGAACATTTGTGTCTATGAACTTTACAGCATTATATGGAAAGTTGTTCTGTAGAATCTTTATCAGCCCCAGACACTTTGAACTTTTGTAACTGTCAAATACCCAAGAACTGATTGAATCTGAAATGACATTTTACATTCAATCCAAAATTGTTAATAATTAATGAAGTTATCCAACTCTTGATTCCAATCAACTAAACTTGCTAATTTCAGCTCAGGATCTGCTTAAAAGTGTGAGGATTTTATGCCTTGTGTATTTTGGAGTTTAAGTTTTTATTATGCCCCCAAAGCTAGCTTTGGCAGGCATAATAAAATTGGATCGCCCTTCTGTGTGTTTGGTGCGTGTGCATCCAGCATTTTCATTTCCAGACAATAACTTTGTCTTGCATGCATACATTTCAATATTATTTTGCATCAATGATCTCCTTGAGAAGACAGAGTGACGTGTGAAAGATCCAGGTCTGTTACTCAAAGGTCAAGGTCACAAACAGATCAAAGGTCATAAAATGGGATATTTCCTCAGTTTCTGGACTGTCTTGGATGGATATTTATATAACTTGGTACCAATGATTTCCTCGAGAACCAGGAGTGTAGCTTAAAAGATCCAGGTTTGTAACTCAAAGGTCAAGGTCACAATCACAGATCAAAGGTCATAAAATGGGGTATTTTTCAGTTTCAGGACATTAACTCTGTCCTGGATGGATGGATATTTATCAGTGATCTCCTCAAGAAGTCATTATGTTGTGCGAAAGATCCAGGTTTGTAAATTAAAGGTCAAGGTCACAATCACAGATCAAAGGTCATAAAATGGGGTATTTTTCAGATTCCGGACATTAACTCTGTCCTGGATGGATATTTATATAACTTGACATCAGTGATTTCCTCAAGGAGCCTAAGTGTCACCTTTGTTGATAGAGCTATTGGGTATGGGGACCAAGGAACACTCAATTCTACTGTACATCAAGTATGTGCTAAATCTGCTAAAATGACAAAACATTTCTGCGTCGAAGCAACTCTTTGGGAGCATATGTCACTGACTGTGACAGTTCTTGTTTCATCATCACTTAATAATAAAATATTATATGAAGTTATGGCTTAAATTTTCCTAGTGGCAGTATGGGTCAGAGCATCAGCCGGGGAATTTGGTAGTCGTGGGTTCTATCCCTGGCTGTGACATACCAAAGTCGTAAAAATGGCACTGGTATAGCTTCCTTGCTAGGTGCTCAACACGTAAGGGTTGTTCTAGGACTGGTAGCTATGGTGTTGGGATAATGTGACTAGATGTTGTATCATGCCACATGTCTTCAGTGTGATACTGCAGACTGTAGTAGCACTACATTTTCCTCAAGTTGACATAGTTTAATACTGTCAGTGGGAATTAAATTAAACAAAACAAACATACATACATTTTCTGAGTAGAACCTCAAGGTGTAGAAATCTTAATATTTTGTAAACCAGTCACACCACCTGAGGCAATTGGCGGTATGTTTAGCCCTTGGACAAAACAAAAACAGCCACAAAACAACAACAACAACAACAATACTGAAATGTTTGAGTAGTAAGGTCTATATTGATACATAACATCCAATGGCTGTCCGTTTTCCTTATCAGATTTGTAACAATATTATTCTCCTTCATTTATAGATGAAATTAAACAGGGCCTTAACTTACAAGGCTTATTACTTTGATTCTCTTTATAGTTCAGGTCAGTTGTCAGCATGCCAACTTTTGTTAAATGTATCATTTTGAAATATAATGGGCCTTTAACCAATATATCCAGCTCTTTTTAAAACAATTATCAAATCTCTGACGAACCTGATTAGCAGTTAGCCTTACTTCAGTTTTCAGTGAGCTACTTAATTACAGGTTGATATTGTTTTATATATTCAAGTTATATACTTAAAGAGCATTTTGTAATTACTGGGTAAATAAGTCAAGACAATAGATATTTTTATATTAAGTGCTTTAAATTAAGTATTGGTTCTGCTTTATTTATTTTTTTGTTTTATTAGCAGAATACATTAACTATTGTATATAAACTAAAAAGATGTTTACCAAGCTGGTTTGCTACCGCAATATTCTATTTCCTACAGGAGAGATTTTAAAGGGTACCATGCATTACATTTCAAATTTTAAGACCAAATCTGTGTAAGCATTTTATAGATGATCATTCTGATGGCTTGTTTATGTATACTCAGGTTTTCCAATAATCCACACCACTAATTGTCTTATTAATTGTTTCCATTAGAATACTTCTGGCAGGAATTCATCATATTAATTTGATTCTCTTATATTTTAGGTCAATTGTCAGTTTGCCAACGTTTGTTGAATGTATCATTTGTTACTTGTCCTCATAGATTTACATGCAAACTGATTATCATATTGTTATAATGTGCTGTTATTTGATTTTATAGGGCAAAGATTGGTCAAGTAGTAAAACATGTTTAATTTAAATATCCATCAAGAATTTGTCGTACGTATTTGATTCCCTTTGTATTTTAGGTCATCAGCTAGATGTCAGTATGCCAACTTTCTATGCTTCTGGAAGGGAGAGCATAGTTGCTGCTTTGTCCGTCTGTCATAATTTTGTCCGGAGCATAACACAAAAACTATGAGAGGTATTGACATGAAACTTCATAGGTACATAGATCTCAATGAGGAGAAGTGCAGTGTTCAAGAGCTGCAGCTCTGTTTAGCATAATTTAGGAGTTATTGCCCTTTGTTATTTTTCATACTTAAATTTTGTCAGGAGCACAACTTGAGTTGATGTGCAGTCCACAAAAGTACAATTCTTGATATTAAAAAAAACAACAGAAACCCCTTAATCTCTGATGCCTTCTTGCTGCCCTTTGTCATACATATTTTTTCCCTTTGTAATACTGTATTATGATATTTAGTTGAACACATTTATTTGAAAGAAATATAAAAAAAGGCCCTTTTGGAACTAGCATTTATTCGGGGAGCATCCATCGGTTTTACCGATTCTCTTGTGTTAAATTTATTTTCTGTTGGCTGAGTGGTTAGAGTGTTACATGCCCAGGAGTAGGGGGTGGTAGTGGATTAAATCCAAGGCTGCAATATACTTACGTCATTGAAATGGTATGGGTATATTGTCCCTAACACTTTAAAGTTCTCAGTATAATCTTACAGGCTTGAATTTTACCTGTTATACTTAAGTGTTAATACTTAATTCCTTAGATTAGGAAGCAATGCATGCCACCATCCCTGTTTTTAAAAGTATTCAACAACAGTGACAAACACGACAGAAATCATTATCTTCATAATTATTTAACTTGAACTAATATTATTGTTAAGACATTAATTACAAGGGTATTCTCTTTAGAGGAACAAGAATGTTGAAATCGTCCTTCAGTGTTAAAGATTTACTCAGTGCTAGATGTATAATTTGATGGAATTTGAACCTTGGGTATATTTAGTTCTAGGTGCCAGGAAAAAATAACAGGACGTGGCATGATGATCATACTGGGGCTGTACTGTATAGAGCTGCCTCATAGACTGACATACTGCCAGAGGGACATTAAAACCAGTATACACACTTAGTGGAAGAACAAAACAGTGCTGCAAACATAATCTCTAAAGATATACAGTGCAGGAATATTATAAGCAGAAAAATAGTATAGACACACACACACACACACACACACACACACACACTGGTAATTCACACATATATATATACACTCTTCAAACCTTATCTAGAATGCCAAACTAGGTTTATCCTGTTTAAGCCTGACCCTTATCATGCTAAATTTCTCAATTGGACTTATCCTTCCTTTATTTTGGACTTAGCCATAAGTTGTGTATGGGTGTATTGTCTGAATAGCAATCAGTGCAAACCATGATCAGACTGCACAGATGTGCAGACTGATCTTTAGTATGTACTGGTTGCAAAGGCAGTCACAAGTGCTCACAGCATTGTGAGGGTTAAAATGGCTTAGAGACACAAGGTAAACCCATTTAGTCAATTACTGGAGATGTGGCTGAATTATTTAGATGTCCCAGTAATAATACATGATAAAAAGATTTCCATACATTTATCCTATTTATTTAATCTATTTTTGACTTGTAAGTAGAGTTGGAAAGGTAAAAAGTAAAAGATTGTTCACAACTTGACATAAATTTACCAGTTCATCAGATAATAAATCAAACACTGTTCAAGTGATAAGATACTACAAATTGACCTGCTCAGTCTCAAACATGGTAGGGGTGATTGCTTATGATATGTAGAAGATATCTTTTATCAGCTTGTTCACAGATGATCGGTAGATGTAAACCATGTAAGACAATTGCCATTAGCAATAAAACTCCTACACTGGAAAGGGCCTTTTCACACTAAATAGAAAAAATATCAATAGTTTTTGTAATATTGTTAATAATACATGAAGGTATGTTTTAAACAACATATTTTTGTGTGGACAGGGATCAGGTGGTGGTCAAAATAGTACACAGGCATGTAGTTAGTGAAGGCAATATCCAGGACAGATCCAAGTTCATAGGTAGGCTACTTTACCAACTGTTTGAATCTTCCCTTTCAATAGCTAGGGGAAAAACTATGCAAAAAATAAGGGAATAATATTTTCAATATATTAAAAGAACATTCTTATAAATGCACCTTGCTGTGTAATCTGTAATATTTATCTAAGTTGGATAGGTTCTGTATAAGTTCATAAGTAACTGGAAGAAAAAAATTCAAGAGAATAAACAATATGCTATATTTTCTTAATAAAAAGGGTAACACTTTTGTCAATATTAAAAGGAAAGAGCTATGGAATGTATTGTGTAAACTAACAATTACTTCACTTAAATTTGTATAAAGTCTCAATCAAATGCATCAGTAGGTTCCAGAAATATTCAAGGAAATGTAGACTTTTGGAAACTTTTCAATTTGAAAAAGTGGTGAGATCAAAGGTCAGGGTCATAATACTGTTGACATGACAATGACAAGACGTGAACTGGGCTTTTGAGTCTCAAAGCTTGTCCCAAGTTTAAAATGGTTATCTGTCAGGCTTCAAAAGAACATAACCATTTTTGTAATATTTCAAGTCTATTTGTTGCCATTATATAATATGGTATCCCGGAATCAGGTGCTTGGGATATTGACATGCCACTTCCGCAACATGGTGTCTGTTTTGTTTTCTGGGTAGCAAATTTGAAAATTAAGTCTGTTAACTGAGCATGTGCGCAAGAGTAATCATGTGATCAGTCATGTGACAGCACGCAAAAATAGAAATTCTAAATATAGGTTCAATACCTTTCATAATGCTGTTTGCCATTTTTTTAACAAAGCTAGAAATTATATTTGACCATGCATCTGTCGATGGGTATTGAAAGACGTAATACACACAGATAGTTATAAAATCAAATTCTTAGTCAATGACTGTAATTCTGTTAACATGCAAGCTGTTAAGGTAAGATACCTGTAATGGTTCTGCTACATTTTGGACCTCATGGCCTTTCAAGGAGATAATCAAGGTGTCCTAATGTTTCATTAGGGTACCTTGGTTATCTTGGTAGAGGTGAAATGGTCCAAAATGTTGCAGAACCATTGCAGGTATATTACCTTAAATACTGTTTATATTTACACAATATGTCATGTTCTGCACATTTTTTAGGGGAATGTCTCACAGTATGCATGATGACTTCTTATAAATAAAAAATAAACATTACCCTGTATGAGTGATAATATAATTATCTGATTGATCCAATATGGTTTGAGTAAATTGGCTCATTATAAAACCCAGGAAGACTCCTGTTTATAGTTTGTCATGGAATCAAAATAATTATAATGCTTAATTAAATCTTAAAAGCATTGTGTCATCTAAATGTTATATATAGCCAAACTTTGGAATACCTAGAATTTGAATTCATCATAAACTTTTAGTTTGCAACTGGTTCACAAAAAATATGTTGACCCAATATTCTGTTTGTTGAATTTAATTAATGTAACGGTGGCTTAAAAATGTATGACATCCATGATATAATTTACAATTTATTTACTGTTTTTTGTGAAGTAGAATATAACATCAGAGTTACTGAGTATGACACAAGATTTGAATACACATGGCGTGTGTGTCATTATAATCAGAACTACCCCTAACCTTGTATGCCCATGAGATGTATACAAAATACTCAAAAATCAATTTGCTCACTTTTTGTAAACAGACACTTCATTTTTACTATAATTGAAAACTTTGTTTGCATATTGACATCTCCTTTTAGTGGGCTATTTGATAAAATGAAGCAGTTCATTGAATTGCCCAGCCGTCTATCGTCCCTCTGTGAATGTGACAATGCTACCTGGCAGGGCTCAAATTGATTTTCTGCGTTTTTTTATGTTTCCGGTTATCCTGGTTAAAACATGGGATGAAGTTTGTATAGGTAACTTTCATTCAGAGTTGTGTTTGTGATTAGTAAAACATACATGAAATTGGAACGGAAATTAAGTAGAAATAAGTATACTTTGTGTGTCAAGATACTTTGACATGTCATTATTATTTGACTGGTATTTGGCGCATTAAAGGGAACTATTTTGCCGAAGTTCAAGCGTGAAATGTGTGATTCTTTTTCAGACAAGAAAATTGTTCTGTGTCAGGAGATATGTTGATAGGTAAAATACACAAATTATACTTTAAAAAGGTTGATACAACTGTATTATTCTTGGTTAATCAGGTAGCCAATTTCATTCAATGTCACACAACTGATACATTCATCATTTTTACATCACTGAATAAAAAAAACTTTTTTTTTTTTTATTGTAATATAATATCTTTGTATTTTAATAGTCCATATAAAGAAAACAGCATTTATTATTTAGATATGGAAATTGACTTAAACGTTCATGACATTGAGAATAAATTTAGATATATCATAGTATACGTATTTGATAATAAATTTTGCTACACAAGATTTGATCTACACATAGTAATATTATTTTGTTTCTGTAGTTAAAATTGAGTACTGTTCTATATCATGCAGTAACGAAAGAAAATATACAATACTGGTAGATTAAAACTACCAGTTAAATAAAGATACATGAAATTGAAATCTTCATATAAATAAAGAGCATTGTTTTCATTTGTATAAGGTACTAGTATAGTGGACACACAGTTCTATATAATTGTGTATGAACTTCTTCCTTCATAAAGTGCTATTAACCCTTTCCCTCATAGAGGAAACCATGAAAAGACCTATGCGAACAGCATAAAACCAGGCTGATCAGGTTTTATGCTGTTCGCTGCTCCTCAGTGGTCTGGAAATGAGGATTTTGTAATTAAATTTGGTAAGGTTTAACTGTGGATTTCTGCAGATCAGGCTTTATGTGGTACCTATTGAGTGCGTTAAAATGAGTCTATATGAGGGAAAGGGTTAAAAACACATCCTGTATACAAGTATATGTTTTTCAGACTGAGAATTGTTTTTCACTTAGGTCTAACATGGAGTGAAATGATGTATCCAAGTAGTCTTTGTTTTAACCCTTTACCTCATGAATATCCAGGTACAACTGCATGACTTGATGAATCTTTAAATATGGTAAATGAAACAAATGGGACTTTCCTTTGCCAAACAGACTGTGAAGATTCTGAAATTCAGGTTTGTCAAACATACAGAGGAGACCCTGATCAGACAGCCCTCATGTTTGCTAATGGGTCAAAAGCTGGAGAGGTATTAAAGTTCTGTAATATAATTATGTTAATGCAGACCCATTAGGCCAATACAAGTAAATCTGTGTTTAGAGCAATGGTCTCAAAAAAGTTACCTAGGGAAGGGTAGTGTTGCCTGAAAAACAGAATTTTTTTTATGGCCTTTAAGGTATAGGTATGGCGGAAAGAGGGTAATATGTTAACTATATATTGGACCATGCACATTTTAATTGTATGACATTTTACAAGTTAATAATGTGGGTACGTGTTAGCTGATATGAATATTAATGTCAGTTATGAATTTTTTTTTTATTCGCATTATAATGGAGCATGTAGTAATGGATCTATGGTGTACTGTATTGTAGTGTAGACAGAGGTGTATGTCTGTTGGCCAGGTAAACCGAGTCACTGTTTGCTCAGATTGCAAAACTGGCTCATTTCTCTGATATCCAATACACACTGCAGAATTCAGACTTATATAAATATTGATATGGCAAGACATTTGTAGGGTTTTAGTCCATGCATATTTAAGGTATGAAATGGTTAGCATTGGGTAAACCATAAGGTTTGCTTTGATATCTGTATATTGTGTTGTGTATGCATGTAAAACTCTGTAGAAAACCTTTGAGGAAAATGGAGCTGGATGGGTTATTTAGATAGAAATCATTTTGTTTCAAAAGGTCCTGTTATGTTGATATTAATTTGTAAAAAATACTTAAACCTTTTTACATTCTTTGTCAGATTTAGTTTATATTCACAAATTAATGCATTTTTATTGTGACAGGGGGTCCTTTGCACTGATTTACAGAATTAAAACTTTAATTGTAATTATGTGACCTTCACATTCACTTATTAGATTTAAGAAAATCATTTGGTTCTCCGTGACGTTTTCTGATACATAACATTCCAGGTCATTGATAAGGACAGGAATACAGGTCCTTCCTTGATATTTTCAGATCTTATTACATATATCATTATATTTATCATTATGATTTTGTAATATGTAATCAAGAAGAAGTAAATGTTAAAATCATATTCATCATGTTTGAATATCAGGCCTTGAATTTTGACTGATAGTGTATTGATCATGAAAATATGTCTTATGCATTTTAGTGTATGCACATTCATAAATGGTTACAAAATTGGTCATGGCCGCGAAATATTGAGATAAGCCCTTAACTTCTCAGACGTGACCGGTGGGTGTATAATCTAATCATTGGATAAGTATGTATCTAGCTGCTTTCCTCAGTGAACTGTAAGCAATTCTGAATGTTGGTAAATAGAAATTATTAAGGATGATTCACACTTAATCCAGTTCAACATAGACAGTGGAGGTTTCAGCTTGTAGAAGTGTTAATACTCATTATGAGATATTTGTTAGGTAATTCGGTGATGATCAGGTATTTGATTTAGAAGGTATAGTAACACGAGATCCCCATGCGAGGCCCCACCCCCCTCAGTCTTGTGTCCTGGCAGGTACTCATAATCAGATGAATAAAACACGCCAAACATTGAAGGATATAAATACCATTGCGTGGTATTACTGCTTTCAGGGTAATAATTAATGAGTATGTAATGGGATTATTATGCCAGAGTAATTTCCTAAGTTTTGTCATTCAGAAGTGTGTAATGTACACCAATAACAAACTCCGGTTTACAAAGACCCGGATGAATAGAACTGCGCATATTGGACCAGCCACAGGTTTATTGGCCTTACAAGGTATTGGCCATAATTGTGATGGTGAAATATGAATAGGAGCCCATGAAAATAAGGCGTATTGTAGTGGAAAATATTATATTGAATTGTGTACTTTACGGATTGCTCACAATAAAAAAGGTCATTGATTTTAAGTAATAAGGTTGATTTTAAAATATAATTAGGCATTCAAACTCAAAAATGGCATATTTAGGTCTTGGCATTATAATGATTTCAAAATTTGCATTCATTATATTTTTAAAAAGTCTGTGTTTTACATTGAATGGACTGCCATGAATCTTGGTCCATTTCACTGGTAATATTTTACTGGCAGACCTAAGGATGACACTTAAATCTAAAAAGTGACCCGAGTTTGTGACTTTTTAGCACGACTATTTGAAGAATATGAGAGCTATTGTAGTCACCCTTGCGTTGGCATTGGCATTGCAGCTCTTGGTTAAAGTTTTGCATACAAGCTACTATTAGCCTTATATCTCAATAACCATTCATGGTATTGACTTGAAATGTTATGAATATGTTAAAGGGCATCAGACAACCAAAGTAGATAACACCTGATGGAATATATTACAAATTCTGGCCCCTTTTTAACTTAGAAGTTTTGGTTAAAGTTTTGCTTGCAAGGAATTTCATGCTTATATTTCAGTAACCAGGCTTGGGTTTGATTTGAAACTTCTTTAATATGTTCAATGG
>CM037777.1:101280398-101330398 GCA_021229015.1 Solen grandis | reverse complement strand
TATCACGCTTACATTTTTTAGCACCTTTCTTGTGATCATGGTACGTCTAATACATATGTTCTGCATTTTATTTTGTTTCCTTTTTCAATACCTACCAGGAACCCCCACTATCCCTGGTAGGGGGCGGTGCTATAGGAGTTACCTAGTAAGTCCGTCCGAATGTGCTCTGTCTCTAGTCCTATTGCAATATATCAGGGTGTTTTTTTATTTTTTCTTAGCATAAATATTTATCTAATGAAGGGGGAGTTTGCAAAAACCAGATTGTTTTCCTCAACGGTGAAATGTTTTAAAATGTTCTTGGTATTTAAAAGTAAAAAGGTAGCATATTTGTTGATTATGATATAGTCAGTAGAATCTCTGTTTTCAAAGAAATTCAATATTAAACTACCCGCGATCGTTATTCTTACAGAATGACTTAATTATGGGCGTTAAACAAATCAGAAGTCGATTAATTGAAAAATATCATTAACCTCCTCTACAGCGGGTCTTCGATTATTCTAGGCATTCAATAAAATGTTTGACAATAAGTCTACCATGTAAAAAATGTCGCCAAGCTCAAAGAAGTATAGTATGGTGGCTGCTCACTGGTCGCGTTTGCGCTATTTGAAAAAAAATCGGGGCGTTTTACTGCACTTATGAACAAATAAAAAGTAGGCATTTTTGATACAAGACATTGTGCATATCTCAACTAAAGTTGCCGTCTCAACGACGCACCATAGCGACAAACTAGCGCGCCGCGATTTAGCCTTGTCATACGAACTTTAACTCCAAAATATAATTTGTAATGAAACTATTGCAAACAGAAAAGTGTAATTTTCAAGTTACAATATCAAGATTGCAGAAAGCATTTTGAAAATGTCGTAAGAATTTTGTAAAAAATAATAAGCAGAGTAAAATAATGATAAGCATTGTGAATCCTAAATTAGCAAAAAAAATGAACTGGATGATACCCCCACCCCCATAAGAAACAAGGCACTGGTGAGGTTGGAACTCACTGTTCTATAGGAAGACGAGTCAAAGAGGCCAAAGATAGAAAGACAGCTAAGTACATCAAAGAGTGGAAGAGTGTTGTCAACGAGACCGGAAGAATTGGTGCCTACCGGTAGAAGTCGGGGCAGATGCTTTGCTTAACACTCACTGTGGAAGTCAGCAGAAAGAACCGGTTGGTTTTTGGCTGCGAGTAGGCAAACATAACTTGCATCTCAAATGGAAAATGGAGAAAAAGGGCAAGTAATATGAAAGAACCATAAAACAAGTTTAAGCCTACCAAAAGTTCCTTCCAGGGCATTTCTAAACTATTGAAGTATGAATGAAAGCTGTTTTTCAGCATTTGCATATAGAAGGATAACCTTAGAGTACGAAAAGAAAAACTGTATTGGTGGTTTGAACATTTCTCTCCAAGTCAAACCATTCTTAATTTTCTTCTTTTTCTTTAAATCATGGTAGCACAGGAAATGAAGCAAGAAATTCAAGGATTTAAATAGGGCTAATTTTAATTTAGGCTGACATCGAATTTTTTTAAAAGGGGACAACACGAAGCCGTAATTTAAACCTATGCGCACCTGCTAGACTGACTAAAATGGCCGATAAAATGGCGGACATCACGTGAAAATAAAATTGCGGATAAATGGCGGTTTCTGCATCACGTCACTTCCGATTGGACCCCGTCTTATCGTAGGTATCCTGAGGCAAATCAGATACTAAGCGGGATAACATCTCCGCAGGAAGCGAATCTGAAACTGTCAAGTTGAAATGTATGATAAAGATGTTCCTTCCCATGGGAAGGAACAAAAATAATGCTGAGAAAAATAGCTAAAAGTTTTGGGGTCAAGTTTTTTTTTTATTAGCGCACTTCTGGAGAACATTCGGGCCAAAACTTTCAAAAAGACACACCCTTGATTCCCAAACTGACTGCTTTAACAATTTTTTAAAAGAAATGTATTATGGTTTGCAATCTGACGAAATATGGGGGAAAAATATTATAAAAGCAAGCCTCTCATTTAATATAGTGCTTATCAATATAAAAATTATATCATTAAATTGTTTTCTGTATTAAACTAAACTATTTTAGCTCTTATACATAGTATGGTATAGGCATATCATTTCAGTTACTTAACACGGAAAAAAAGCAAACATGTAATGCTATAAAAAGCACGGGGACGAGAATCACGTGATCTCTGTTTGGATAAAGTAGTGAAAAAAAATGGCGACAGGTGCGTTTCCTCCTCAAAATTGCGGCATTTGCTTCATTAACGAACATGTTTCGATTATTTAAAGAACCTACGTTTCTAGAGTACCTTTCTACGGTCAGGTAAGTACCATTTTCATTGCATCAATTCTTGTAGATTTCTTAAGCAAACCTGCAGCAAAGTTGCGATCGACAGAATTCGAATTTTTTCGTCACGAAAATTCTCATCCTGTTAGCAGAGAAAGACGTAACAAATGTCGTACAAATGGGTACGTTAACGAATTTCATCGCGCCAAATTTTAATTGCAATTGCATGTTATTATTTCAGGTCTAACATTGACAATTCAAACATTATCCACACACACCCTGTACATCGGTGGTTCATCAATGGTAAAACTCCATGTGCTTTATCTAAGTATTAGACATATTTTTCGTCAAATTAAGAAATTTACTAAGAAATTGAATATAACCGTAAGGATGACTTATTTCTGTCATTTCGTGTAGGTGCATGGAACACGACTCCAATCAGCATCGTACAAGGTGAGCTACACAGGGGAATGGAGTGTCACTGTTGGGGAGCAATCATGTTTCAAAATCAAGATATCCATTTCTGTTATAAGGTTAAAATCTGAGAAAGTCGATTTTTGAAACATAATAAAATCGTTTTGAAGAACATAACTTTTATTAATGGTTAATTAATTATAATTTATTAATCACCTGGATGGCAGCATTCAGGTATTACGCCAAAAACATGTCAAGGTTTCTAAACCTATATACAGGGAAATAATAGCGTGCCGTACCATTTGGCTATGGCCCAAACATAAAAAAAGAATTTTGCTTTTTCTACAGTACTTTTTTAGCCCCCTACCGGTGTTTACACCAAAGGGGCCATAGATTTACCCTCCCCTCTGTCCGTCCGTCCGTCCGTCCGTTCGGATGTTCAGAAATCTGGATCCCGCAATAACTTAAAACTGTTTAAGATATTTTGAAAATTGGTATATGAATAGATGGCAGTATGGAGATTCTGTACGTCAGTTTTGTTTTCTCGGACCAAATTCTGGTTGCTATGGTGACGGAAAAATTATGCACCCACCGGAAGGGGACTCTTGTGTTGCGAGCAAAACCAGTTACTTGTTTTTTCAGCATTTTAAAAATTGTTTAATTTAAATTCAAGCTAAGTCGCCATTTGATGAAAAATACGATAGAGATATATACGTATACGCCTGTAGACCCAAAAAACATACCACTACTCCAGACAGTAACGGGATTCCATAATGTTTTTTATGTCTCGATGGAAGCATTAGGTTTTACCATATGTTTCATAGTCATATATTTTTGTGCATATCTTCTCTTTAAGTTCTAAAAAATTAATTCTCGGTTAGCACGATTTTTATTTCCTTTTTTAAATGCTACGGCAACATTATAAACTTTGTTCGAATTTCATGCTGTGTGTTCCAATAGTTAAATATTCTGCAAGTGTATGGCACTGGGAATTTTCCCGACGTTTTTTCTGGCAGCCAACCCAAATTATAGACAGATAATGTACGAACGTAGCTGCTGGCAACCAAGACCTTCAACACAAGTGGGTTAAGATCGCTCATTCCGAGTTTATGTGTTCCCCGTCTTAGAGTAACGACTTCTACAGAATAGGAACAGAGTAATAAATTTTAATGTTTTCTTTGATATCGGCTTTCCATGTTTTCGGCATCAGTTTTTTTTCTGCATAGGGGGAAAGCCACTTTCTTTCATCCTGGGGGATTTGTAAACTCCAAAATCTATGTTATTAAAACATTAAACATTCCCGGCTTGCAGGCATAAATTTGTATTTATCATTAAATTAACGATAGGAGTAATCAAAGATTCTTAATCATTTTTTGCTCACCTGAGCACAACGTGCTCAAGGGGGACTTTTGTGAGGCCCTTTGTCCGGCGTCCGTCGTCCGTCGTCAACATTTGGCTTGTTAACACCTAGAGGGCCACTATTTTTAGCCCAATCCTCAAGAAACTTGGTCAGAATGTTTCTCTCCATAAAATCTTTGGGCACAAATTAAAAATTGGGTCATGTGGGGTCAAAAAAATAGGTCACGAGGTCAAGTCTTATAAAAAACCTTGTTAACACTCTAGAAGCCACATTTTTAGCCCAATCCTCAAGAAACTTGGTCAGAATGTTTCTCTCTATAAAATCTTGGACAAGTTAAAAATTGGGTCATGTGGGGTCAAAAGGTAGGTCACGAGGTCAAGTCTTATAAAAACCTTGTTAACACTCAAGAGGCCACATTTTTGGCCAAATCTTCATGAAACTTGGTCAGAATGTTTGTCTCCATAAAATCTTGGACAAGATCGACTTTGGGTCATGTGGGGTCAAAATGTAGGTCACAAGGTCAAATCTTAGAAAAACCCTTTTTAACACTCTAGAGGCCACAAATTTTTTGCCCAATCTTCATGAAACTAGGTCAGAATGTTTTTCTCCATAAAATCTTGACAAGTTTGAAATTGGGTCATGTGGGGTCAAAAGTAGGTCATGAGGTAAAACCTAAGAAAAACATTGTTTACACTCCATAGGCCACATTTTGGCCATATCTTCATGAAACTTGGGTCAGAACGAAATGTTTCCATAAAATCTTGGACAAGTTAAAAATTTGGGTCATGTGGGGTCAAAAAGTAGGTCAATATGAAAAACCCAAACATATGGTTGCTCATTTATAATCAGGTGAGCGATTCATGGCCATCAGGGCCCCTCTGTTTTTATTTAGGGAAACTTATCACAAATGAAAATATCATTAGGTCACTGAAATGTAGGGTCCGTTAAAATCGTATTGGAAGTATTGGCTGATTAAATGTACACAGGACATTAACAAAGAGAAAAGTCGGAACCCTTAGTACTGATAAGTTGTTGATAGAACTTTGCAAAGCATTACAACAAAGTTAATAGCACATTTTAGAATGTAATATCTCTGTCAGCAGCATAATAGAATTAAATTATGTACGCGTTTACGCTTTAAGTGTGTAATTGACGAGATAAAACTGGAAATAGAATTAGTGTTTATTAGAAAGAAACAATCTTTTGGGAAAAAAATTTACCCTACGGGGAAAAGACAAAGAAAACAATGGGGAAAAAAGAAAATTACACATCAAACAAGGAACCTGATAAGGTTAACGAGAAGTAATCCCCTATTATGAGATTTCCAAACTTAAGCTTCAGGTTCAAATAATTCCAAATTTTTTTAATTTTCTTATTATAATTATCTAATAATTTAAATTTTTACGTCCATTCAAGAAAAAAAACAAAAAAACAAAAAAAAAAAAAAACACACCTTTTCACATGTATCCGATATCTTCTATGAAGATGGAAAATGAGTACCTGCCGAGAAAATTTAACATGAAAACTACCTAGTTTCAAATGTAAAATCAGATTCTATCGTAACGTCTGATGAATTACTTTAACTTAAATTCTCAACGTTCACATAGTTTCTCAAGCTAGTACGTCACAGTCTCTATTTATAGATGCATGGTTTTGCAGCTGCATGACTGATATCCAACAGAAGCGCGTGACAAAACGACGTTTAAAAATCGATGAATGTCATTAGGCTGTTTCTCGCTTCATGAGTGCTAAGCTTGGAACCATTATCAATGTCAAATACAGCTCTTTTTTCTGCAAATGTCGATAACAAATGTAAACAAACCGATATCGCATCTACGAAAATGGTTAAGATACACGTACAATTACAATAATACCTATACAATACAATACAATCAAACACAGTTTTTTTGGTTTATATTGGGGTTAAATACCCATTGATAAAAATGTAAATTTCTTATACTTGTCTGTTTACATTCATTTCTCGAAAGACGCAAAATGTCTGACAACAAATATAAAGTCAAAATGCTGCCTTCCCTCCACCCACTTCCATTCATTGCGCTCGGCATCTTCAAAACGAATTTATTGGTCATCACGTATTAAATTGTACTTCGATAGTAAAGTCGAAGATAACATAAAAATTAGTGTTTTCGTTCTGATGTGAATTAAATTTTTTTGGGGTGAAATTTGAATATTAGTTGAGATACACTGTTAAACCAGATAAATTCTTAAGTTCATGTGTTTTTTTTCTCAATTCTCCCTATTAACTGTTCTGTTGGACCACATTGTAACAAATCACATTTTTAACACATTACTACTTGATCACATGCAAAACGGGTGTCAAAACGTGTAACGGAAATCAAACACATATGTTACGATTGTGTGACAAGTGTGTTCGCAGCCGTTTTTTTTGATGCAACATTCAATCGCATTTATCAAAGGTCATTTTTTACACAGAAAAGGGAACAAAAAAGTGCATACATGTGTACGAATTAATATTTTTCACCTTTATTTTTCTTATATACGCTATAATATATTATAACAAGAGCTATCAGAGGACAGCACGCTCGACTATTCAAAATGCATGTTGTAAATCAAATGAAATCTATTTCGATTCTCGCTATTCATATCCCCTGTATATAAATAATATCAAAAATGATATATTTTGATAGTCTAATACCCCTAAATATGTTTATGAAGTCTAAAATCAATCCCATGCCTAGTTACTGAGACATAAGCATAATAACACTGCATGAAAAACCTTTAATCAAGTATCCAATTTAGAAAAAGGCCATAAATTGCATAAACAATTCAGTCCAAAGTAGTCCTCCTGGGTTTTCTGATGCCTCTAAACACAATCCTTAGCTTTCTAGTATACCATTTAAAATTTTTCTGTGATAAAAGGTGGATAATAGCTTGCATGCAACCGTTAACCAAAATGTCTAATTTAAAAAAAGTAGCCCTAATTTGCATTAGTCAAAAACTACCCGCCACTAAAGTATAATACCATTGATCAAACCAATGTCTGGTTACTGAACTATAACATGAAATTCCTTGCATGCAAAACTTCAACCAACATTTCTAAGTTAAAAAAAACCCATGATTTATAATAATATCAAGAAAAATTGACCGTAAGGTCCAGACAGGTAGACCTGTGTAGCCACTTAGCAGATTGATAGTTATGCTGTAAGGTAGACTGATTTATCTCAGCTACCATTTTGTATAATTGCTTTGTGTATAGCACTGAAAGATAGTGAAGCTGCCTGCAGTCGAAGACAAATTATATGTACTTGTACAGATTATATCTCATTGTGTGTTTCAAGGTAAACAAACTCATTTAAGCTAACTCTCTGAAGAGTATAACGTATCTTCAGGAAAAATGCGAAAGCTCAGATCTGTTACTTGAATTATTACTGTACTTGATTAATCTCAGTCTCTCTCATTGATGTGAACGTATAAATCACAATGTACACTATAGTATAGTTATAATAATGTGTATCTTGTCGTATGCTCTTATTATATTTTAATGATTAAACATTCATCTTTTTCTTTGATGGGTAGCACATCCATCTTGTAATTAAAATTACAGCTGTGAAAAACCGGCTGCGCTTTTTACACATGTAATTTTTTTCGCTAGGTCGACACTTAAAAAGAATTGTGCGGGAGTTTCTTGTTCTATTCAATTTTTGTTTCAATATTTTTTTTATTTTAGCCTCAACGCAGGCCGGTAAGTAAATTTGAACACATGCAGCATTTTTTTAGATCGTAGTATCACGAAGAAACCCACGGTTATGAACAGAAAAAAAAAAAACAACATTATAACATACACATATTTTGTAGTTTAACACATTAATTATCGAAATAACAAACAATGATCTGACTCCAAAATTTGTTGTTATCAATTTGCATCTAATACATGTGATGAAAGAAAAAAAACAAAAAAACAACAACACGAAATTAAACTTAAAGGGGAAAAAAAATAAACAAATATTGATTCTATAATAATAATTTTATTTTTAAAAATGACCTGGAAATGTCAGGAACTCTATGCATTTAGCGGGTTATTTAGCATATTTAAATAATTCTGAACACTTAAAGATTACATGGCCCTGTAGTTCAATAGACTTCCCGTAAATAAGTAATTTGTACCTTTAAATACACTCTACTAAATCGAAATTCATCCTCAAATATCAAAAAGGGTTTATAAAGAAGACAAGGTGGGGCCCGATTTCCCGGGGCACATCACAGCGCAATAAAAAATATGCAGCATGACTGGGACTCGAATCATAAACATAGGGCGAATGTGCTTTTCCAAAAGCCCATCAATGAGCCGCTCGGCGCGACATGCCCTTTTCAGTACTGTATTTCGCCTCTGTCGTATTTCGCCAAAGTAAAAGAAGCACATAGTCACAAATTAAGGGTACACAAATGTGGACTATTTTACCCACTGAGCTAACAGGCTAATTAAAACACCTTTCTCTCTTATAGTGATAAAACGGGTAGTGTATGTTATACATTATAACTTTTTTCAGGTTATATCAATAAAATTTTTAAATGATATAAAACATAACCTAATCTATACATTGAATATGAAGACACATACGTCCATAACACAAACGTAGTAATATATCATCATCATCATCATCATCATCAAACATTCCTTTTGCTCGATTCTGTATACCTCATTACGCATCAGGTCCATGGGGGATTGCAGGGCTTCTATAGACTTTGTGTTTTTTCCACAACTGCAGAACAATTTGGGAGGTGCATTCCCTCCTTACCTTCTCCGTTCGGTCCCCCAAAATCGTCCGAATACTTGGAAATTTTTGGATGGAACAGCGGATCAGCCGTGTCAGCTGGCCCTAGTAGGATGGCTTTCCCCAGTGCGGTCGTCCTGCAAAGGTGTAAGAAGACATTGAGGGAACTTTCCCCCTTAAACTGGGACTAGCTGCTGGTAGTTGGACATCAGGAGGGACAACTGACTGGGCGTCACCAGCCCAACCTTAGTAGCTGTAAAAGAAAAACCTGCGAAGGGTTTGGGGCCCCGACAGCGGGTTGAGATGCAGCCTGGGTCCCTTTTTTTGGGGATTAGGACATCTGGGGATCGTCATCAGATCTAGTATGCTGAGGAATGATTGCATCTGGGGAAGTTGGGGGGTCACAGGCGTAACACCGTACCAAGGTCTACTATGGACGTGGACTGACTGTGTCTGCTAGGGCTGGATTGGTCTTGTGCTGACGTTAGATGGCATTTCGGAAAAGACTGGCACAGCAACTTTCGTAGGCAGGCTTGGCGGGCAGAGAAAAACCCAGTTCAGCTCTGGAGGAGTTGCCACATGCTTTTCCTCACCCAGGATCCACGCTCTTAAACGGGAGTCCCGCATCTGGGGCCCCGGGATCATCACCCCCTCGTGCTGGAAGCGCCTCTAGTCCGACTGCAACGACCCACTCATCACCAACGTAGATGGGGTCTAAGCACTTCATAGCACCTAATGCGATCACAAGGACCTTTCGCTGGACTATCTCAGGGGTGCCGCTTGTACTTACTTGTAAAGTCCAGTAGTGTTGGAAGATCTGGCAACGGAACTTGCACAGCTGGCAGAAGTATGGTACCTTCTCCACCGGGACATGGCTTTGAGGGCATGGTCTTATATCTGCCACTTTCGACCAAAACCCTTTTCATACCTCTTGCACTTGTAAACGTAGCCCCCCATTGGCAAAGCGATTCATCTACAATGAGAAATAAAATCTACAAAATTCATTTTTGTTGTCTTATTTTTGTGTACCCAAAATGAAGGCTGACAGTTATGCTCAAACCCCGATTTAATTTTGCTCCTTATTGAATTGGTATAATTTTGCGCCGCGTTATATTGTCCCAAAGTTCTCGTAGCGGGGATAGTCATGACAGAACTGCAAAAATTTTGGGGATTTCTTTTTTTGTTTGAGTTTCGAGTTAAATAAGTAAATTTCGAGTCTGAAAAAGTGATTTCGAGTCAAGAAAAAGTGAGTTTTGAGTTAAAAAAGGTGAGTTTTGAGTTAAAAAAGGTGAGTTTTGAGTCAAGAAAAAGTGAGTTTCGAGTCAGTGCAGATGGCAACTAAGTGTATATACTATAAAGTGACCGGTTATGGATAAAAATGTGTATGTTATGGCGACTGTGTATATATTTAACAACATTAGTATGTTTTAATTAATACCGCGGTAACGTTAAAAATATCGGGAAATAGTTGCTCATATCCGCAGTGAGTTCAATATTTATATTACTCTGACATGACGGATCGTTTTAGAAAAATCTATATCCCGGGTAACTGTAAAAAATACGGAAAATACACTCAGAAAATCCTGTAAATGGTTCTAATGCAGCATGCTTCATTCCGAAATAAACCGTTTTAAAATGGAGCCGTTTTTTTCTCCACATTTTCATTATGTATTGGTTTGGTATAAAAAATAAACACTTGTCAGCACAAAAAAAAAATCTGTCATTTACAACTTTTCGGTATCGCCCCCTTGAAAACTCTTCTGTTGTTTGTTTTTTCCCTTTTAAAATCCCTTTTAAACTTCTGGTCGAAGTTTACACCCCGGGCGAAGCACAAATGTATTGTTGGTTTTGTTTACGACGGGAAAAGTACCGTAAAAGTATGTACCTTTCTTGAAAGGGCCCATTTTTTGTCCAGTGTTCTACTGTTGTATTTTTTTTTGTTAATTTTCCCCTTTAGCCAACTTTTCACTGACATTGGGGACAGTCACACTCCTTTGAAACGCCCTAAAAAAAAAACATCAAAATTATCTTTTGGCAAAAAAAATAAAGATCACAAAAAAGCAGGGGAAAAACATGACTAAATATTGAAAAAACCTGAAATAAATTTGTTAAAAACGATCCAGATTTTAATATTAATACTTAAAAGTGGGGAAACCATTTTCCGGGCAATTTGATACCGTGTGTGTGGGGGGGGGGGGGGGGGGGGGGGGGGCGAAAAAAATATTTTGGGCCCAAACAAAGGAAAATTTCCCCCAAACCCAAAGACAAGGAAAAGTCATGTAGAAGTTAAAACCTATTTGGCAAACTCTGAAAATCACAGGGAAATGTTTTAAAAGACAGAGGGCCCAAATATCGGGGGGCAGAGGCACAAACTTAAAAGCCCGCTTGCGTCTTTTAATTAGGACAATGGCTATTTTTTGGGGTATGGCATCCCCCCCCCGGACCTCCCCTTTTTTAACGGGGTCACGTGCCATTTTAAAAAAACCCGCAATATTTATTTTTAATTGTTCCCTAAAAAATGAATAATAATGCCCTTATTGTTTCGGGTATGATATAACCCCCTTTTCCACCCCTTAAACGAGGTACGGCCCTATCATTTTCGGGATGGGGAAAACCCTCAAATTTTTATTTTTTAAATAATATCGTTTTGTTACTGGGGAAAATTTATCAACTACGTCAAAAAACGCGACTAAAAACAATGAAATGGGGGCTGCACCCCCCTACCGCCCCCTTTAAAAAAGAGGTCAGGACTTTTGAGGTCACGATTTTTAACAGCCTTTCCCGGCGCTAAAAACGCGAAACGGGACTTTTTAAACCCGCTCACGTATGCGAGATATATCCCTTTTCCCTAGTAAAAAACCCCTTTTATATCTTTGAAACATATTCTGGATACGAGTTTGTATAAAATCGTTAAAACAAAAACTTTGTAGAAAAACCAAACGAGAAGCCCAAAAATTGAATTTTTAAACGAGGGTTTTTAAGGGCAAAAAAGCCCACTTTGGGAAAATTTTAAAAACTTTTTAATACGTTTACTCAAAAAAATTTTGCGTTAAAAATTAAGTCAAAAGCGTTTCAAAATGGAAATTGATAAAATATGTCGCAAACCGGGATAACGAGGAAAATCGGGCGTATTTTTTATGGAAAAAGGAAAGGGGAAATGGGAAAATACTCTGGGATTAAAGATTTCTACGCAGAACACTTTTTCTTATTTTATTATGCGATTTGAAGGCAATGTAATTTTAAGGGAAATATTTTCTACTTTTCCAGTATTAAAATACCAAAGTTTTGGGAAATGGGAAAAAGTCATGCTACGCCTAATTTTTCTAAAGGTATGGACGTGCCCCGGAGCGAGGGGGCCCCCGGGAAAATCGGAGAGACATGAAGCTTTTACGAAAAACCGACTGGAAACTTTTTAAAATTTTTGGGGCCAAAGAAAATTAAAACCAGAGCCGTTCGCTTTTGGCGAGAAACCGATTTTTTTTCCCAGGGACAATCCGAAAAGGTTTTACTTTTTTTTGCTGCAGACTATCTTTATACGTTGGGAAAACAGCGTGATGAATATCGGAGCATGGGCCTGGTCCCCTTCTTTGGAGTTCCTAAAAAAGATCGGGGGCCCGGAAAAGCCAAAAACGAATCGCAAACCCTTGTCACTTCGATAATACCCAAAGGGATACGTTTTTCTCAACAAGGTAGCAACACTAGGCCCCGACTATAATTAGAAAAACGAGTAATTTTTCGAACCAATAAAAAGAAGTAATAATTTTTTTATATCTAGCTTAGACCCTCGGAATGCCTCTTTCCGCTCTAAGCTCAAAAGGAGAAACATCATGTCTACCAAAATTTAAACTGACAAAGCGCCCCCCCGGGGTTTTCGAATAAAAATCAAAAACTGGGGATTTACAAACAGGGAAAAAAGGTTGTTTCTGTTTGATAGCGTTTTTAAAAGGGAAACCACAAAACATTTCCACTTAAAAGAAATTGTTACCCGGGAAAAAATTCCGCCCAAAAAGGAGGGGTTGCTTTAAAGGGTTACAGAGATGTAATGAACTTTTACGTTTTTTCCACCGCCCTTCGAAAACGTTGTGGGGGGAAGGGAAATTGGGGGGAAAAACACTTTCTTCAAACCATCACCTCGGGGGAAAAGGTTTACGTAACCGCGAAAGAGCGGATTCAACTGCGTGGATAGGGGGGAAAAATTTTTGGGCTACCAAAAATGGGGGGAGGAGATTTGCGCCACCAAAAAGGCGTTTCGCATCGCTCAAAACACTACAAAAGAGCTGAAAAAAGGGGCTTCGTACGTCGACAGTTTCGTCCCCCGAACTTCGAGATTTGGCCCCCTGTTTCGATGGAAAATTCAAAAAGAATGGGAATTTTGGAAGTTGCCGAAGTAGATTTTTGGGTTTTTATATTTATTATTTATATTGTTGGGGTTGTTTTTAAATTGAATATTTTACTATCAACAAATTGTATACATGTATTTTTATTACTTTTTACTGTAATCGTTGCCCCAAACAATATATTATATTCTATGTTTTGTTATTTTACCGTCATCGTATGTAAAATTTAAATTATTTTTTGTCATTTGCGTATTAATAAATAAACTTACAAACTGAGGCTCCCCGTCTTGTAAAAATCCCCGGGTTTTTTTACATCTTTTTTTATATAGTTTTTAATAGCGGATTCGAAAAAGATAAATGATTAAAACCGAACGTTGTGTAAAAGCGCTAAGCTACTTTAAATTCCCTTCGATTTAAGGCTTTATGCCGGCAATTGGGTTTAACGTTAAAAATCATGGTTTTGTTTTCCAGGGGGCTGTGTGGCAACCAAAAAAAATAGGGGGAAATTCCCGGGTTTTTTTTCCAAACGGGTGCCATTAACTGAACGGAAATTTGCTGTTTAAAAGAAGGAAAAAAAAGTTTAAGGAGTTTACCTCGCTGCTTGCAAAAATTAGGTTTTCCAGAAAAAAATTCATGACGTAAAGGGTGCGACAGCATCCCCCCTATCAAACTGAGGGGCCGGGCTAGTTTTACAGACACTAGAAATGGAAAGAAAAGGGCCGTCTCCCGAACCCGATCTATTCCCCGCGGGCGATATTAAAACAAAAAGGGTATCACATTCAGTTTTTTTTCCATAGGGTAAAAAAACCATTCCCGGGTTTTAAAGATTTTTTCGAATTTGATGACGTCATCTACCCTCCGTTTATCAAAACGGGGGAACGGGTAAAAGCGAAGAAGCTAAAAATCAAATTGAATCTTAAACGACATGGGGGCCCCCAAAAAATTTACCTTAATTTCCCTTTTTTTGCGAAACCCCTTAAGGACGCCCCCGCGTCTGAGAGAAAAAAAGCTCATAAATATTACGCCCCCAGTCAACTAGAAGCCGTGAGCAAAGTCGCGCTCGGGTGGTAAATGGGCGTCGGGGGCTCCCGAAAAGGGGCGTCCAGCTATTTAGGGGGGAAAAAAACCGCTCCCTTAAAAAAGTTAGCATCCCAACGTTTCACCGCGTAAAAGAAATCTTTGTTTAAGACGAAACCATTCTCTCACCCCCGCCTTATTTGGGGCCCTCTATTTGATACAAGTCTTTAAAGGGACGGGGGTCCGAAACCGCGCGTGAGTCAAAAGGTGAAGACTACTTAAAAACCCTTTTTACGACCCCCCCTTCACCCGGGGGTCGTTTTCCCTAGTCGGATAAATTGCCCAAAACCCGTGAGGAAAAAAGGGGAAAATTTGTACTGAAAAAAGCTAAAATTGAAAAAGGGTTAAAAAAACCCAAGAACATTACCGTACACAAAGCTATCGTCAAAAACACAGTCGCCAACCCCATGTATCCCCGTATTAGACTTTTCCGTGGGAAGCCGACGTGGCTTTTAAAATAAACCATTTTTCCCGAAACAGAAGTTTGGTTTAGGGTTTTTTCTGTTTGGGGTGATTGACATTTTTTTCCAAAACTTTTGGGACAGAAACCGTTAAAACCCGGTGCGAGGACACAAATTTTGGGCCCCCTTCCTTTTCGAGCAAATTGTCGATGAGGGTCCCCAACCCCAATTTTTTGAGAAGGGACGTCGGTGGGAAATTTTAAAAGTCAAAGCTTTTTCAAAAAGTACGGGAAACACGCAAGAAATTAAACTTTTTTATTCGCGAAAACAAAACCCAAAGGCCCTGCTGTGGCCGAAAGACCCAAATAAAAACTATCAAAATGAAAATTAACCCGCTATAGGGAGCGAAGCAAAGTCACGATGGATCGTTTATCTTAGAAAGGACGTGACCCAAAGTTTAATCAACCTACCCACAGAACCATTAAAAAGACCCCCCTTTTCCCGAAAAGGGGCAGGACGAGGTAGATATTTTGGCAACGAAACTATGACGCGTTAAAGAAACCTAAAGTCGAGCGTTTTCCCGGAAACACCGAAACGTTTAAAGGGTTGGGATACCGCCCGTCTTTTTGAGGGGGCCCTTTTAAAAAAGAGAATACGATGAACGCTGGACTACGGAATATTTTTAATCGTATGGGAAAAAGGGGTAAAAAAACAGATATGTCGGATTACAAAGAAAAAGATCCGGGGAAAAAACCGTTGAGGTACATTTTAGGGACAACGAAAATGCGAAAATTCGGTGGAAAAAGGAACTACGTTAGAATCAAAAAAACCCTAAAAAAGGGGGGGGAAACGAGTACTCGTGAAATGGAGGGGTTTTGGCCCCAAAAATTTTAATATTTTTTATTCCCCGCGAAAGATTTCAGACTTTTTAAACCACCCTTTTCGAAGCAAGAGTCGGATATCATACTATATTTTGTCTAACAAGGTTTCAGGAGAGAAAAAATTTCCCCCCGGGATTTTGGGGGAAAATTACCTAGCCCCTTTGCTCTCCGAGGGAATTGGGGGGAAGGGGCACTTTTTAAAAAATTTTTCTCTTTTTTGGGAAATTTTTTAAACCCCGAAATGGGGCAGGTGTTTTTAGCGGCGCCCTTTCAAAAGAGCAATACTTTAATCGCGCTTGATTTTCCGGGGCTTAAGAACGGGGAAAAGTCAGGGGAAAAATTTTCAACAAATACTTAAAACGGACGTAAAACCGCCCCAACGAGTAAGAAAAATTTTGGGGACTTTCAGTTGGGATTTGGGATTATTAAAACAAAAAAATTTGGGAAAAGGGTCAATTTGACGATTTCCCGATATTACACTGGTTTACACTTTAAAAAAAGGATGGGTTCGATAAAAATTTGGGGTTCGTTTTTTTTTTAATTAAACGTCAAGGGGGTCCCTTACGTTCCCGATTAGGGCCCAAGTGTATAAACCCTTTTCAAAGTTTTTGGGGGAAGGTACGTTAAACCCCGCCCACCAGGGCCCGCTATGTGTCGGTTTGGGCGAAAAAAAGGGGGAAAAGGGGAAAGAAAAAAAAAGAAGAAGATAAAAGGAGAAGGAGGAACCCCAAAAAACCCCCCAGCCATTCAGTTCGCCCCCCCCGTCGCGAAGTTTAAAAATAGAAAAAACCCGATTTTCCGCCGCGAAAAAGAACGTGAAGGGGGTTGGGCCAAGTACACGAAAGAGGGGGGGAAAAAATCGGAACGAGGCCCCAAAAACGCTTTTAGAACGAGAAAAAAACGCAAGTGAAAACGGGGAAAAGGGGAAGATTGTCATCAACGGGAATTATCTCTCTTTGTACGCCCCCCCGACCCTTTTCCTCCACCCCGGGAAGGGATAAATATCGACCCATTAATTTAAAGTTTAACGCACAATTCAGCCATAAATTTAAACCCCGGCCCAATTTTTCCGCTTACGGGGAAATTGAAGAGAATTTTTATTAAACCCTAAAACTGAAAACTCCAAAAGCCGAGGGAAGCCTATCGCGGACACTGAAACTGGGGGGCCGTTAACCTCCCTTTACACCCTTTTTTTAAAAAAGTGGGCCGTTGGGCTTGCAACAGGAGGGCCCTCCCTCACTGGGTAATAATTCCCCGTAAAAAAGCCTTATCGAACATAGGGGAAAACAAACCGCAGTGCAAGGGGGTTTATACTTACTAGCCAGTTTTTTCAAACAAAGAAGGGAAATTTAAACGATAATGATGTTAAAAACCGGAAATAAAAAGGATTATATTTGAGATACAAAAAAATTTTTTGGGGCGGAGGACTGTCAATTTAGAAGGTCCGCTGTTTTCTCGCCCTGTTTCAACATTTTGAAAAGGGAATTAACATCGGTTTTCAGCTTTTGGCCCCCACCCCCCGCCCGCTTTTTGAATCATCCCCGATAATTTCTCCGTCATAAAAGGTACAAATTGTAGACGTAAATTTAAATTTAGGGCGTAAAAACGCGTTAACAAAGCGGGGCGTTGCGCACGGAAACTGTTACAAAGGGGACCGGTTTTTCCCCGTACCCCGCTCCGAGATAAAAACAAAAGGCCATAGCCCCGGATCCTACAACTAAGGCTGATGACATTTTTTCCAGTGTTTGGGTAAAAGTACCCAGAAAACCATCTCGGCCCGGTCCCCGGCCCCTTTTTATCCCGGGGGATTACCATAAAAGCCCTTTTAAAAATTTCAAACATTACGACGCACCTCTTTGGGTTTTTTTTGGAGGGTTTCAATCGTATCCATCGCACCCTTTTTAATATATTTTAAAATTTTAAAAAAAATTTTTCAAAAACGTTTTAAAGGGAGCCCTTTTACTGGATAAACCGCGCCCCCATAAAAAGCTCCGATTTTAAACCTGGGGAAACTGTATTTGCGTGTATTATATAAGGGAAACGTTTTTTACGAAAAGTTTTTTGATAGATTTTTACAAAAACCAGTTTGTGTCAAAAAATCGGGGGAAAAGAACGAAAACTTTATAACCCAATTTTACGCGAAAGCGCAAAGATTTATATTTTAAATACCGTTTTTCCTCTTTCCTGTTTTTTTTAAAAATATAAAAAAAAAATGTATATGTATCATTTTATAAATTCATTATCATTCAAATTTGTATTGTGAAAACTTTTCCCCTTTTCTTTTTCCGGTTTTAAATTTTATATCACTTTTTTATCATTTCTTGTTGTTGTTTTTTCTCTCTTTTCCTATATTATAATAAATTTTTGTCTTTAAAATGTAACATATTTAGAATTTTATTATCTTTTTCTATTTTTATTGTTTAATTCTCTCTCTCCTCTCTCTCTCTTCCCCTTTTATTAAAAAAAAAATTTAAAAACAACAATATTTTTTTTTTTATAAAATTTTATTATCATTTTGCATACAAATAAAAATCGAATAAATGAAAATTGTCTTTGTTATCCTTCAATTTCCGCTCATTTTTTAAACATCTAGCCAGGGAGGGATATTTCGCGTCTTTTTTTTGGCGGGCTTTTTTGTTTCTTTTATAGTGGGGGGTTTCCCCTAGAGCTTTTTTTTTGGCAGCGCTATGTCGTTTTTGGGATATTTGGGGGTTTAGCGGGAAAACTGGGAGGGGGAGAAATTTCGGAAGAGGGGGTTTTTTTCCCCCGAAATAGTTTTTTTTTAATCCCCCTTTTTTCCCGGCGGTTGAGGAAATTAGCGCTGTTTTTTCCCCCTTTTCCAAACGAGATCCGTTTCCCGGGCTTTGGATATTTGTCGTAAGGCCCAATTTCCTTTTTCCCTCCTTTACCCCCGCAAGGGATCCAAATTTAATGCAGCCCCAAATTTTTATAATATCAAAATAATTTTGCTTTTTCACCGGGCGCGTTTTTTTCTTTTCGTACCCGGCAAAACTTTTCGAAATAAGTGCACAAAACCCGTTTTTTTTCGTTTAATTTTTTTTCCTTTTTCTTCCGATGAAAAAACGTATAGTAAATTTGATAATATTTAAGCGAGGGGGGCGCAAGGCCCCTAACTCCCGGTTTTGAAAAGTTTTTAATACCCGCTTTTCTTTGCCCCCGTTCGTCTGGGGGAAAAGCGTAGAAAATGTTGCTGTTTTTTCCTTTAATTCCAGGGTGTTCTTACGTCGAAGGCGTGTATTTTCTTCTTCGGTAAATTCGATAGACACCGAAAATTTTCCCCCCGGAAAGATGGGGCGCGAAAATTCGATTCTATAAATAAACCGTGCGGACTCTTTAATTTTTCCCCGAGATAACCTTTTTTTCGTTAAGGAACCCGGGTAAACCCGTAAAAACCCCCCAATTTTCCCCCGGGAAAAGAGCGGGCCGCCCGGGGAACAACTCATTGGGAGACACCCCCAAAAATTTTTCATCAGCCGAGAAAACCACGTGTTCAAAGCGATATTTTTGGCTTTGTTTGCCTCGGGAAAAAAGGGTTTTTTGCAAAAGTAAATTGACGCGACGCGTCTGGGGATGCGGGGCCCGGGGGTAAAAAAACAGTTCCATTTCCTGGTGTCGCACCCCCTCCTGTATTAAGTCGTCTATTATGATCAATTTGTGTCGTCGTCTTCCGTGAAATTATCTTTTCCCTCCGCCGGGGAAGTCCTAAATTTACTCGTAAAATTCGGAATCTCTCTCTCCATGACGTCAAAAAAGGGGTTTGGGATTGATTCCGAAAACCAAAAAAAAAAAATGGATACTGGGGGGTTCTCGCTATACATTTCTCGTATATTTTTTTAAAAATTTATAGCCCCAAATTCCCTTTTTTCCCGGCCCCCGTTTGAGGGGTTTATACACCCTGGAAAAAGGGTTTTCAATGGAAACATTTTTTTTTCATTTGGGGTTTTTTTAAAGGTAGGGGCGTACCCTATACAACGCTAAGTAAACTGATCCAAACCCCATAGAACCTTTTTGCAGAGATAATTTTAAATATCGAGGAATAATGATAATGTAAACGATAATAAATCTAAGAAAATACACAATCTCTGCCTGTGGTATTCTGTTTCCTAAAAAAATTGGCACTTATCACTGGGTTTTAAACCCGCCCGGTTTTTGGAAGATTCATTTAATCCCTCCCGTTGGGAAAAATTAGCTTTTTCTTGATCATTCAGGTTTTAGGGCGTTTTAAAATCAATTTCAAAATTATTTTGTGGGGACACGTACCTCTTTTTTACGAAATGGGAGATAAAATAGTTGAAAAAAGCGAAAAAACGGGTAAAAAGGGTTTTATTATAAAGCGTTTTTCGGTAATAAAACATCTTAAATACACTCGATAACAATATTACAAACGCAAAGTTTATATAAAAATGAAAAAAAATAACAATAAGGATATATAAAAAGAGGAATGTAAATGTAATTACATCTAAAAACAAAAATAAAACATTACGTATTTATCGAATGAGCGCAAAAACCCTTTTATACAAACAGCGCTGCATTCAAAAAATATTTTTCAAAACACTTGTAAAGAGTTTCAGTTTTTCAACAATAACAATTCAAAAAATTTTATATATCCTATATAACAAAACAATCTACAAATTTTTTTTTTTTCATGATTTAAAATTGACGCTCGAGCTTTCCCCGCCCAAATTTTTAAATCATTATGTCGGACCGAGTTCAGATCCGCGACCACGGGGCACAAAAACGATGTCACGGGGACTGTGCGAATTCCGTCGGACAACACTCGCCGCTTACAGTAAAAAAATAAAGGGAAACCCCACCCGGTCTGGTTGTAACCCGTTATCCCGTTTTTTGAACCCCCGGAAAAACCCCCTTTTTACGACCCCGGAAACCCACTTTTCCCGGACGCCGGGGCCCCCTTTTAAAAAATAGGAAGGGGTTTTCCTTTAAATAGGCGCTTCGAAAAATTTCCCCTTTGGGAAATAAAATTGGGAAATCCGTTGCACCAGGGGGAGAATGATTCTTCTTGAGCGTTAGTCCCCCGGCTTTGCGCGAAGTTTGGGGGGGCGGCATGACGGCGCTGGGGGCTTTTTGAGGGGACGGTTTTTCTCACGATATAGGTCTTGGAGAAGGGGACCTATCATGCATCCCCCTCGTATTCCTTTTTGAAGAGTCCCGGGACTCTTTTTTTCAAAAATTTTGGGGTGTTTTTTGCGCAGCATTTTTAGGGAACCAACCCGGCTCCAACGGGGGTCGAACTCGTCGTCGGGGGAAAAACCCGTGGTCCACGCTGGTACTCGGGCCCTCATTTTTCCCGGCCCTTTTCGCCTCCCCCGGGGAAATCGACGGCCCACAGGGGGCCCTGTGGCGGAAAATCCTTAAAAGGGTAACAATTAAAAAAATAATAAAAAAGAACCCCAAAGATCAAAGGGCACGACTTTTTACAAAAAAAAATGAAAAAGCTAAAATACGGAAAAAATTCCGCCAAAAACTTAGCGTCGTGACAAAATTTGTTTTCTATTGACAAAAATTGAAAAGATCGATACAAAAAGCGAAAAAGAAAGCTGACAAATTCTAAAACGATATGACAAAAATGAAAATTAAACGTGACAGAAAATGAAAACGCTGGGTTTTGGAGATTTTTGTGTAAAAAGCGCAAAAAGTAAAATTTACCGTACAAAAAAATTTAATCGGTATTGCAAATATTGAAATGAAACGACGCAAATAAAAAAAAAAGATTGACAAAAAGTGAATTAAAAAACCCCGACAAAAAAAGTACGAAATCGCGTGGTAGTGCATTAAAACAAAACTTACCCCTGTTCCCTCTCCCGATACGAAAAATCGGAGCGGTCCCGTTAAACGATCCAAAAGGGTTTGTTTTGTAAAACGCAGCATTTCCCGAGTTTGGGCCCTACTGCGTATAAAAAAGCCCACTGCGTGGGGGGGTCAAGTTTTTATGCTCGTTTTGCCCACTCCCACCTGTAGTACTGGGCCACCTCGTTTCCCGACAGGTGGTTTGGGCCAAAAAAGAGGCCCTTTTTGACCCCCGAAAAAAACGCCTTATTTTTCCCCCCCACGTAAGACACTTTTGCGGTGTTTTGTCTTATCGATAATGCCCGGGTCCGTAAAATGAAAGTATTTAAATTTTTTAAATAAATATTTTTAATATATAAATTATAATAATTTTATTCGATAAAAAAATTTAAAATTATATAATTTAATAAAAAAAAAAATAAATTCGCGTTCAACAAAATTATTATATCAATACATTTTTTGTTGCTTACTTTATTCGTAAAAAAAACGCGGATATATTATCATATTTAAAAATTTAAAATATATATTATATTTTATAAAAAAAAAAAATATACACACGCTGAGTTCCCAAAGGTTTCATTGTATCGGCAAAAATTGATAACCGGGGTTTGAGTCGCCCCCAAAAGTCCCCGCCGCGCTGATTTTCCCGTACGAAAGGGTTTGAAACAGGACATTTTTCGGTAAATCGACCCCTTTGGGAGGGTTTTTTTCACTTTTAACCGTGGTTTTAAGTACCATTTTAGGAAAGGGGGGTGGCCAGGAGGATTTGGGGGGGCTTTGGGTTCCCCCCACGAGGGCCGTTCGGTTTTTTCGGAAAGGGTTGTATGCCAGGGCGTGGGGGCCGCATGTGTTCCCCCGATAAGGGCAAACCCCCCTTTCCCTAATTTAGAAAAAAAGGGGCCATTTCTTCCCAAATTTGCTCCCGGGGGCCCCGGGGATTGGGGAAATCGGGGTTTCCCTTCCTCCGGGGTATCGAAAACACACTCGACCAAAAACCGTATAAATGTCCGAAACGGACCCCGTTCAAAATTTGGGTTTTCGGGGCACGGTACCCGATGCTTTTGGCTGAAAGGGGGGGCGGGCACTGATCCCGGGTGTCGTAGATTTTTTGGGTGGGTTTTTTCCAAAAACCCCCCGGGAATTTGGGTTTTCCCCCAAACTCCACGACGTTGTAGCCCGGGCGCCGGGCTATTATTTTTCCCCCCGTCTTTCGTTTCAGGGGGTCCCCTTTTTCGAGTGCCACTTTTTTCTTTTTTAAAGTCTTTGGTGAAGTCGCAAATCGTGACCGTGGTGGTAAAAAACCCCGCGAATTTATAAAAATATATAGTTTTTTACGTAAATAAAAAAGGGATTAAGTTATTAAAATAAAAAAAATGAATTTTTTTTTTTATTAAGTATTTAAAAAATAATGTATTAAAGAAAAAAAAAAAAAACACAAATATACCTAAAAATTCCCCTAGACGGTGTTAGTATCCCGGGGCATAGCCGTCAACCGGGAAATTTTCCCCGCCGGGGCCTTTGACCTCTGTTTTGTTGAGCAGTATGTTTTTACCTTCGAAATTGATTAAATAATTTAACCAGTTGGAAACCCCGCATTTTATGGTCCCCCCAAATTTTTTTCCCGGGTTAAAAACGTTTTTTGGCCCTGGGCGCACGAACAAAACCCCCCGGAGGGGTGCCCCATGGCCCCCTACATAGGGGGTTGCGTCGTTTCCCCACGATTTTTTGGCAAAGTTTACCTCCCCCCTGATTTTAGTCTTTCCCCCCTCGTTTGGGGGGGGTGTCGGTAAATATGATGGAGGGACCTAAAAAAGTAAACGCATGCTTTAAAAAGAAGCGCTACCAGCGTCGCCCGGGGTCAATTAAAAAAATAAATAATAATAAAAATTATGTAAATAATAAATTTAAGGGCGAAAAAAAAAAAGCGATAATAAATAAACCCCTTACCCCCCGAAAGATATTGTTTTTTGGGTGGGGGTGTGGCCCAAATCGGCAAATTTTTTTTTGGGTTTCGAGGGAGAACTTGGGCCCCCAATTCTCTCGCCGACTTGAAAAAAAAGGGTTTGGGGGGGGGATGCCCCAGAACGCTCCTGGCGGGCTTCAAGAGTCTATGTCTTTTTTTGAAATTTAAAAATTTTCCAAGCGTTCCACGGCCTTTACGAAGGGGCCCCCGTCTAAAGGGCGTTTTACCAGACCAGAAAGTCCCGGAACGTAAAACCCCTTTTTTGGGCCCCCCCATACCTTTTGCGTTCGCGTACCCCCTCCGGGCTTTTATTTTTACCTTTTTTTTAAAGCGCTGTAAAAAGGTTTGTGGGGGGGTTTCTCCCCTTTCGTTCCCGCTTTGGGGTTATCCCGCCATTCGTAGGGGAAGAAACCTTTTTGGGTTCCTCGACCCCGTTGGCTTTCAGGAAACCGGGAGGGGGTACCCGGGGGAAGAAAGTGGCCCGACATCTAAAATTTCGAAATTTTTCGGTCGAAGGCACGGAAGTTGCATTTTTTCCCCCGAATCCACGTTCCCGGTCATTTCCCTGCCCCGATGTTTAGCGAGCTTCCGCTTTACCAGTTTAATCGGTTAAATTTGGGGTGAAAATAGATACAATACGTAAGATAAAGCTACGCATTTTTTTTTTTAAAAGGGTAACAGACACAGGGACCCGACAACAAACAGACAAAAACGGGGGTAGTTAGTTAATAGAAAAAAATAGGGGTAAACCCGAAAGCATGGGGCACACAGACAGTAGAAACAAACGGAAAAAAAAGGGCAACCCAAAAAGGTGTAGTTTTGATAGACAGATAAAAAGTTGACAAACAGGAACCCTGGCGGACAAAACAGACGGGTGGACAGGGGATGGGCCGACAGGGCGGCCCAAAAAGACGAAGCAAACAGGCAGGTAGATAGAAAGAAAAACCGGGCTATTTCCGTTGAAAAAACCAAACCGGAAACAAAAAAACCTAAAAAAAAACCCCCCCCAAAAATTTTAGCCCCCCCCCCCCCTCCCCCCTCTCCTTCCCCCGAAAGGCTTTTTTTTCTTTTTTTTCCCCCCTTTTTCCTCCGGGGCGAAGACCAACCCCCACGTTTCCGAGCTAAACCGGAAAACGGGGGCTTTTCATCTTGTCCAAAGGGGGATACCCTTTTAGCCCCAAAAGGGCCGGGGTTTTTTTCCCTGACAAACAAATTTTTTCGTTTGTGTGTGGGTACCTTTTGGGAAAGACGCTGACGCTGATGGGGGCTGCTGGTGGGTCCATTCCCCGCTTTTCCGTGGCGCGCCGTCGAGTTTAACCAGCATACTTTTTTGGGGAAATCGGGAAAACGGCGAACCCAAAGGGGAAGTGCGCCGGCGCGGGGAAATTTTATATACCCCACTTCTTCCAGGTTTTGAAAAATTGCCGCCCTCTCCCGATAAAAATCCCCCGGATAAAAGTTTGAGGGTCTTTTTTTGCCTATTTTGGCAGGTTTTTTAAAAAGTCCGTGGTGGGTCGAACCCCCGGCGAAACGGGGACTGGGTTTTTTTGGGGTTTTCTGCTGGAAAAAAGGGATGTAGGAGCAGTGGTTCTCGTGGGTGATTAACGTACAGGGAACCCGGGGACCGTTCCGCCGACTTGAAGAAAGGGGACCACCCTGCCGTTTTTCGCAGGGGAAAAAATTTTGTACGTTGACTTCGGGAAAAAAAATGCCGAACTCGGGGAGGGGGGGGGTGAGTTGAAGCCTTGAAATTGGGGGGCGATGTTATTTTAAAAACCCTTTGCGTGACCGCCCAAAAAATCCCCTTTTTCTCGGCTTGTGCGATTTTTTCCCAATGATTTGTGGGGTTTGGGAAATTTGGGTCAGGGGAAAACCCTGGCGTTTGAGACAAGACAAAAGGAAAAAGCATAAATTATCGTCGTTTCTTTTTAAACGTGAAAAGGGTCCTTTTCCAAGGAGACGAAAATATTTTTTAAAAGGGGAACGTAAATTTCCCGGAAAATCCCCCCTCGTTCGGGCCCCCCCGTGAGAAAAAGGTGTTAAAGACTTTTACCCGGATTTGGTTTAGTAAACCCGCTTCCCTTTTGGGACCGGGGCTGTTTTTTGTATTTCCCCCATGACGTCCATACTTTTATTTTTTAGGCCAAAAAAAGGGTGCCCTTTTTTTTTTTGAAAAAATTTTTTTAAAATTTTAAAAAATTTTTTTGCCCCAAAAATTTTAAAATTTTTAAACATATTTTAAAAAAAAAACCCTTTTAAAAAATTTTTTAAAAAAAATTTTTTTAAAAATTTAAAAAAATAAAAATATATAAATAAAAAAAATAAAAAAAAATTTAAATACCCCCTTTTTTGTTTTATCCGACCGAGGGGGGGGATCAGGAGGGGGGGCTTGAACTTTAGGGTTTTCTAGGGTGGGAAAGAAACGATACCCCCCCCTCTCCCCGTGCCCCAAAAAAAAACCCAAAAAACCAAATTTTTTTTTAAAAAGGGGTTGTTTTGACGGTTTTTTTCACGCCTTGAAGGGGTTTGACCTATATCCTCGGGGTTTTTTTCCGGGGGAAAAAAGGGAAAAGTTATAAATAGATTCAAAAGGGCCCCTTTCGTTATATCTTTCGAGGTTTAAAAAGCCCATTTACCAGGTACAATCTCGCAACCCTTTTGGCAAATCGTAACCCCCCTTTGTCGACCCACCCGGGTTTTCCCCCCCCTCTGGGAAAGGTTTCGGGGGGCAAGCCGGCTTTTCCCCCCCCCCAAAGGCCCCGGGGCGTTGTGGGCGTTGGGGGGGGCTTTTGGGGGGTTTTCCGGGAAAAAAACCCGGGGGGGGGGCCCACGACATTTATAAGAAATTTGGGTCCGGGTGGTTTTGGGGGGCGGTTTTCCCCATCCCCGTGTTTACGGCCCCCGGGGGGGGGTGCGGGGACTCGGGCCCAAAAAAAATTTTTGCTGACGGGTGGGTCCCCGGGTGCGGGGGTTCCCCGGGGGGTTTTTAAACCCCCCCGGGCCGTGTTGCCTGGGTTTTGGACCTGCCCTTGTTTCGGGTTTTGGGAAAAAAGGGGGGGGCAGTGTTCCCCCCCCTGTACTTTTTTTGGGTTTCCCCGGGCTTCCGGGCCCCAACGCTTTTGGTGGGTTTACCTTATGTTTTATTTTTTATGAAAAATTTCCCCCAAATTTTTAGCGGTTTCCAAGACTTCCGGGGGGCGATCGAGGGGGAAAAAAAACCCTTTACAACCTTTTTTTGGGGGTTTTTTAAATTTTTTTGAAAGGGGTTAAAAGTTTTTTTGGCATTTTAGGGACTGCAAGGGGGGGGGCCAAACGTTTATGCTCCCTTTAAAGCCACTTAATTTTTCCCTTTTTCGTAAAGCATTTTTTTTCCCTTTTCGGGATTTTTGGTTTTATAGCCCATACCGAAAACCCCCATCGTCCCGGGGGGAAAATTTTTTATTTTTTTCGACCCCAAAAAAACCCCAAAAAAAAAAAAAAAAAAGTTTTTTTAAAATTTTTATTCGTAAAAACCTTCGTTTTAAAAAAAAAATTTTTTTTTGGGTTTTTTTTTTTTTAATAAAAATAAAAAGAAATAAATAAAAAAAAAAGATTTAACTTTCAAAAAGGGGGGGCCTGGTTTTTTTCCCGGGATTTAAAAATTTGGGGGGCAAGTTTGTCCCCCGTCCTTGGGGGCGACCGGTTTTTTCTGGGTATTTATGTATGGGCCCCGGGTTTTTTTTCCGGGGGTTCAAAAAATTCAGCAGTCCCGTCCCCTTCCCCAAGGGGCCCCAAAACCCGGGGGGAAAACCAGGACCGAAGCGGCCCCCCCCCGTTAGCCACTAGTCGCTTTGGGGGGTTTTTTTGCACGAACCGGGGGGGGTTTTTGGGGGAAAACCCTTTTGGGGGGGACGAAAGATGAAAATTTTGGCGGGGGGAAAAGCCCTGGTCCAAAAAAACCCCAAAAAAGTGCTTTCCTTTCGCAGTAATTTGGCCCCCTTTAAAAAACTAGCCAATTTACCCGTCCCCCCCGGGGTTACGGGTTCAAAATGCTCCCCGGGTTTTTATGAATGTCTCCCCCGGGGAAACAGGAACGGGGGCTATTTTTTAAAACGTGGGGGAAAAAGGGGGGGGCGGGGGGCACCTACTTTTTTAAAAAAAAATATTTTTAAAAAAAACCAAAAAAAAAAAATAACAGATAAAATGGGGGTCTTTTAAAAAAAATACCCTGATAAAAAACCCCCCTTAAATTTAAAAACTAAAAAGGGGGTTTTTAAAAAAAAAACATGTGTAAAAATTAAAAAGGGGAAAAAAAATGTAAAAATTGATTTTTTAAACATTGCTAATGAAAAAAAGACCCGTTTATTTTTTAAAAAAAAAAAAAATAAAAAAACAGTAATCATATCAAAAAATTTTTAAAAAAAAAGTTGTAAAAATTTTGGGGGAAAAAAATAAATTGTATTATTTTTTTTTTTTCAAAATTTTTCTACTTTTTTTTTGCGTTTAAATAATTTTTTTTAAAAAACCCTTTTTCCGTTCCTCTGCAAAAATTTTTTTCCTTTTTGGGGGGGGAAAACAACGCTTTGTTGGATGAACCGGGGGAATTTTTCCCCCGTCTTGACTTGATATTACAATTTATACCTTAAAAAAATATATTTTTTTTGTGGCTTTTTATGTAAAAAACTCCCCTTAAAACCTTTTGGGGGCCCCCCCTTGGGTTTTAATAACTCCCCTTTTAGGCTGAAAGAGATATCGAATCTCTGATTTATTGATTTCCTTGCAACACAGACATCCCCCGATTATCCTCGGGGGCAAATATTTATGAAAAAATAAATTCCCCTTTTTTCAATATTTTCCCCTTTTAATTTTTCCCCCACCCCTTTTGTAAAAACCTGATCATTTTTTAAATAATCGAAAAAAAAAACGTCCCGGTTTTCAAAGTGTTAAAGGGCCCAATCTGAAAAATTTTTTTAAATAAGCCCCCCTTTTTGGCCGACGTTAATATAATTTAAAAAGTAAAATTTTTATGAAGTATATAGAATTTTTTTATTGAGTATAATCGCATAAATTTAACTTTTTTTTTTGTTTTTTTTTTTTTGGTGTATCAATATCTAAAAAATAAAAAATTTAAATTTTTCCTTTTTTTTAAAAAACCCCAAAGACTTGAATTAAAAAAGGGGATTTTTTCCATCATTAAACCCTTTGTTAAAAACCTTTTTGTATTGCCGTGTTATGTTTTGTTTAATAAAGAGAATTTTTTGTAAAAAAAAATTTGATTAAATTTTATTCTTGAGCTATTTTAAAAAAGGAAAAAAAAAGTACGCTCGAAGGGAATATAATCACCTGGGAAAAAAAAATATTTAGGCAAATAATAAAAAGAATTCAAAAAATTTTATAAAGTTTGGTATATTTTTCCTCGTTTTTCAAGAACGAATAAACGAGGTTTCCGGGGCAAAAAGGGGTAATGACGCTCCCTCTTGATAGCGCTAAAATTTTATTTTGTTTAACGATCAATTGGTGGAAACGAAAAAACATTTTAATTAAAAATTATTTTTTGATTTAAAATTTTGACCGTTAAGGTCATTTAAAAACTGGGAAAATTGAAGGTAAATAAACCCCCTATTGTTTACGAAAAAAGCTTAAAAATAGGGCGCGGTTTTTGGACTCGTGGGGAAAGCGTGGAAATAGAAGTTTTAAAATTTCCCCTAAAAAAGATGTATTTATTTAACTTTTTTTTAATTTATGTTTTATTTTACTTCGTAGTTTCCCCTTTTTACTAAAATTTCCCAATTAATCCACAAAATATCGCCAAAAGAAAAGGGGGAAAATAAAATAAAAAAAATGTGAATATCCAAAATAAATATTGTTTAGGTAAAAAAAAAATTAAAAAAAACCCCTATCGGTCGTCACAGAATTTGTTTTTTTTTCATTTAAACCCGAATTCCCTTTTTTATGGAATTCCCCTTTTTCAAAGAATAAAGCCCGGGGAAAACCCACAAAATTTTTTTTGAAAAGAAATAAATTAGCGCAATGCGGAAACTAAAAAAAAATGGCAAAGAGAGAGAGATTTTTTTTTTTTTTAAAATAACTTTTATTGAAAAGAACATTAAAAGGGGTTTTAAAATAATTTAAAAAACCCCTTCGAAGAAAAAAGACCCCCGACAAAAAAGAAAAATAATACACAGGGTGCCTTTTTGAACAAATAAACTGTCGACAATTCGCAAAAAAAAACAATTGCAGCATTTATTAAAAAAATTTAATTTGTTGGCTTATAACCCCCAAAAAAAAGCGTTACTTTTGTTTTACTACAACAAATAAAAACTCTTTTTTAAAAATAGAAAAACCCCAAGCATTCTTACGAGTGTGTAGGGGGGGTAAAATTTGGGACCCGGGTTTTTTCGGAAAAAAAAAAAATTTGGGACCGAGTCGAAAATTTTGGGGGCCAAGAAATGTAGGTACCTTAGTAATACAAAAAAAATTTATGGACCTAGTTCATGTAAAAAAAAACATGTCCTACCTTTTTGATTAATGGTGACTTAAGATCTGTGAGTATTGTCATTTGACGCAGTTTTATTTTTTTTTTTTAAAGGGGGGCCCCAATTTTTAAGTTATTTTGTTAAAGGGGGATTGAAATTTAAAATGTCCTTTCGAGACATTTTGGGTTTGGCCCGAAAAGGGGCCCTTTTTTTCTTTTTAATTTCGGTGACATTTCCACATCGGGCTTGGTTTCGGTGACATCGTGTTATCGTCATGATTGATACATCGTTTTATTTTGTAAATCTGCGTTTTTTCTATGACAATGACTTCATTTCATCTTTTGCTGTTTCTCAACATCTCCTGATGTTCCATGAGAAAAAAAAGGGATATTTCATCTGTTGCTGTTTTCTCAAATCATTGATGTCCTTCTGACAAAAGAAGGATTTTTTATGGTCTTCTGTTGTCCCCACCCCTTCGTTGTTTTTTTGATCAACCCCATCAATTTGTTGCAAATTTTTAATCATTTTTTGGAATTTTTCCAGGTTTGCGCGGAAAAAGACCAAACTTGATGGGGTGCGTTTTATAGCCTTGAGGCGGTTGACCACTTTTTTTGTTAGCGTACCCAATCAGAAACTTATTTTTATTAAGAAATAACGGGAATTTAACCTTTACCCCGGGGTTTTGGTGCTTGCCTTTGGCCTTACCTGGTGGATTGACCACTTTTTATTTTCATACAAATTTTTGTAAAATTTTAGTTGGGAGCTTTTTTTTTGTAACTTTTTTTTTTTTTTAAACTTTATAAAACATTTTGGCATATTTTTTAAGAAAAAAAAAATTTTTTAAAGGAATTTAAAAAAAAGGTGAAAATGAGGTATATTCCCCCTTTGAGACTTTGGGTTGGCCGATAAGGGGTTTTTTTTTCCCCCAAGTTGGTTCCATAAATTTCTATGATTTTTTCGCGGTATTCAAAATGTTTATGGTGATGAAATGTGCTTTAAGATATTTTAAGTATCATGTAGTATATTCATGAAAGTGACTCCCCTCAATTTGGCTACGATACTCCGGTGTTTTTGGGTTTTTTTAACGTCTTTTTTAGGGCTTGTAGTTTAAGCAATTTTGGGGTGGGTTCTATTTTTCCTTCAGATATCAGTCGTTGTTATATGGATTACCATAGCACAGTCTAAAACGGGCTAATTCTTCTTTTTATATTTTTATTGGTTTGACAATTGTAAAAATGTCCTTTGAGACTCGGGTTGGCCTAAAAAAGGCCCCTTGTTTTTTTTTTTTTTTTTTTTTCTCTACTTCTTACTCTTTTTGCAATTTTGTATGTCTTTACAATGGGCTCCAAGCCCAGTCTTAGAATGGGATCCACCATCAAGCGGACGTTTGTTGGATGATTCCTCTTTTTCTGGAATGAAAGTGATAGGCACCACCAGCTTGTCTGTTTTCAATTTGATACGGCATTCCTCTTCTTCCATTCTCTGTTGCAATTTATGAGGTTGTTGTTCACCTCTTTGAGTTCCCTCAGAAATAGATTTCCAACATTATTTACTGGCTTCACTGTCGGTTGGTGTTACACTGGTTGTTGTTGCTGTACTGTTTGCTGCTGTGTGGTGGAGGCTGAGGTTGATACGTTGGTTGGTAGCTGGGTTGGTACAACGGAGTCGGAGTGTACGAGACTGAGCCTGGTTAGCAGCTGACGTCAGCTCAAACAAATCAGCAGCCTGTATGGCGTTGTTAACGAGATCAGAAGTTACGTAGCTTTCCATGGTTGGGTAGTGGGATTATGATTGATTGATTTGAGTTTTTATTTTAACTCGCACCTTGAGCTTGTCATTTTGGCGAGTAGTTGATAAAAGGATGTTTATTTGTAAAATGTAGTTTATTTAAAATGTGTTGTGTATATCTTATCACAGATGTTTATGATGAATAAAAGATGAGTTATTTAACATAGGTGGTTAAAATGTCATAATGATGATTAAGTCATATAAGTATTTTTATATAACTTTGTTTGTTATTTAATCTTGCTTTTAGCATGACTCGCTATTGTTAGTTAAATTTACATTAAACACACTGAGTTAATATATTATGTTCTATTGTTTGTTGTGCTAATATATTTACTTGTACTCGTGTATTGTAATTATCCTGTATTCATAAAGATAAATTACCCTAATGTCCCAGTAATTTTCTAATTAAAGGGGAAGTCTATATACATAATTATACAATTATGAAGATTATACTTCAATTATTACTTAGTTTCTCTCCCCCCCTGTGTTTAGAGGGGTTTGAGGAGCTATGTCAATTGTCCTGAGTGGGCGTACTCAAACAGGAATGAAAGAGTACAAGTTTTTATTTTATAATATATTGTTTTGTGTGTTGGTGTAACCAACGAATAGTTAGGCATGGTTTTTATTTTCATATATACAATTTAATTTAAAAAATAGATATTTGGCCCCTAAGAAATAAAATAGAAAAAACTTAGGGGGTAAGTAATGAAGTCTATGGTAATGGCGATCAATACAACCCATCTTTATAAAATAGTTTATCTTTTTAAAATTTGGCACCCCACAGTCAATCGATCCCTTGGACAACAGAATGTTGCCCCGGGTTTAAAAATAAGTTAAAACGATGTTTTAATTAAACTTTGAGTGGAGAAAAGACGCCCTGGAGGACAATTGAATCCTCCTGAAGAGGCTATATAAGAATTAGCTAAAAAATCCATTATCACCTCAGATCAGATCTGAAGTGAACTGATTGACTATGAGGTGACAAGGGGAATTAATCCCAATTAAAAGTTAAGATTTTGTTTATATGTCACAATGTTATCACATTATGATGGATGGGGTGTAGGACTCTATTTTGTCCTCGCACCAGGCTCGCTGATTAACAAATTTTAATATATAAGAATTTTCCACTTCTATGCAAACAAAACGGCCCCATAGGGTGAAAAAATATGTAATAATGCATAGGTAAAAAGTAACAATATATGTACAAAAGTACATTATTTACAATAAAATTATGGCCACGGTGCAGGACACAAAAGAGTTCCCATATAACGTTTATATGTTTGATCGCCATTTGCCTCAGATGACCCTCCTCTAGAATATTGACGCCCAGACTATGCATCAACCAAGGAGCTATTTTACATAAAATATCTTATATCTTGTCTGTCATCTGACAGTCTATCAGATAGACAGCCAGGGCTTGATATACTGACCTGCTGTGGGCTTTGCTAGGATTTAGGATATGCTCAAGGGAGAAAGACAACCCCACTGTTTTTAATGCAGATATAAGTTTTGATCTATATGTTTTAAAAATTTTGCAATTCAATAGAAAATGTTGCGTAGTGTTGGTGACTTGACACTTTGCACACATAGGTTGTAAGTTTAGAATATATTTTCCTCTATTACCAGATAAAAGGTTAGTGCCTAAACGAAGTCTGGTAATACATTTATCTAGATTTATTGATTTGGAATATATACTTGGTTGATTAAAACTAGCAGTGGATCTACTAAAAGTATCATAAAATGTATTTTGTTTTAATAAATTTGACCATTTGTTTTTGATTTGTTGTTTGATCAGAGAGTACACTTCTGTTTTAGCTAATGGACAGGGTTTGTAATGTTTGTAAATAGGAGACCTTCCTTTGCCGCTCTATCAGCTTCCTCATTTCCCCTGATACCAACATGTGCGGGACACCAGATCAGATGGACATTTAATTTTTCAGATAGACAATTATTATACATGATATAAATTTCTTTAATTAATTCAGGTCTGGAATTACTATTATTAATTTTTAATAGATATTAAAGCAGCTAAAGAGTCTGAAAATATGGCTGTCTGATTTGGCTTATGTTCTAAAATCCAGGTAAGTGCTTTAATAATAGCAAATAACTCCGCTGTGTAGATTGATAAATTATTTGTAAGTCTTTCCGTATATTGGATTTGTAGATGCGGAATAGTATAGGCTGCTCCTATTTTACCTGAATTTGGATCTTTACTGCCATCTGTATATATTTGTAAGAATTTATTATTTGTGTTCAATATATTCACTTGTTATAACTTTTATGATATTTGGGTTGTCACTTTTATTAAATTTTTCTTTTAATTTTAAATTAACTATTGGGGAAAGAAGAGTCCAAGGCGGCACATGGAAGGTCTAAGATCAGCAGTGATGGTATTTATTAGATTGTATTCAACTAAGAGGTCATGTGTATATGCTCCAATTGGTAATTTAAAAGTTTTCCTTTTGGTATATTTAGCATTTATAAAATATCCGGTGCCTATTAGGCATTTACGGGGTTGTCCTCCCTTCTAGAATTTGATCGAGCCCAATATTTAATAAAAAGTTCCTCTCTTCTCAGGCTCAGAGGGGGGGTACCTGCTTCATGTTCTAATAAATGTACAGGGGTGGAAGGTAGGGCACGTAGTGCTATTCTTAGAGCCTTATTTTGGAGTTTATCTAGTTTTTCTAGTATTGATTTTTGGGCACAAGAGTATATCGATGCTCCGTATTCTATTTTTGGTCTGATAAGAGTTTTATATAATAATAACAGACTATGTTTGTCTGACCCGAAGTCCGTGCCTGATAACATTTTCATAAGGTTAATATCTTTTTCACATCTATTTAAAATATTATTTATATGTTCTGAGAATGTAAATTTTTGGTCAAGCCACATACCTAGAAATTTCACCTTTTTTTCAAATTTGATTTGGGTTCCCCCTAATGTAAGATCAACTTGATTTATATTTTTGTTACCAAAAATTATGCCTATTGTTTTTTGTTTACTTAGTTTAAAACCCCATTCTTTGGCCCAGTCACATACTGTGTTTAAGCCTATTTGAGCCTTTTTGGTTAAAAAAGGGATATTGGGACCAGATGTCCATGTCCCTGCGTCATCAGCGAATTGACTGGTAGTCATCCCTATTTTATTTAATTTTTCTGGTAGGTCATTTACTAAAATAGAAAATAAAATGGGAGATAAAATTGCTCCTTGTGGGGTACCTCTATTTATTTCTTTGATGTCTGACATTTTGTTACCTACTTTAACTTGGATTTTCCTATTTTCTAAAAATGATTTGATATAATTGAAGCAATTGCCTGTAATACCATATTTCCTTAATTTATATAAAACTCCTGAATGCCAGGTTAGGTCAAATGCAGCTTCTAGGTCTAAAAAAATTGCTAAAACTGAGTGGCCTTTGTTTTAGCTGATAAAACATCATGTTGAATTTTAAATAATTGGTCCAAAGTGCTTCTCCCTTTTCTAAATCCGGATTGTTCTCTATTTAATATTTTATTTGATTCTAAAAAAAATTCTAGCCTATTTTTAACCATACTTTCTAGAATCTTGCCTGGATGGGATGTGAGACTAATGGGTCGGTAGGATTTTGGGTCAGTGGAATCTTTTCCTGGTTTTAATAAAGGGATGATACAAGTTTTTTTCCATTCAGTTGGATATACTCCTTGTGTCCAAATCATATTGAAAAGTTTAAGCCATTTATTTAGTAAAGATAAAGGCATATTTTTAAACATTATATAGGAGATCTTATCTAGTCCAGTAGCTGAGTTTTTTCCTGGTGTTTATAACTTGTAATAATTCATGTATTTGGAAACTGGTATTTATTGTATCGTTATTTGATTTATCCTCCTTTAAAAAATCACTATTAATTGATTCAAAATCTTGTTGGTAATTAATCACGTCTGGTTCTAAATTTAAATTGCTAGAGGCTGTTGAGTAATGATTAACTAAAAAATTTGCCTTTTCTTTATCTCTAGTTGCTTTGTTTGTTTTATTAACAAGAAGAGGAATAGGGTGAGATGGCATTCCCTTTATTTTTCTTATTTTGATCCAAAAATCTTTACTATTTGTCTTATCATGTGTACATGAATTGCAAAAAATATTCCAATTTTCTTTTTTTTGCATTTAATACTGTTGATTTGGCTGTTTTTTTTCTTTTTCTTTATAATTATTAAGATTCAGAAGATTTGGATGTCTCTTTAATTTATTTAGTGCTCTTTTCCTATCTGCTATTGCTTGTTTACAATTATCATTCCACCACGGTACATTTTTCTTTTTTTTATTATTATTTATAATTTTCTTTGGTATACTTTTATTTGCTATATCTAAGACTAATGTTGTTAAATTATTATTAAATATATTAATATTTTCTGAATATACTTCATTTAATGTGATGTGATCACACTCTGTTTTGAACATGTCCCAGTCTGCCTTATCAAAATTAAATTTATCTATTGTATTTTGTTCTTTCATTGTATCCATGTTTTTAAAAGAAGTATATATAGGAAAATGGTCTGATCCAAATTATCACATGACTTTCCAAAAGGAAGTGTAGTACATGAGCATTCCCTTACCAGAACTATGATCTATTCTAGTTATACTCCCATCATTGAGTATAACTTGATTATTTGAATTTAGCCATTCTACCAAATGATTTCCTTGAGTACTACAGTTTTCCGAGCCCCAGAGATAATGATGTGCGTTAAAATCTCCCATAATGATATGGTTAATTTCATTATTTTTGTTAAAAATCAAGGAAGTTAGTGTATTTAAAACTTCTTTATCTATATTTCGTGAATAAAAATTTATTAAAATGAAAGTCAATTTTTGTGTATAGACTTTGAATGCTTGTATTTCATGTGCTTTTTTATTATAATTTTCTAGTTTAATGGGTTCATAGTTGATTGAATTTCTAAAATAGGTGATGAGTCCCCCACATGAAAAATTATTTTCATGATTATAGTAACTATATTCTCCTCTGTATCCTGAGATATTTTTAACCTGGTTTTTTTTTAATTTTGATTCTTGAATGCATATAATGTCGAGATTTGGATTGAGGTCTAGCATTACCTTTATTTCCGTGTGTCTGTGTGGGGTTAATCCCCCTGCATTGAATGAAATAATTTCATATTGAATTATAAAAAGCACTTTTTAATGAACCGTGCACTTTATATTTTATAGATCTGGATAATAATTTCTTTGGTGTTTTTGCTTGTTTAAGTGATCCTGGGATTGTATTCTGTGTTTGTTTAATTTTATTTTGATTGTGATTAGTTTGATTTTCTTGGATAGTGACTTCTTTCTTTTTATTGTCTGTTTTTGTTGTTTTGTTCCATATATTAGAGATGAATTCTCTTCTTAAATATTCATCTAGATTAGCCTTTGCTACCTGAGATTTATTTTTAATAAGCATTTTTGTAATGTCTACTAATTTGTCAATTTTGATAGTTATTATATTTGAATTGTTTTCGACGTTTATGACTGTCCTATTTTTAAAGCTAGAATCTTTGTTTTTTTTATGTAGATTTATAGTCGGGGTAGTTTGTTGTTTCATGTCTGCTAATGAGATATTTTTTGTTGGATAACTGATGATTGGTGTAGTTTCGCCCATAATTAGGTCATTTACTTTGACTAGTTCCAGACTGTTGTGATTTTCTAGACTCAAGATTGAATGATCCGTGTTATTGTAAAAGAGACTTGAATGAATGGATACAAGTGAGTCTTCTTCTGTAATGTTAAATTTACTATTATCTGTAAGTGGAGAGATTGAGGAACATTCTGTATTAATAGTGGAAGGTGTTTTTATTACTGATGGAGTAGATGTTATTTTTTTATATGTTTGAGTAGGAGTAGTGTAGTTTACAACTGGAATAATTTGATGTTTTTGTGGACTAGTGGTTGTTTGTGTCTCAGATTCTTGATTGTTGTTTGGTTCAGTAGTTGGTTTGGTCCGGGAGACAGTTGGAATGGAGTCTGGGCTATCTAAAATAATCAATGAAGGAGCTTTCTTTGGCTTTGGGCTTATTTTTGGTTGTATTTCTGGTTTTTTGGAAGAAGTCTGTATTTGTTGCTCGAAGCTATCCGAAATATTTATGATAGAATCTGTATTTTCATTTACTATGTTATCGTCTGAACATGGAGTTTTTGGTTGATATTTGATTTCCCTAACAAGGTGTCCAGAGTTAGATCTGTAAAATTTTGTTGTATAACTTGACTGATTTTCATTGATTTGCGAATTTATGGGATTTATAAAAGTTTGTTTATTATTAATTTCTGCCTCTTGTATGTTGTTTATTTCTAGTTTTGGTGTTGTATCAATATGCATTTCTTCCTTGTTTTCTTTAATTTGTGAATCTGTGGTATTTGTTTTGGAGATTTGATTTGTTATATTTATGTTTGTTTCAGTATCTTGTTTCATTACTTCTTTATCAGTTGACTTGGAACCAAATAACATTTTTTCTGCAGTGGCCCAAGGGATTCCAGAGTCATAAGATTTTTGCGTTATTTGAAATGCTTTTTTTGTAGGCTGAGCAACCTCTAAATTTTGTAGTATGTGTTTCCCCACAATTACAGCACTTTGGAAGGTCTGTTTTTGGGCAGTCTTTAATATTGTGTTGTTTGGTGCAATAAGCACATCTTTGTTCGCAATGACATGCTGTGTTTATATGTCCGAAACGTTGGCAATTAAAGCATCTTATGGGAGGTGGCGAATATTGTCTACAGGAAAAAAGGTAGGGGAATCAGTTAATTTAACTAATGTTGGAAGCACAGATCCTGAAAAGATGATTTTAATTGCACCAGATGGTTTCCCAAATTTGTTTAGCAACCTTGTAGCATGAAGTATTGCAGAAGATACGGAATGTTCTGAGTTTATTGGGTTGAGTTGATGGCAAAAATTTGAAATTTCTTCACTTAGAGGGACATTATGGATAACACCTGTGATGGTAGGTCCTCCTTGAGGGAGTATAGCTAAAAGATGAGTGTCGCCAACTATAAATGGTTTGAGCCTGAGCAGATGATTGACTGTTTCAGCTGAGGCCAATTCAAGCATAAAAGCTCCTGATTTGAGGGGGATCATCCTTTTAAGCTTGTTGCCTAGACTTCTGTTAATAGTCTGGGTGAATTTAACAATTGATGTTTCTTTCAAAATTGTACCATGCCTAGCTGATTTAATAATCAGTCTGTGAGGCCAGATCCTGGTATGGAGATAATGGCCATTTTCTGGTCTCGCAGACTGATTTATTTTGAATGAGTCTCGACTGAGTCCAGAATCATTGAGACGTTTTGTATAGCGTGGTGAGAAGACTTTATCCATCTTGTGATGAGATGAAACTGACATATATGCCTGTATAAAATAACTATTAAGACAATGATGATTAATAATGATGATGATTACTAATAAAACTCTAAAAATAAAAATGATGAATGTCTCTTCAAAGTAGATGTAGGGTAAAGTGTAAGCTAATGTTCCTAATGGTAAATGGTGAGTATTGTGTAAGCTACTGTTTTGTTTGTGAATTTTGTTCTATATGATTGCAATATGAGTGTTTGGAGGTTGTAAGTATGTAGGTAGGATAACTCTTGTAAGTAAGAGTACTATCTGACAAGCTCAAGGTGCCTAGGTTTTGTTGCTCTCTCTTGCTCTATACACCGTCCAATTGCAACTGCAGTCGGTTGAATTCTAACTTAATTCTATCTAAATTCTACACTATCCTGTCTATGTAAACTTCTTATTAAACTTGGTGTATGATGTTCATCCAACACCAACTATAAGTCTAAAATTACTGGGATAAATTTACTATTCTATGATAATAACTCTATCTGTTTAAATGTTAACTGTGACTTCACTTCCTTATTATCATTAGATAAATTTATATTTATTTTATAGTCAAATAATGAATTTGTCTAAATTGATAAACCTTGATGGTAATGATATCAGAATATGCTTGAAATAAAGAAGTCTATATGAATATATATAAAAAGATTCTTTATATATAAGTGCAAATTTGACTTGACAATAAATTGGGTTTGCTCACAAAGTGGCTGAACGTTGTTATAACGTTTGCTAAACTTTTTAAAATAGTATATATGTAAAATAGTATGTATGTAATTGAGCTATGTATTTGATAGATAAATAGCTAAACTATAGCTATAAATGAGAATACTATGTTTAATTTTTAAAATATGAAACGCAAAGTATGCGTTTTTGTATATTTTTGTCAATAATACCAATATTATGTTCCCAGCTAACAAATGTGCTTGTTGGTACTAATATATAAATGAAATGATTTGATTTGGAATGGAAAAGCCTAAAACTGACTTGATATGGAACCACGTGTACCACACGTGTACCACAAGGTGATCCAAAATGGCGGGTGGGACACGATAATTTCAGACCAAACAAAATTACAAATTAATATATTATCAATTTAGGTGTTAAATACAATCTACGTAATACTGCTCTGAATTAATATTAATAATAAACACAACTACATATACAACTACATATACATTTGACTACAAATGATAAGCTACAATATGTCCGGTGTATAGACCAAGAGATGGGTGGGGTAAAATAATTTACCCCTGAAAATTGTTAACTCACGTTTAAAGGCAAGAAGAATGGGATTATGATACGATGCAGTGTGCTTTTATAGTCTTGAGGCGGATTGACCTACTTTCTTCTGTTTGCACACACCAATCAGAGAACGTAATTTTCATCCAATGAAAAAATGACGCGAAGTTTAACCTTGACCTGAGTTGGAAAGCATTGCCTTTGGCCTTGACATGGGGTGGATTGACCTACTGACCTACTTTTTTTCATAACTATATAAGTGTTTTTTAAAGAAGAAGAATGAAATCACAATGTCTGAACAAAAACTCTCGTTCGAAAAGTGTGGTGTGTGTTTAGAGGAGAGGGAAGAGGATATATACCACATAAACCAGTGTCGATGTCAGGACATTGTATGCGTCAGATGCTTCGCACGGTTTCAGAAGTGCCCGTTTTGTAGGGCACCCTATCATGTGTATGCCTGGCCTGCCTGTGTTTTCGCTAAACATGGGCCTACAGTGCGTTCAGCGTATTATGGCATATGGTTTGACCCTGATTATTCAGAGTTAGTAGGGTGACTCCGAGTAATTCAGGATCACAAAAAACAAAAAACGGCCCTTTTTAGGGCCATCAATTATATTCGAGAGGGAATATATCACAATTGTTAATGTGTAAGATAAACAACAAGAAATCAAATCAGTTTTAGCCTTTTATTGAACTCTATGAACATTGCAACAAAAAAATATGAACAAACAATATGAACAATGCAAACACTATCAACAACAAGTACATAACACTACACTTTAATGAAAGTAGAATGGGTCCAAACTATTCGTCAGTAATTCAAAACACGCACGACCATCTCCAAACTTTGGTGGATGTTTAGCTGTGCATGTTTGTTGATGTTGATTACACACTTGTCTTCTTGCACGTTTGTACAGTTCTGAATAGTTCTGGTAAAACCAACATCCCACATTGGAATCGTTCAAATTGAAGTGAGGTTGATCCTCTGTCCGGAATTTAGCTCTAAGCACCTGTGTTAAATCACATCCTCGAACAAGAAAATGCAAAGCAAACAAACAATATGCTCCACACACAAACGTGTTGTATCCTTGAAGTCTCATGAGATTCCATGTATAGGGTCCATGTCTTTCCAAGAAACGTTGAATGTCACGATGGAGTGGTTTTTGTCCATACGAATCAAAGTAATAAGTCGATTTATCGTTGAAAAACACAACCACCCAATGTTCACCAGGTTGAGTCGAATTGTGGGTATTCACTATGTAAGCTTTTACAGTCTCTGGTCTACGTTGTGGTAGTTGATCTTTAGCACATACCACGGCATTCAAGGGAGCTAGAATTGGTGAATGATCCAAAATATACTGCAACTCAATCGTTTCCATTTTCCCAATCTTGTTTAATTCGTCCTGCCCATTCGCACTCAAAAGCTTCCAATGGTGTGATCTTGTTCGTATCTACACTAGCCTTTATATTTGCCCACATCTGATAAGCATCAGCTTTCTCAGCGCGTGTGAGATCCATGTTTTGTAGTTCAGCGTACCATCTTTCCATCACTTGATACATGTCCAGTTTTTTTTAATGCACTGTTCAGAAACATCTCGACCTACTCACTTTTGCTGCTAAACAAACATATGGGATGTTGGGTCTGACTGGGATGATCAACAATGCAACCATAACAGTTTTCTTTCACGATATCAAAGAGGTGTGTCTGCAGTTCATGCACCACATGCTGGTTCAAACTCTTTACAATATCGTTTCGCCTATTCAAGTTGTAGATTTCTTCGTACAGTTGTTTGGCCAGCTGTTCTCCTGATTTGCTCATGGTTAATAGTCTGTGATGACTTCTCTGAACCCGTTAATCTCTATCTGACTGTCGTATTCGGCATACACAATCACGTTGATGGGGTCACCAAGAGGTGCACGAAACTGAAGCTCGATTCGCAAGTTCCCCGTTTTTATAGGATGCAGCTGTCCCTCTTCTTATCCTTGATCTGGCGTTAAGTCAATGCCCCACAGTGTGTACCCCTGCATGTAATCGTCCATTGTCAGACCCATGGAGCGGTTTAAACCGAGTGATCCCGTGGCTTGATGCAGGGACATGTATGATCTCAAAATTTCTCCTGTGGGAAAGTTGGGCTGGAACGGCAAGTTGTGTGTCGTCTTTCCGTCTACACTGACTTCTAACTTAGACAAGTTGAAATGTTGAAAATCAAATGGGTTGGTTGCCAGATCACCGTTCATGTCTGTATTCTTTACCAGGCCTAGAATGATACGTTGGGCAACTGTCCTTGAAATAAATGATCTTCGATCTTTGATCGCTGGCCTGCAGGAATGGTGAAAGTTTTCACCTCAGCTCGGCGAATTGGGATCTTCATGCCATGTTGAGCGATGGTCTGGTTTAAGTTGTTGGCCACTACGGGTAACAGGTCAACAGTCAAACATTGAATCCAGCTTGAAGTAACTGGATTTTAGCCTCTTCTCCAAACAGGCAAAAACTGACTGGGTTCTGTTGAGTCGCAGCCGTATCTCTACACCATTGGGAAGGTACTTGTCTTGCAAACACAGGTCTAAATGCAGACGTCCGCACATTTCCAGAACACGACTCCGGTGGATTCGTGTTCTTCTTTTAATAAATCCTTCATTAGCTTCCGCAACTGTATGCTCTTGCATATGACCCGCCGTGTCAGGACTCCACATTTCTGTAGCGTAGAGCTGTGTTTATTTACTGTCCGTATAATAAGACAGCAAATTCTCAATGTAGGCCCGGTACGCGTATGTGTCAGCATTATTGGTGATCAGTTTGTTGTTCAGGTACACATCAATACTGCTAAACAAGCTGTGGAAGAAATTATTTACTGTGGATGTTTCTCCATCGGCAGCCAGATTAGTGCCATCCGGTTGGACTACTTTGACTTTCAGGTACAAGTAGCTCTGGTTGATATCAGTCTACTTTTCTGATTGAGCAGGAATTACAAATTCAATGGGAGATGAATTGCTCAGTGCTGACACAGGATAATGTTCTGTCCACTGTGCATCTTGCATTGCTGTCATGGTAGGTGGGACATGTGTCACATCAAGTTCAGTTTTGCTACACTCACAAGAGCCGTGTTGCATCATGTTGTTCAATCAAAAATATCTAACGGTCGTGATGAGATTTTTCTTTTTTGTTGTGTCTCCTTGACGTGCTGGAAGCAGAATGATGTCGACGTTTGAATTCTCGAAGCTTTATACCTCTCAGAGTTTTCTGACCCACATCTTTCAACAATGTTTTACCCCGTTTCTTGATCACTGTCTTTACATTTTGGCCAGACAGAAGATCTTTTACGGCTCCTATACCTTGTTTAAAGCCCTCTTTTTTCAGAGTCTGTAGTCCTGAGTTCACGATGGGTTTCACCATGGGTAAGATGTTGCTGGCCATTTTCTTGAACATGGAGCCCAAACCATATCCGACTTGTCGAGGTGACCACGGTAAACTGGAATCATCGTGTCTTTCTTTTAAAATGAAGCTTCACCATCGACTTCCCGTGAGTGAAATGAACTGATTCCCCTGTGTCACCGGTTATATTGATACTGATCTCGTTGAAATATGATCTGCTGACAGGTATGTAGTGTAGATTTAGAAATTCAAAGTGCATGTGTGGATTAGACCCTGCTTTTGTTTTTGTGTCAAATGGCACAACGCGTAAAATGGGTGCTTCGACATCCCCTATCAAAGTGTGTTCTGCCAGATCGGTATATACAAACAAATGGTTCATCTTCGTGAAGAGGTCCACACCGTACTTGAATCTGTTGTTGTCTCTGTCCGGAAACACCTCAGTACTTCCCTCTCCTCCAAGTTTCGTAAGGAGGGATGGATGAAGTTCCAAGCCGATCTTTGATCCACTATTACCGGTAAACTTGACACGTTTTGACAAGCCGGAAAAATCAACTCCAAATGTGAGGTTTCTTTGAGTTAAAATTGTTTTAGTGGCTTGTTTAATAGCCTTGTCCATTTCGTCAGTGAGATGTTGTGGTGACGCATAGATGCCTGCAGGAATACAAAGGGGTATTGCCCATTTTTTGCCTTCTAATTCACACCCGTTTTTCACTTGTGAAAAGGCTGCCGCCAGTTCTGGATCTTTAGGCACGATGTAGAATTTTCCTTCCTCCTCTTCGATATTTCTGACTTGTGTGGGAACGATCATTTCCACGAGAGCCACTTCCCAATTTTGTTTGTCGACATCAATGGTTTTTGCCAGCTTGGTTCTAAAACAACATTGTGTGTTGTTTGGGTACAATGCCATCGAACTATCACTGATGAGAGTGATGTAGAAAGAGTTCATGATTTCTTAAATTTTAAACTTGGGTTTGGAAGAATGTATCCGATAGAAGTACTCATCAGCAGCAACCAAAGTTCACGATCTGGACTGTTGAGACACAGGTTCACTAATGACACGATGACGATGATAAAGATGATCACAATCTGTGTCAAGAAAGTGATTCTGTTGTTAGGTACCTCACATTTTCCTGTCTGTATACTGTTGTCTACCTGAATACTGCTGGTATCGGACTGAGACATGCTGTTCATGACGTTTATACGTTATACTAAATGCGATTTTGGAATCCAACTGTTAAACTTTTTAGGATATCCAAGCCACTTCACTTTCACTTCTTGAAAAGTTTTACCGCCTACACGCCTTGTACACCGATCAAGAACTGATTCCACTTCGTATAGCTCATCATCTTTTATATGTTGAATTTCATCCCTGTAGAAGGATCCGGCGATAGTTTCTCCAGCCAAGTCTTCAAGTTTTACGGTCAATGGATGTGTTCTGTTGATGCGAACCACTTTGAACAATTCCACTGTCCAGTTGGGTAGATAGCCTTTGGCAAATGTTTGCTTGGTTTTATTGATACTCACTTTATCACCCACTTTCAAATCAGTTGATTTCTTATTTTTCTTTTGATGGTTGCCATACAATGTCTTTGTGACTTCATGCTCATTTTCTCTAGACACAGATGCAGGGGTACGTCCGATGGTTCGATGAAAACGATGATTGTAGCCATGTACCAATAGTTGCAGTACATCCACATTATGACGGGTCTTGTGATGGGTAAAATATTTCCACATTCTGATTTAAGCGTACGTTGAAAACGTTCAACAATACTCGCTTTAGTTTCTGGGTTTTCAGACGTGAAGAAATGAATGTCATGCTTGTCTAGAAACTTCTGAAAGTCTTTGTTCAAAAGCATATTTTGAAAACACATCAATGACACACAGTAAGTAGCGATATGGTGAATTCTCTTTGTACATACTTTGCATATCTGCGAGATCAGCTTGCCATTGATGATCGATACCTCCTACCACAGTTTGTCGACGTCGAAATTTTCGTCGTATCGTTTTATGCAACGTGTAGGTTCTTTGACTTCTCAACCAGTCTCGTACATCCTCTAAAGTGATAGATTTCAACTGTTTTTTCGCTGCCTTGTAGAGTCCATGAATTCCTCCAAAACTCGTAGGATTATCAGTATCATAGTACAGGTGACGAAGTAACGTGTCCTTCTTTAGTAGGCGTCCCATGACGAATGGACTAATATCTCCTCGGGTTCTTCCTTTTTAATAGGTCTTCGTTTCTTTGATGTAGGTGGGTAGGCAAAACTATCATAAAAATATTCCTCCTCCTCTTCTTCTTCATCATCATCTGGTGTTTGTATGAAATTCCATCGACGTTTAATGCCCACGACTTCTTGTGGGATGTTGACCTCTCTCAGTCCTCTAGAAAATTGTTCCCATCCTCGTGGATTTGACCCTTTCCGCTGTCGAAGTACATCATTGACCAGATCAATAATATTTGAACCTTCAACGGGTTTTCCATCATATTCTAACAGGCCATGTTCATCCCAACTTAAGTGAGGATGGTCTTTCAGCATGTTTAACAAAAGAGTAGCCTTTCGCCGCATGGTCGTTGGAACACTGTCTAGAATTTGATCTTTCAAGGTCATCGGTTTTCCTCTTTCTTTTCAGTCACTGTACTCGTTGTTTTCTCAGCCATGTGTGGTCTGGAGGGTTTGAGTGCTTTTTTATGTGACACTTGAAAGCGATGTAATACTTCTCCAAATTGTTGTGCTTTTTCTGACTCAGACAATTGATTGTCGTCAAGAACTTGATTCATTTCTTTCTGTAATGATGAAGTCTGACTCACTTGAGGGGATGGGGGTAACCGAGGTCGTTGTTCCTTCTTCCATCGATTCATCTCTTCCAACAACCGAACTGGAACATAGGCCATCTTCTTCATATTTTCCGAATGATTTCCCCAGCAAGAGGTATAATTGATTTGGCTAGGTTAATGAACTCTTTGGTGCTTCTTGAATAATCTTCTTTCGAAATTTGGGCGAGGCTTCTGTCAAAGCAAGCAACATTTTGCCATGTTTGCGAACGAGTGGTTGTTTGCGCTTCATGATGACAAATGATGATGAAATGTTTGGTCTCTTTTATTTATACCACTGTTGAAGGGCTTGTAAAGCGATATTGCCAGCATTACTCAGTGGTCCTGAATTTCTCATCGCAGTAACGGCAGTAGGTAAAGGGGAATGGAGACTTGGGATTGGTGAAAATCTTGATGATAATGATGATGATGAACGCCCACTTGAAGAATTGGAAAGGTCAAACAATTGTCGTCGAACTGTAGGGTTTGGAGAAACCGTCATTGATCCTTGTGGTGTAGCCAACCCAGACCTCATCGAACTTCTATTAGAACGGGGAGTAGATGAGGTCAGTGGAGAGAATTGGGCCACAAGTGATGATGCTTTGGATGTTGTCCCTGATGTAACATCACGTCGAATCAGTATGGGGGACACTTTTGGTGTTCCAGTTGATACAGAGCGTTTTCTTCTTACAGTGACAAATCGGTCATGAGGCAATGCCTGCTTCTTCCTTGTTTGTTTCCTTACTGGTGACTTGCGTTTGGTTGGCTGTTTGCGTGGATGTTGTCGTGACCGTTTCCTGGCTGGTGACTTTCGTTTGGGTGGTTGTTTTCTTGCTACTGAACCAAATTTTCTCACAGCTTTGGTCCCGTTCCATCGAAGCAGGGTACGAATGATGGTGCCCCCAAGGAAACCTCCACCACCAGGTTTTAAAATAAGTTGTCGTTTTGTGGTCAGATCCACATGTTGATCAGCTAACTGTCTTAAAATGTCTTTGTTGCGTTCCATAAAATTCATCGTCTGTTTTGGCACGGTTACTTTTTTCTCTAAGATGAGTCGTGCAGCTAAGGTGAACCATTTCACCATCTCTGTTAATCCTGATTCTACCAGCTCTTGTCGTTTCGTTGGGTTCTTTTCCCGACTCAACGATTCTAGAGCTTTGATCACTGTATGTGGTGTGTTTTCCATGGTAGCTGTATCCTTAATGATGATCGAGTGTCATGTTCCTGTCATTTTATACTGTAGTGTAGACGATCGGTCCTCGATCTTCACCTGTTACCCACCGATGGAACACATCTGTTCTTAAACGATTCTGGTCGGGTGTTCTTGGATGAAAGTCAATGATAAGATATCCGTGAGGTGTAGAGGTTGCATCTTGAAACGCCATCACCAAATGGGGTAGTTGTATTTGCTTCGCCAGTGTTTTGATCTGACCTTTATCTCTTGTGTTTTGAAATAATACCATGTAGTGTGCATTCAAGCTGATGGTACGACTAGCCTTGGATTGTTGGAACATGTTTTGTGTGATGTAAATGACAGTGGCATTTCTATGGTGTCCCTTTCGTGTGAACCATAATTTAATTTTCTCCTCATCTTTTTCTCCTAACATATCATCAAATATGACGAGGTGTGGTAAGGTTGTATCGTCTACTATCTCTTCATCATCCTCGGGGATACCCTGAATGAATTTGATAGCTTCACGTTCTTGTAACTGTGCGTAGGCACTGTGCCATTCTTTGTAACACCAGACGATGTGTTGTGGTACCACATGAAATAAATCAGTTTTGTACTCAATAAGTTTTTTTACAAATTGAGATTTTCCTGAACCACTTGGCCCTGAGATGAAAATGTTACTAGGATGTTGAAAAAGTAAACTACTTTCCATGATGGTCTAAGAAATAATAACAGCATTTACATGACAACATTTTATTTTATACATCATAGCAAATAAACACTTGAACAACATCAGTCAAAAATGTTAACTATGACACACATCATGAATCAGTCTTTCTTTATACATCATCCATTCCGGCAATATCATGGTATATCCCATAGCATTTAAAGCCATGCGCACTTCGTCAAACAGTTCCTCGGATTGTCTTAACGCCTGTTCTGATTGAATTCCAAGTACACGCACAGCCAAAAACACAGCTCTCCGTCATGGATTCCGAATTGGAGTTATGTTTTTTTCCTGTAGTGAAGTATTTTCCATTTTTTGGCTACTCATTCGTCTTGCAAGTACTCTGCGTAGTATCTTATTTTGTAGGTGTCCCAGAGGGATTCGTCTCCCAACTCAAACCTTTCTAAGTTGTTGAAATCGGGATCTTGAAAGAACTGTTCACTAGGATTTGGCCTCGTTTGTTTGAATATTGTTCACTGTTTACCAAAAATGTTAAACACTTGTTCACAAGTGATAGGTTCTGGAGTCAGTAAAATGGCACGTATATCCTCTGGTGTGTCGTTCCGGTAGTTAATCGCAAATCTGAGATACATACGCTCATCAAAACGGTTCAGTTTCTCCACTGTATCAATGTTCTGGGTATCAATGTATATGTACCACACGTCAGAGATCAGGTTGCGTAGCAGGTTGTAAATGGTAAAAATCCGTTGAATGACCAAACTTTTATAGCTGCTTGGAAGATCACGCTCTCGTACATCACTAAAGATATCATAAACTTGGTTTAAACAAGAGGGATCCTCCATCGTCTGGTGAATTATTCTGTTTCCAATGCGCTGTGCCCAAGTAAAAAATAACTCGTTGCAAAATGCAGCAGGTTTGTTATTAGCTTCAACGAGATGTTTGTAGATCATCTGTTGCATTTCTACTGGTAGAGTGTTCATCGTGAATCTCCGTTTGTTTCCACCACCGTTCAGGCTATGCACACGATCACAAGCCAACTGTTATGACGGTTGGTAACCGTACGGCACTGTCTAATATTAGTCCACGACCACGCGTTTTGTATACACTGAGCGGAACGTCTTGGTCTGTGTCTCACTGATCACTTTGCGATTTCTATGTCTCTTGATTCGGGATTCATATTCGATGACAGTTTTGTAATGTTCGCGATCTTGTACACACTCGACCATAGTCTTAAAATTGACTTTCTGACTAGCATTGTAATCCAAAGTGATGCCTTTTACTTTGCATCTCTGATGCCGATTTCCTTTTTCATCGATATATTCATACCCATAGTTTTTTGGCCCTAATGCCTCAAATTTGACAATGCGTCCATGTGGTACTTCATCTGTCCACTTTCCCAACTGACTCTCTTCAATTGGGATGTTGTACTGGTCAGGGTCATAGATGTACATACAACTGTCTGTGTCAAAATACAGTACCCGATCTCCAAGTTTTTCCAACTGGGTGTAAAGTTCAAGTCGAGCATAGGACGTAACGAAGGCAGCTACCACTGGATTTGAAGATGAATGGGGCTGTGTTGCGTCTGTTTCATCCAAGTAATTCACCAACATGAAGTTGTCATGATCGAAAATTTCGGCAAACTGCACAGTGACATGACGGTTGGAGAGTAGGTCATACAACTGGTTCACCTTAGTCACATACTCAGTTTTGGTTTGAACATTGTTTTGTGCATTCTTACCCCACAAGCAGTTCAACATGGTTTTGGCAAACGCTCTTTTTCCTTTGTTCTTTTTCACGTTGTCGAGTCAGATACCCTCTATCTGAAAGTAATTCTG
>CM037777.1:101230298-101280298 GCA_021229015.1 Solen grandis | reverse complement strand
CAACCTTTTTTAAACAATCAAGCCGTCCTTTTCCTTGGGGGGACATTTCATTTTCACAAACTTTCTTATGAGGTTTTCCTCTCCTAAATGGCAATTTGGGTAACTCTAAGGTTAGGGGGGAATGGCTCTGTTTCAATTTTGTCTGGGGCCCTTTCACGTCAAACTTTTGTTTCATGTCAATCCCCTTTGTTTTATTTTTCCCCAATGGAATCTTTTTTGCTTAAGGGGATAAAGGGTTTTGGGGTACTTCGGAAATAAATTTACATCCTCATGTTTTTGATTTAAATTGTTCAGTACTCTTTTTTAATTCCCCCCAAAAATGGTACACTTTCGATTCAGAAAAAAATTTTCACTTTTTCAGAAAGGCAGTATCTCCCATTTGGGCCGTCCCAACGGGCAAGTGCATGGACATTGGTGCCTGTCAAGAAAACTTCCCCTTCTGACCTCTTCGGCGAAAGAAAACAACACAGTCTTTTATTTAAATTTGGGTTTTCCCTTTTTCTCCTCATAGACCTAAAGAAACTTTCGTTCAAAACCTCCTTCCATAAAATTTTACGTTTCCCTTTGGTTTTTTCCCCCCAAAATTAAGGGTAGTTTTGGGGGTTTTGTGTTCTTGTTTTTCCCTCAAAAAGCTGCGCTGAAATCTTTTTTGGAAAAATGTTTCAAGGACCTTATTTTCCCAAAAATTTATAACACTCTTAAATTCACCTTTTTTGATGCAAATTCGAGGGTCAAAGAACAAATGAAAAAACTTCCCGATTTTGGCAATTTTCATTTACTTTCAGGCCGTATAATTTTCCCCGAACTGACAACCCCCTCTATACACACAACGAAGTACTTTCCCCCAAATTTTCCCCCTTGGAACCATCTATTCACTGTCGAGTTGTTTGGCACATTTTAAAGTTTTCTATTATTGAGCTTAATTTTCAATACCGACCCCCCTTCCGGGGGTCTGTTGTAAGAAAGGGTTTCCCTGAATCCTTTCACCCCTTAGCCCAACCCATAATTTTGAAAATATTTTCCTTTTTGTGTTTTTTTATGGAAAATTATCCTAGGGTTTACACTTAAAAAACAGTTCCCGAAAAATTCTTCCACTTTACTGAAACGCATACTTTTATTATTGGGCAATTTCATTGTTATTTTTGGGGTTAAAAAGGGGTTTTTGCCGCCGCAAAAATATTTTTACTACAAAGAGACCCCAAAAAAACTGACGGGCATTTTTTGTTCACCAAATTTGCACATCTGGGTTTTTTTTTCTGGTTTTGGCCAAGGGGGGCCTAAAAAGAAAAAAATGCTGTCCACTTGCATTTTAAGTTTGATCTTCATTTCGCAGTAAAGGGTACACCAACCCTGTTTTTTCTTTAAAAAACAAAAAAAAAGTTTAAATTTAGTTTCCCCATTCAAAAGTTAAAGAGAAACATAAATAAGGAAATAACCAAACTCACGTTAAAAAAAATTCCCTTTTTTTTCCATTTAACTTTTGGTCAAGTGTTTTTAACATTTAAAAATTTTTTTTGGGGGAACCTTGCATAAAAATTACAGCTTTTAAAAAAGTTTATCAACAAACAATCATTTTCCAAATTTAAACGGTTTTTGTTATTTTTGGGGTGCCGGTTAAACCCACATATTTGTATCCCCCTTTTCTTAGGTCAAATTTTACAAAATTCCCCCATCTGCTTGCGAAACCAAAAAGGGGCCCAGACTTTTGATTTAAATTTGCTACCTTTCGGGACGGGAGTTGGTTTGCATCGTTTTGCCATTTTTCAATCTAGCTAAAAAGTCAGTAGATTGATTTATTTCATATTCAGCCTATATACGAATTTACAATTCTTGTGCATTTTTCCCCAGACAGTGACTTTAAAAAAAGAATTATTTCGGGAAAATTTTTTAAATTATTAAAAAAAAAAATTTTTTTTATATCAAACGGGGTTGATATTTATGCCAACAGTTTTAGAAAAAGATCATATTTAAAAATTCGTATTTTCGCAAGTTCCTAGCTCCATATGTTTGACATTTAAATTTTGGGTTTTTTCTTGATGTAAAAAAAACGTGCGCAGTAACTTTTTAAATTTTAATTTAAAAGGAAATTGCCTCCCCTGTAGAACGTTATGATATGTACAAATAATTAAGGTATGTGTCATTTTGAATTGTTTCAACAGTATGACATTTAGAATCGCGATTTTTTAAAGGGCGCGATTCGATACAGTGTATTGGCAAAAATACGAATACGTTCCCGATATACCCCGGGGAATCGTTACAGCCCTACCGTGAACACCATTTTTTACTATTTTTTAGCTCTGCGTCACGTGACGTTTATAGGGTGTGAAAATGCTGTTGCTCAAAAGCGCATACTTTACTGCAATTTAAATCTGAAATTTTCATTATTCTGAAAAAACTGGCAAACATGTCGAAAATTTATTGCCCTAAAATGAAAATTAAGAAGTATGCTTATGACGTCACATGACGTCTATGACGTCACGACTCAAAATATATGTAGAAAATTTTGCAGAACTGCAAACTTTTTAAGTTTTTAAATTTCCATCTCATCCTGAAGCTTTTAATCCTAAAAAGAAAAATTTTTGGTCCTATGTTCGAATTTATTTCAGTCACAGAACTTCGGTTTTTTCGGAAATTTTGGTTAGCTGACAGGATATGCACACCTTTTGTTTCAAGATGTACCAAACTGTGAAAAAATTTAAGAAAAAAACCGACCATAAAAAAGGCGGCTGTTTTGAGCCCCGAACACCATTTTTCATTTTTTTTTAGCTCTGACGTCACATGACGGGCATAGGGTGCTGAAGGCTTTTTTTTTCAAAAGCGGGAAAACTTTACTGTCATAACTCTGAAATTTTCATTAAATTTTGAAAAAAATGGCATCATGTCGAAATCATTGCCCTAAAATGGGGAAAAATTTAAAAAGTATGCTTAAAGACGTCACATGGGCGTCATATGGGGGGGGCAGCCCCGACTCAAAATGTATGTAAAAACTTGCAGAACTGCAAACTTTGTAAGTTTCAACTTTCCATCTCATCCTGAAACTCTTTAATCCTAAAATGAAATTTTCGGTCCTATGTTCGAATCTTATTTCCCGTCACAGAACTTCGGTCTTTCGGAATTTCGGTTTGCTGACAGGATATGCACACCTTAGTTTAAAAATGTTTCCAAACTGTGAAAATTTGAAGAAAATCTGACCCTAAATGACGGCTGTAGAAACGCGAACACCATTTTTTGAAATATTTTTTTTTGCTCTGACGTCACATTTTTGTCATAGGGGCGAAGATGCTTTTGTTCAAAAGCGAATACTTTACTGGGCCCTAACTCGAAATTTTCATTATTCTGAACAACTGGCATCATGTCGAAATTTATTGCCCCAAAATGAAATTAAGAAATAGCTTATGAAAGTCCATGACGTCATATGACGTCCCCGACTCGAAATATATGTAGAAATTCTGCAGGGAAATGTAAAAATTTGTAAGTTTTTAAATTTTCCCTCTCATCCGAAGCTCTTTAATTTCCCAAAATGAAAATTTTTTTGGGGCCTATGTTTGAAATTTTTTTCAGTCACAGAAAATTCGGTCTTTCGGAATTTCGGTTAGTTGACGGATATGCACACCTTAGTTTAAAAATGTACCATCTGTGAAAATTGAAGGGAAAAACCCACCATAAAATGGCGGCTGTAGAGGCGAATACCATTTTTCTTTTTTAATCTGACGTCAGGTGAAAGTAAAAGGGTGCCCGAAAATGCCCCCGTTGCTCAAAAAAGCGAATACTTTACTGCAATAACTCAGAAATTTTTATTATTTTGAACAACTGGCATCATGTCGAAATCATTGCCCCAAATTAAAAAATTTAAATGGTATTTCTTATGACGTCCTATGACGTCACGATTTTAAAAAATTTGTGGAAATGCTGCCCGAACTGCAAATGTGTAAGTTTCAAAATTTTTTATCTTATCCTGAAGCCTTCAAACCTAAAATGAAATTTTCGGTTTTCCCAAAGTTCGAATCTTTTTCAGGGCCCCAGAACTTCGGTCTTTCGGAATTTCGGTTTGCTAACAGGATATGCCACACCTAACTTTCAAGATGTACCTTTTGTGAAAAAAATTTAAGAAAATTCCCAACCCTAAATGGCGGCGTAGAGCGTGAAAACCAATTTTTTACTATTTTTGCTCTGACGTCACATGACGTCAAAGGGTGCTGGGATGCTTTTTTTCAAAAACCCCATACTTTATTATCATAACTTGAAATTTTCATTATTCTGAACAAACTAAACATCATGTCGAAATCATTGGGCCCAATATGAAAATTAAGAAGTATTCTTATGGGCGTCACATGACGACATTTGACGTCAAGGGCTCAAATTATATTTAAAAATAATGAAAAAAACTGCAAAAAATTTTGTAAATTTCAACTTTTATCTCATCCCGAAGCTCTTTAATCCTAAAATTAAATTTTCGGTCCCATGTTGAATCCCTTTTTTTAGCCACAGAACTTTGGGGCTTTTGGAAATTTCGGGGTTTGCTGACAGGATATGCACAATTAGTTTCAAAGTGTTCCATCTGTGAAAATTTGAAGAAAATCCGACCATAAATGGCTGCTGTAGAGCGCCCAACACCCTTTTTCAAAATTTTTAGCTGTGACGTCATGTGACGTCATAGGGTGCTGAAAATCATTGAAATCAAAATTTCCTCACGGGGACTAATAAGCCATAAAAATTTCATCGTCCTAGGACTATTGCAACATATAAAAATAAGCGTTTAGTTAGGAAGAAGAAAAGATAATTAATAACTAGACTTCTTTTGTTCTGGACAAAAGAAAGGGCTTTCTGCACTGCAAACCATGTCAAACCTGATCATACTTATTTTATTTTCTGAAATACACCATCTTTAAAAATTGAAGGAAATCCGTCCCGAATTGACAGCTTTTAGAGTGCAAACATAAATGGGAATATGTGGCTTTGTTTTCAGTTATAATTTCATAATGCTAATTTTTTCCAGAACCATCTTTAAGATAACTACAATAATATTCAATCTTCGTGTTCTGCAAGGGAATGAAGTATCACTAGTCCTCTTAACATGTTAAAAAGGTATACAAGATTCCTTTTCTACGAAATATCAACTGGATCAACTGCAGAAGCACAAGGATTTTTTTTTCCAGAAATTCTTACTTTCATGCAACTATGATGTCCGATTTTAAAAACCCGGTATGGTTAGAAAGGTCTTCTGATTGAAAAAATGTACTTACTTTAGGTTTAAACCTATCTGTTTTTGCGATATGTAAAGTTATTCCTCCCCCCAAAAAGGCAAAAATCGGCAAAAAGATATTCATGTCAACTACTACCATTCGACAAATAACTCAATACACTGCACTGCATCATGATAAAAAAAATTGTTCTTTATGATATTTTCAACAAGAGGGCCAAGGTGGCCCTAAAGACTCTCACCTGAGAAAAACTGTTATCATTGCCTGTAGAAGTTATTAAATTATAGCATAGTTGTACTGAAGACATAATCCATCAGATTATTTATAATTCAACGAACTAAAGAGAGCCTGTTGTCGAAATTTGAAGTCAAACTTGACTCAAAAAAATTTAAACATCAAAAGGGGCATAACTCCTGACCTAATTGGCAGATCAGCCATTATCGAACTTGGCAGAAAGAATATGGCTATATACATTGTTCTAAAGATTGAAGATGATTATTTCAGAAATGAAGATGCTAAAGTGCAAATAAAGTGAAATATTACATTTTTATATATCAAAAAGGGGCATAACTCCTGACCTTATTGACATATATCAGCCATAATCGAACTTGGCCAAAAGAATATGGCTATAAACATTGTCATAAGTATGATTCTTAAGAAATGAAGATGCTACAGTGCAAACAAACTAAAAATTGGCATTGTTTAATATTTAAAGGAGCATATTTCATGACCTTATGGTCCGATATCAGCCATAATCGAAATTGTCCGAGATTTTTATGGTAAATAAACATTGTCATAAAGTTTGAAGATGATTGCTTAAGAAATGAAGATGTTAGAGTGCAAAGTGACAATCTAGTTTTTTTTTCAATATTAAAAGGGGCATAAACTCCTGACCTAATAGGCCGATATCAGCCATAATCGGACTTGACCAAGAATTTATGGTAATAAACATTGTTATAAAGTTTGAAGTTGATTACTTAAAAAATGAAGATGCTTAGAGTGCAAACAAACTAATTGTGGACGACGGACGGCGGATTGACGGACAGGCGGACGGACAATGGACATTCATCGATTCTTATAGGTCATCTTTAGCACATGTGCTCAGGTGAGTTAGAATTAATTGTTTCTTAGAAAAAGCAATCAAGTGATTAGGACTAATTGCAGAAGTGCATGAAAGAACGGTATAAATTAATTTTTATTTCTCATCTAACTTCCTTATATGATGTCCAATTTATAAAAAGAAAGGCCTTTATATTTCCAAACATTTCACTTGTTTCATGTTTCAACTTTTCTGTTACGTGTTCTGAGATATAGAAGTTATTTTTCAAAGAAACGGCAAAAAATCGGCAAAACGATGTTCATGTCTATTATTGCCCTTCGACAAATAACTTTATAATTAATGGCCCGATCATTAAAATCTGCATACCATTAGAACCGCATTGCATCACGCTAATAATACTGTTCTTTATGTTATTTTCAAAAATTAATAGTTTCTTAGAAAAAAAAAAATAAATGATAGGGACTAACTGCAGAAATGCATGAAAGAACGGTTTAAATGACTTCTTATTTCTTATCTAACTTCCTTATAGGATGTCCGATGTCCAATTTTTTAAAACGTAGGTACCATTAGAAAGGCCTTTAAATTTCCAACATTTCACGTGTTTCATGTTTCAACTTTTCTATTACGGGTTTTGAGATATAGAAAGTTATTTTTCAAGAAAACGGCAAAAGTCGGCAAAAAGATGTTCATGTCTATTATTGCCTTTCGACAAATAACTTTATAATTTATGGTCCGATCATTAAAATCTGCATATCATTAAAACCCGCATTACATCATGCAAAAAAAATAAAAATGTTCTATATGTTATTTAAAAAAAATAAATAGTTTCTTCGAAAAAAGGAATCAAGTGATCGGGACTTACTGCGGGAGTACATGAAAGAACGGTTTTACTGAATTCTTATTTTTCATGTAACTTCCTTATATTACGTCCAATTTTAAAAAGCTAGGTACCGTTAGAAAGGTCTTTTGATTTCCCACAATTCACTCGCTTCATAATTTTATGTATCTTTAAACACGGGCGGTTAAACCTTGAGCACACGGCAAAAATCGAGGATAAATATGTTCATATCGTTTTGTTTTTCCTTATAACTGAATGAATATTAGGTCAATCTTTAAAATTTAAACACCAAAAGAACGGCCGGGCATTGATCTACAAATTATATTCATACTCTTATTAACAAAAATCAATAATTATCGAGATATAAGTAGTTAAGTGCGCTTAGGGTTGCAGCATTTTTGTTTTTCTGCAATATCTCAACTGATTCAACCCCGATCTTCAAAAATTTATATGTCGTCTGAAAGGCATTTCAAAGCACTACAAATTATACGCATAGTGTCTCGATAAAATATTTTTCGTTTTGAGATATTTAAGGCGAAGAAAAAAAAAACGATAATTGACATGTGACCTTGACCTTAGCTATTTTCCGGAACCGGAAGTGACTGATGACAATAAGAGGCTATGTTGCACCTTCAAAAAATTAAAGGAAAAACTTTGTCTTCCAGTGTAAAAAACCTTTTGGAAAAAATTTAATTTTAATAGGACACATATTCTCTCCAAATTTCATGTTTCTAGCTTATCTGAGTGCTTCGTAATACTTCAATACATTTTCTGGTCCAAAGTTCGAAACTTGGTTCAGCCATAGATCCTTGATCTTTTCAAATATTGCAAAACGTATATAATCCTGCACAACAAGAACATAATATATACATTCTGTGAAAAAATCAAGTAAATCGGTCCAATCATGACGGCTGTAGAGCTCGAACAAGCTTTTGTAGCTTTTTTCAGCCCTGACGTCATGTGACGTCACATGAAGAAATAAATTATGACGATCAAAAGCGCCAAAGTCACTGTGCATACTATTAAAATTTCATGCTGCTAGCTCATCGGCAACCTGTTTTAATTTGAACCTCAAAAGGAAGAAAAAAGTAGAATAATAATAATAATAATAACTAGATGTCATTCGTCTAAACGAATGATAGGACTTTCTGCAACCTGTATTAATGCAAAAAGCAGGAGATAGAAGTTTCATGTAATGACTCACCTCTGGTAGTATTTCATGTTCATGCTGAACAATTGACATTATATTCCGCGAAAAATAAGCGATTAGTTACGAAGAAAAAAAGAAGTAGTAGTAGTATGTTTATGACGTCATATGACGTCACCACTCAAAATATTAAGAAATTATGCAGGACTGCAAACTCTGTAAGTTTCAACTTTCTATCTCATTCCGAAGTTCTTTAACCCTAAAATGAAATTTTTGGTCCTATGTTCGAATCTTACTTCAGCCACAATACTTCGGTTTTTCGGAATTATGGTTAGCTGACAAAATATTCACACCTTAGTTTCAAGATGTACCATCTCTGAAATTTGATGAAAATCTGATAATAAATGGCGGCTGCAGAGCATAAAAACCATTTCTCACTATTTTTAGCTCTGACGTCACATGACGTCATAGGGTGCTAAAGATTCTTTTGTTCAAAAGCGAATACCTTACTGTTCATATCTCTGAAATTTTCATCATTCTGAACAACTGGCATCATGTCGAAATCATTGCCCTAAAATGAAAATTATGAAGTATGCTTATGACGTCACATGACGTCATTTAACGTCAAAGACTCAAATATATGTAGAAATTCTGCGGAACTGCAAACTGTGTAAGTTTCAACTTTCAATCTAATCCTGAAGCTCTTTAATCCTAAAATGAAATTTTCGGTCCTATGTTCGAATCTTATTTCAGCCACAGAACTTCGGTCTTTCGGAATTTCGGTTAGCTGGCAGGATGTGCACACTTTAGTTTTAAGGTGTACCATCTGGGAAAATTTGAAGAAAATCCGACCATAAATGACGGCTATAGAGCGCGAAAACCATTTTCAACTATTTTTAGCTCTGACGTCATTTGACGTCAAAGGGTGCTGAAGATGCTTTTGTTCAAACGCGCATACCTTACTGTCATAACTCTAAAATTTTCATTATTCTGAACAACTGGCATCATGTCGAAATCATTGCCCTAAAATGAAAATTATTAAGTATGCTTATGACGTCACGAGTCAAAATATATGTAGAAATTCTGCAGAACGGCAAACTGTGTAATTTTCAACCTTCTATCTCATCCTGAAGCTCTTTAATCCTAAAATGAAATTTTCGGTCCTATGTTCGAATCTTATTTCAGCCACAGAACTTCGGTCTTTCGGAATTTCAATTAGCTTACAGGATATGCACACCTTAGTTTCAAGATGTACCATCTGTGAAAATTTGAAGAAAATCCGACCATAAATGGCGGCTGTAGAGCGTGAACACCATTTTTCACTATTTTTAGCTCTGACGTCATATGACGACATAGGGTGCTGAAGATGCTTTTGTTCAAAAGCGCTTACTTTACTGTCATAACTCTGAAATTTTCATTATTCTGAACAACTGGCATCATGTCGAAATCATTGCCCTAAAATAAAACTTAAGAAGTATGCTTATGACGTCACATGACGTCATATGACGTCAGGAATCAAAATATATGTAGAAAGTCTGCAGAACTGCAAACTGTGTAAGTTTCAACTTTCTATCTCATCCTGAAGCTCTTTAATCCTAAAATGAAATTTTCGGTCCTATGTTCGAATCTTATTTCAGCCACAGAACTTCGGTCTTTCGGAATTTCGGTTAGCTGACAGGATATGCACACCTTTGTTTCAAGATGTACCATCTGTGAAAATTTGAAGAAAATCTGACTATAAATGACGGCTGTAGAGCGCAAAAACCATTTTTCACTATTTTTAGCTGTGACGTCATTTGACGTCATAGGCTGCTGACAATCATTGAAAACAAAATTTCCTCACGTGACTAATAACCCATAAAAATTTCATGGTCCTAGGACTATTGCAACATATTAAAATAAGCGTTTAGTTAGGAAGAAGAAAAGAATAATAATAATAAAAAAAATGACGTCACGTGACGTCATACGACGTTTACTTCATAATTGTTAGACACCCAGAGACCTACTAACTGACAAAATTTTAACTTTCTATCTCAAATAGGACAGTTTTTATAAGCATTTAAAAATTGACGTCCTTGGTTCGAATCTTGGATCCGCCATAGATGCTTGGACTTGTCGAATTTTGAAAAACGGAGACGGGTATACACAATAAGAACGTATATACACATTCTGTGAAAATTTGATAAAAATCGGCCCATTAATAATGGCTCTGGACCATTTGTCATTAAATTTTCATTGCCCTTCGACAATTTCAACATATAGAAATACTCTTATTGATATTAGAAATACATTATCATATAATGACGTCAAGTGACGTCTTGTGACGTTTATTTTCACAAAATGTTTAAGACTCCCAGAGACCTATATACTGACCAAATATCACTTTTCTATCTCAAATAAATCCGATTTTATAAGCATTTAAAAATTTACGACCTTGGTTCGAATCTTGAATTCGCTATAGAACCATGGACTTTTCGAATTTTGAAAAACGGACAACGGGATGCACAACTAGAACTTAATATACACATTCTGTGAAAATTTGATGAAAATCGGTTCATAAACAATGGCTGTAGACCGCGTACAAACTTTTGTTGCATATTTCAAGTGTGACGTCATTTGACGTCATAGGCATATGAAAATCATAGAAATCAAAATTTCAGCCTTTGAAGCATGTGTCATTAAATTTTCATTGTCTTCGACAATTTCAACATATAGAAATATTCTTGTTAATATTAGAAATACATTATCATATAATGACGTCACGTGACGTCATATGACATTTATTTTCACAAAATGTTTAAAACTTCTAGAGACCTATATACTGACTAAATATCAACTTTCTATCTGAAATAGGACAGATTTTATAAGCAATTAAAAATTAACAAACTTGGTCCGAATATTGGATTAGCTATAGAACATGGCTTTTCGAATTTAGAAAAACGAAATCAGGGATGCACAACTAGAGCCTAACATACACATTCTGTGAAATTTTGATGAAAATCGGTCCAGAAATAACGGCTGTAGACCGCGTACAAACTTTTTCACCTGACGTCAAATCTGACGTTATATGACGTCATATGAATATAAAATTTATTGCATACGAAAGCCCATTGTTTGAAATATATTCCATAAAATTTTCATTGTTCTGAGTCAATGGCAACACCTCGAAATTAACACAAATATAAGAGGAAGAAAAAAAGAATAAGAAGAAGAAGAATAATAAGACTTTCTACTTTAGGCTGAAAGTCCTAAATTCATGGAAAACGAATGATAGGACTTTCTGCAAGCTGTGTTAATGCAAAAAGCAGGAGATAGAAGTTTCATGTAATGACTCACCTCTGGTAGTATTTCATGTTCATGCTGAACAATTGAAATTATTCCGAAATTAGTGCAAATGAGAAGAACTAAGTATTAGTCTGTGACGTCACATGACGTCATATGACGTCATAACTCTAAACATATGTAGAAATTCTGCAGAACTGCAAACTGTTTAAGTTTCAACCTTCTATCTCATCCTGAAGCTCTCTAATCCTAAAATGAAATTTTCGGTCCAATGTTCGAATCTTATTTCAGCCACAGAAACTTCGGGTCTTTCGGAATTTTGGTTAGCTGACAGGATATGCACATTAACTTTCAAGATGTACCATCTGTGAAAATTTGAAAGAATAATCCGACCATAAATGGCGGCTGTAGAGCGTGGAACACCATTTTTCACTATTTTAGCTCTGACGTCACATTGACTCATAGTGTGCTAAGATGCTTTTGTTCAAAGGGCATACTTTACTGTCATAACTCTGACATTTTCTTTTATTCTGAACAACTGGCATCATGTCAAAATCATTGCCCTAAAATGAAATTAAGAAGTATGCTTATGACGTCACAAGACGTCATATGACGTCAAAACTCAAGATATTAATAGAACTTCTGCAGAACTGCAAACTGTGTAAGTTTAACCTTCTATCTTATCCTGAAGCTCTTTAATCCTAAAATGAAATTTTCGGTTCCTATGTTCGAATCTTTTTTCAGCCACAGAACTTCAGTCTTTTGGAAGTTTGGTTAGCTGACAGGATATGCACACCTGAGTTTCAAAATGTCCATCTGTGAAAATTTGAAGAAAATCTGACCATAAATGACGGCTGTAGAGTGCGAACACCATTTTTCACTATTTTTTGCTGTGTGAGTCATGTGACGTATAGAGTGCTGAAGATGCTTTTGTTCAAAAGCACATACTTGCTTTCTAACTCTGAATTTTTCATTATTCTGAAACAACTGGCATCATGTCGAAATCATTGCCCTAAAATGAATATAAGAAGTATGCTTTATGACGTCACATGACGTCATATGACGTCACGACTCAAAATATTTGTAGACATTCTGCAGAACTGCAAACTGTGTTAAGTTTCAACTTTCTATCTCATCCTGAAGCTCTTTAATTCTAAAATGAAATTTTCGGTCCTATGTTCGAATCTTATTTCAGCCACAGAACTTCGGTCTTTCGGAATTTCGGTTAGCTAACAAGATATGCACACCTTTGATTCAAGATGTACCATCTGTGAAAATTTGAAGAATAATCCGACCATAAATGACGGCCTGTAGAGCGCGAACACCATTTTTCACTATTTTTTGCTGTGACGTCATGTGACGTCATAGGGTGTGAGATGCTTTTGTTCAAAAGCGCATACTTTGCTTTCAAACTTCTGAAATTTTCATTATTCTGAACAATGGCATCATGTTGAAATCATTGCCCTTAAATGAAAATTAAGAAGTATGCTTATGACGTCACATGACGTCATATGACGTCACACGACTCAAAATATTTGTAGAAATTCTGCAGAACTGCAAACTGTGTAAGTTTCAACTTTCTATCTCATCCTGAAGCTTCTTTATCCTAAAATGAAATTTTCGGTCCTATTGTTCGAATCTTATTTCAGCCACAGAACTTTCGGTCTTTCGGAATTTCGGTTAGCTGACAGGATATGCACACCTTTGATTCAATATGTACCATCTGTGAAAATTAAAAGAAAAATCCGACCATAAATGGACGGCTGTAGAGCGCGAACACCATTTTTCACCTATTTTTAGCTGTGATCGTCATGTGACGTCATAGGGTGCTGAAAATCATTGAAATCAAAATTTCCTCACGTGGACTAATAAGCCATAAAAATTTCATCGTCCATTGGACTTTATTCAACATATAAAAAATAAGCGTTTAGTTAGGAAGAAGAAAAGAATAATAATAATTAATAACTAGAAGTCGTTTGTTTAAGATCAAACGAAGCGGCTTTCCGTTGTTTATTTCAAAGGTATTGAATATATAAGTTAATACAAGAAATGGAATAATGTTGGCTAATAATGTTTAATTTATACGTAAATCATCATTATCATAAATATATACTTATGTTCAAAATTAAGCTTTATATTTTTTTTCATTTTCATTCTTTAGGAAGATATTGAGAAAAGCATATATATGGATCTTATTTGATTACGCAACCGTTTACTATCATTGCAGAAAAAAGACAGGAAGAATTTTTAAGATAATACAATCCTCAAGATTTTTTTCTTACGTTAGTCAATCGATTTTTAAAGTTGTTTTTTTTTTTATTCTTTATTTAATATCTTTTTGTTCGAAAGCATATTACTTAATAAATATTCTTGCAATTTGATCCACAACTGAAATTGTTAAATAGAAAAAAATAATACGTTTGAATCCATGACTTTCAACTGTAAATTGATTGTGTTTTATATTTTCAAACAAAGCTGAGGTGTAAGCAAAATTAATGAAAATACTTTCTTATTTCTATGTAATTAACGTTTATAAATGTCTTTGCTTATATATTTGCTTATTTTTACAGATTTAGAAAAGGAAACCGTTAACATTTGGAGAAAACATAAAAAAAAATTAGTAGAATAACATTGTATTGTCATTTTCTTCAGGTTTGCAGAAAGCCATGATAACAAACGCAATATTATACCTTTTTATTTTTCTGGCTTAATAATAATATCGGGAAGCTTTTTTTGATTAAAATGAAAAACTTAAGAACCAAAGTCAAAAACTCGGTTCGCCATGAAACCCTAATCTTTTCAAATTTAAAAAAAATTTGAGGCCAGGGTGCCTTCACATCTTAAAATAATTTCTGTGAAAAATCAAAAAAACATCGGACCAGAATTGAAGGCTCTAAGCGCGAACAAACTTTTGAAGCTTACTCAAATATGACGTATTTGACGCCCATTAAAATTTTTAAAAATAAATATTTTTTTAAATATAAACTTTAAATCGATGCAATAGAATTTCAAAAAGATTAAGTCAAAAGTCGTGAAAACAGAGCAAAAAAGAAATGTTTCAAAAGATTTTTTGTCGTTTTATGACGTCAAAACCACGTAAATTTAAGGAAAAAAGGGGGGGGCTTAAAAAAAGGAAGCAAAACCTATAGCCGATATGTTTCCCAAATTTTCAGCTTCTAACTAAATTAGGGGCCTTTTGTAACTTTAAAATATATTTTTGGGAAACCTAATTCGAACTGGGTTTTGCCATAAAAAAAAACCCAAATTTTTTGGAAAGTTAGAAAGTTGATTACCAAGGTGCACATCTACATCCTAAAATCCCGGTCTTCATAAAAAATATCAAAATGATGGGAAACGGGTTTGAAGGATCTAGAGCGCGAAAAAATTTTTTTAAGCGACGTAAAACTGACGTCATTTGACGTCTTTTGAAAAATTAAAAAAAAATGAATTTATAAATGTAAACATTTTAATCGTTTGCAATACAATTTTCAAAAGATTGAGTTAAAAGTAATGATACCGGGCGAAAGAAATTTTTCAAAAATTGATTTTTTTCTATTGCATACTTTAAACCCACGGGACTTGAGATAAAACTTTTGGGAAAATAAAAAGGCGACCTCTTGGCCGTTTATGCTGTCCAATTTCATGTTCTAGCGCATTAGGGGGCCCTTTGTAACAAAAAAAAACCCTAATTTAGGACATAATTTCAAAACCCGGGTTTTTCCCATAAATTTTCTTTTTTTTTTTCGATTGGAAATTTGGAATGCCAAGGTGCACATTTTCATTATAAAATACATATTCCGTAAAATTATTAAAAAAATAATCGGACTAGAATTGAAGGGTCTGGGAGCGGAACAAATTTTTTTAAGCGGGACGTAAAAATCTGACGTCTTTTGGGACTCATAGAAATTTGAAAACACTTAAATTTTAAAAATTTAACTTTTTTGTCGAAGCATTTTAATTTTTCATGTTCTTGTTTGGCAACATATATAAATTAACTCTTAAATTGGGTTGGAAAAGAAGAATAATAATAATAAAAAAAAAATAAACATAACAAACCCTATACGTTTTCCGCGGGTTTTGCGGGAAAGCCGTAATAAACAAAAAAAACCCAATAGGACTTTTGCTTTAGGCAGAAAGTCCTAATAAACATAACAAACCCAATAGGACTTTCTGTTTTAAAGGCAGAAAGCCCTAATAAACAGTAAAAACCCCAATGGATTTCTGTTTTAGGCAGAAAGTCCTAATAAACATAACAAACCCAATAGGACTTTCGCTTTAGGCAAAAAAGCCCTAAAAAATAAATTCTCGAATACCCATGGCACATTTTCCGAACAGTGCCTTATCCGAGGTCAATTTCTAGCCCTGACCTCGTGTTCTTGAAAAGGGAAAATGTTTTTCAGACTCAGAATAAAAAACTATGCCGTCAGTTTTAATTAGGATATTAATATATTTACTTAAAATTTTAGTCCGAGATCATACTTAGGGGTTTTTTGAGAAACAGGAACATGAGCGGACGATTTTAAGCTTAAAAGTCCCCAAAAAGTATTAACTTAGAAAAAATTTTTCGCATACTTCGCAGGGCCAAAAATCTAAAAGGGTTTTAAATTTAACCCTTTAAATCCACACAGTTAAATATTGATGAAAGAAAATGGAAATCCCCTGAATCCAAGTTTCAGACAGGGGACAATCTGCTTATGTATTATGTGAAGAGAAGGCGGAAGCATCAGTGCAGTAAAATCACGAATGTTTTGCGTGCATAGGGGGTTTTTTAGAAATTCTGGAAAAGATTAAAGAAATTTCTGAAATACCCATTGTTGTTTATTTTATGTTGCCGTTTTTGTGAACTAAAAAATACTAGTAGAAAAAAGAAAGCCTTTCACGTAAATTTTCTTTCTTTGGGGGGTTTCCGGGAAAGAAATTCAACGGAGGCTTTTACTGATTGTCGGTGCATTCGGATTTAAACCAACAATTTTTTGATCCTGTGAATTAAAAGGAAAATATTTGGTTTATTAAAGTCACTTCTGTTCCCCATCGGCCCGGGGTTATTGTTATATATTGTTAAAATCAATTATGGTCAATTATGGATTTACTTGGAATTGTATACCACCTGAAAAAATGGTTTTACAATAAAATCAACAGCCATTCTTTTCGCATTCAAAAGTAAAACTTGGGTTTTAAAAAGTAACTTTCCCTCGTAATTTTTGGTAAAATAAAAATGTTTTTTCTGTCATAAAACCATTTCCTGCTTTTTAGGGTAAAAAATAGAATTTCGGTGCAACCGGGAAAGTTAGATGTATTCTTGAAAACACGAAAGTAATAAGAATGAAGGAAAGAAAACCATCCCAAAAAAAAAACAACAACAACAACAACAAAAAACAAAAAACAACACATAAACGGCATATTATTAACTTTGATTCCTGCACATCCTCTGACAATTCATTTTCAAAGATCGGGCAAATTACTATAAAAAGAAAGTAAAAAAAAAAAAAAAAAAAAATAAAAAAAAAATGGAAGTTTTTTATAGCAATAGTTTTTAAATCACTGCTGGGGAAATGTAAAAACAACATAACATAAATTTTTAGTCTTTGTTTATCAAAAAAAATATTAATAAACAACAGTCATTTTCTTTTCGAATCATAAAAAAAAAATTTGATTTACATTTCCTCTAAGCTTGGTTAATTACCATAGTATTGATAAACATTTAACACATTTCTGGCCTGTCGCCCAACTCGGAAATACGAAGAGTTATTTACCTCTTAACACGAAATTTCGTAAGAATTTAAAAGAGAGAAGACCCCACACCCCCAAAACACACACACACAACACACACACAACCCCTAATCACTCATTTTTTCACTCTGGGCAATCCACTTCATCACCAGGGGGGCCTGGGGTCTTCGGACTGAACCGTCTCCATTGATCTGAGTGTGATGGTACAAATACCCCCAAATTTTTTATGTCTGTCCTCAAACGGCAAATTGTGTACCCCAATATCGCAGTCGTGCGTATTGTGTCGGGGTTGATCGTTCCGCGTTGTAAATAGACCCCAAAACTTTTCATCTAAACCCTGTTGATTTGAAGGGTAGATGAGCTACATATATGACACACAAGACCCCTCATGGCACTAAAATCCAAATACTGTTGACATATTACTTACTTACATCTGAGTTTATCGTCGTTTCGACAGTTTTTCATACACCGACGCCCAAACTAATTACGGGAAGGGAAGACCCCAAATGCAGAGGACATCTGAGTAGAACCACCGCCCTACCGCAAGCCAGCGGGAAGGTTTTTTACATAAAAATCCAAATGACCCTGCAAACCCCCCGGGGTTAGGGGGAGTTAGTGTTAAAGTCAGCGACTTTACCCTCTGGGCCCCACGGACGCCCCAAATAACGTTAAACTGTACTTGGGCAGTCGAAGGGGTCATGAATCTTTATCGGCACTATTTAAGTCCATCCCACAAAATCGCTGCTCAAAACATCTTCCCCATATACAGGTACTCTGGAATTTCAGAGCAGTTCCCTTCCTAGATCGCCAAGAGAACCGTGCGAATTTTATACTTGATTTATAATAAAAAAACCCAAATTTTATTTAGTAGCAAAAATGGGCAATTATCAAAGGGAAAAATATATGTCAATTTAGCCATAAATTTACTTTTTCGTATTGAAATAATTTGGGACCTTATTAGAAAAAAACAAAATATGGAATTCGCACCCAAGTATTTTTAGCGTAAGTATTGTGGGGGAATTCAAGGCTGGATACAAAAACAGGTATTCACTAGGATTGTATTCTGACAGGGTTACATTTCCTTTTAAAATAGTTGTAAATCCTTTTTTCCCCGGGGAAAATGATTTTTTTTTTTATTCTGATCGCCAAAAAACTACTTTTTTATTCCAGCGGGAAAGAAACAGGATAGGCCAGTCCCGGCATTTGTTAATTCGATTGGGAAAATTAAGAGAAAGCTCGTCACGTTCTTTTTAAATTTTTTGGCCTTAGGCCGTTTATTTTCACACTAACTTCCTGTGAAACACCATAAGAAGCGATTAAAATTAGGGTTTTAATTGGTTATTATATACTTTTCTAAATTCCCCCTTGGTCATTGTAAAATTTTCAAAAGAAAAGAAAGGAGTTGCGGAAACGAGTTCTTTAATCTCTGTTTTAAAGTTGAAGTTTTTTCCCCTGCGAACGATTTGTCCCTATAGTAAGACACGCACCCTTTTTAAGGTAAAAAAAGGGTAAACGTTAAAAAAATAGGAAAACATGTTTTTGGGAATTAATTTTTCGACCCGACAACCCTTTTTAACAAAAACGAAAAAACCCGGGTTTTGATTTTTTACCCCCCGAAACGAATCAATGCCGGTGTTTTTTAAAGGGAAAAGGTCTCCCCAAAATTTTTTAAAAAAAATTTTGGATCCGGGGTATTTAAGAGCTGCAGTGACAGGAAAAAACCAAAAAATTTAAAACCAAAAAAAAAAACCCTTACACAAAAACCCTTCAGACAAATCTCGCTGGTTACCACGGCAATATCTTTTTTTAAAAAAAAATTTTTTTGTTTTTTTTCTTTTTCAATTATTTTTGAAAAAAAAACGCGATTTAAAATGTTTGGTTCAAACCTCCCTTTAAAACTTCGACCCCCTTAAAAAAAGGGGTAAAGATGCAAAAAGTAAAAAATTTGGGGGTTTTGTTAGCCTGAAATTTAATAAACCGTTTATAATGTCAACCGTCCTTAAAACCCCATATCTTTAAAAAAAATTTGTTTTAAAAAACCCCCCCTTAAAAAGTCTTCCCATAAAAATAGCGATCTTTTCCCAAAAAAAACCCCCAATGGATATCTTAACAATACACTGTTTTATAAGTTTTTTAAAGGGTTTTCAAACAGGTAATGAATTTATGCGAGTGCGAATTTTTTTAAACCCCCCCCCCCCCCCCCCCCCCCCCCTTTTTTTTTTTGCCATGATTTTCTCCCCTGAAAACTAAAAAAAAGGGGTTTTTCCCCTCCTTTTTTCCGGGGGTAAAGTTAAGATTTTTTTTCACAAAGGGGTTTATAAAAAAACTTTAAAATGCTTTTTTTTTTCCCGATTTTTTTCTAAAATAAAATTTTGGGTTTTTCATATTCCAGAAAATACTTTTTTTTTCAAGGTTTTAATTTTAAAACAAAAAGCGGATTTTCTCCCCCGAATTAGATAAAAAAAAAAAAAAAGTTTTGGGTTTAAAAATTTTTTTTTTTTTTTGAATGCCCAAAAATTTACAAATTTTTTCTAAAAAATATAAAAATTCCCAGTGGCAAGTTTGGGGAAATTGGCAAATGGGGGGGGGGAAAAACCCTTTAAAATTTTAAAATTTGGGGTTTAATTATAAATTTTGCGAATTTTGGGGTTCGCATAGCAATCTACGAAATTTTTTAAAAATTTTTGATAAGGTTTTTTTTAAAATTTTCCCAATTGAACTGTCAAAATGGGTTAAAACATTAAGAGTCAACCAAATTTTTAAAAAAATACTTAAATGTAAAAAAATACAGTAAAAGTTTCATTCATCATTTAGGGTTTTAAAAAAAGGTATTCAAAAAATGCCCTTTTTAATATACATTATTTTTTGGGATCATGCATTTTATTCAGTTATGGTAGAATAAAAACCTTCGAATTTTCGGGAGTTTGTTATTTTTCAATTTTTTTTAAAAATTTATGTCTTAAAAATAATTTAGTTCTTTAAGATTTTTTTTCTCCCCCCCCCCCCTCCCTCCCAAAAAAAAACTTTTTTAAAAAATGAACTACAAAAAAAGAAGGAACAAAAAGGGATTTGATTAAATATTTTAATAAATATATATTGCCATTACAATTTTTATTTTTAATGTAGTAAAAGCTGGGACATGACATTCTTGCTTTACAAATGAAGTAGTTACTTGAAAAATTTAAAGTATAAAATTACTTTTCTAATGATATATGTAACATATATAGATTTGCAATCATTTCTTTTGAAAAAGAAAAAACACTTTTAATTTAAGCATGCAGATTTTAAAAAACCCCAAAAAGCCAATTTAAGGTCTTGATATTTACAAACTAATATTGCCTATCCCGATGTAAACAATACAATGCAAAGTTAACAATGTATGGGGAAAACTTGGGGGGCTTTGAATAGCCGTAGATGTGAGGGAAAAATAATCTAGGTCCCTTTAAAAAGGGGGTTTTAGATTTGATAAAATCTTATATGTATAATATGTATACAAAACCCTAGCATACCGTCCCCAGTGGCCCCAGGGGGGTTAGAAACATCCGCCTCGGGAGCGGGGGGTGTGGGGTTTGATCCCCGGGGCCCCGACATTTCTAAAGTCTTTAAAAAAAGGTATTTTTTAGCCTCTTTTCTTGGCGCTCAGCAAAACAAATTTGGGTTTCAGTAGGGGTTTGGGCCCCGGGCCCCAATAATGTAAAAGGGTGGGGTATCAGGCCAAATGTCTACGGGTACTGAAAGGGGGTTTGGGAGTACTATACTGCCCCCAAGTGACACCCCTCTCCAAAGACTGAAATACTGTGGGGGGGAGGGTTTTTCCCCCCAAAAAAAAAAAAAAAACGGGGGTAGCATAAAAAAAAAAATTTTTGGAAAAAAACTTTCCCAAAAGTAACCATATTGTATTTTTTGGGGGGTTTACCGTCGCGCGTAGAAATACCCCTTTTTTTTTGGATTATAGCCCCGCATAATATGGGGATAAGTAAAAAAACCCCACCCCGAAAAAAAACCAAAAAACACCACACACTAGATAAGTAAGCATTGAAAGTAAATATTTTACTACAATCATGTATATTTTGGCCCCTTTTATTTTATTTCAAGAAAAACCCCCCGAGTCTTTTACACGACCCCAAAAGGGGCAAAAACTTACTGAATGCAAAGGGGTTTTTAATACTAAAAAATTTAAAAATGTATTTAAATTTTATAAACTTTTTGAATAGTAACTTTTAAAACAACTGATTTTCTAAATGAGAAAAATTTTTTTAAACAGTACAAAATTTTTTATGTTTTTAAATTTTGGGGTTACCCCAAACACAAAACGGGGGTTTTTCAAAAGAATTTTTTTTTTTTTTTTTTTTTTAAATGCAAACGTCAAAATTTTTCATTTTAAAAAAAAAAGAAAAATTTAAAAATTTTTAAAAACCCTCGGAAAAAACACAAACTATTTTTTCTACTCGGTCAAAAATTTTAAATTCATGCGTGCAATCTCATCAGCCCCGGGAAGAGGTTTTTGGGGGGGAACATGCCACGTTCTACGTCTTTTACACGCAGTTTTTTCCCAAAAATAGAGCCCAAAAAATTTACTAAAAAAAACGGGGGGGGGGGACTTTAAAACCCCAAAAAAAAAAACAATCAGTCTTTTTTCCTCCCCAATTTTTAATTTTAAAAGGTGTTTTTAAAACATCCATCATGACAGCCAGGTCAAATGCCCAAAATTTTTATTTATAAAATTTCTATGAAAAGTTTGTTTAAAAAGCACTGTCTGTATCATACGGGATCGATTAATGAAACCTATTGTGTTTCTTGTTTTAAGGGAAATTTTAAAACACATCTTATTTTTTTTCTGAAAAAATTATATTTTAAAAAGGGATGTTGAAAAAATTTTTTTTCAGGTAAAGCAGCGTCTCCATGAAAAAAACATTGAATTAGTAGTATTTTTAAAAAAGTTTTTTTCGAGTCAATCTACTGTTTTTTTTTCAGAAACACAATGCGGGGGGTTGGAGCCCCCCTTTCCCGGGATACAAAAAGAATAAGGGGCCCCCCTGCTTTTTTTCAGAATATAGATTTTAATGATAATTCACTCCTTCTTTTTTTTAGCAAATTTTCTTTTTTAAACAGTTCGGTATATCGTAAAAAAATTTTAGGAGCTTCCCTTTTTAATATCGTTTTCCCCCTTTTAAAAATTTAAAAAAGCAATACTTGTTTAAATTTTATTTTTTTTTATTTGAACTAGGAAAATTTTCCCTTTTGCGCCATCTTCGTCAGCTCAGGCTCGGGGTTTTTTCCCCCTTTTTTTTTGGGGGAAATTTTTCCCCGACATATAATACTTTGGAAGGGGCGAAACACTTTTTTTTCTTTTATTGCATTGAAAAAATTTTTGTTGCACCCTTTCTTCTGTGAAATCTTACCCCCGGGGGTTTTGGGGAAAAAATGCTGCGCAAAAAACTTGAAAAGAAACTTCATCTGGAACAGGAAACAAGTATAACGCTTTCTATGAGGGACTTTTGGGGTCAACCCTGTTTCCTTTTTTTTGGGGTGATAGTTGATGCCCCCACTTTTTGATCTGTTTTGTCCTTTTTTCCCCTGAAAAAAGAGCTAAAAATTCGGGAAAAAAAAATTTTCCATTATCCCCCTTTCCCGTCCCCCCCTTTCAACTGTCTTCCCCTTTCAGTTCTTTTTTTACCAAAAAAATCCCCCAGCATCAGGCCTGGAAATTTTTTGTCCATTTTTTCCCAGGTGTGCCACGGGACTATTTCCCCCCCCCAAAACCATTGATTTTTTTTGACTTTTAAAAACCTTTTAAAAAATTTTTCCCCCGGGGGAATTGTTTTAAAAAATTTTCTAAAAATTCGAAACCTTTTTTTTCCCGAAAAAAAGGGGAAAGATTCTGTGCTCCCATAACGATGAGCCATTTGTTTACAAATACACCGATTTTTTGGGGTTTCAGCTCTTTCGAGTTAGGCTTCCCCCCAAAAGTGGAAATGTGCGAAATTGCCAGTCGTCTTTTGGGTATCCTGGAACAAAAAAAAAAACCACACACCCCAAAAAAATTGGGGTACAATTTTTGATTTTAAAGAGATATTTCAACATTTATCATAAAATGTTTTACAAAAATTTATTTCAAAAAAAGGGGACGCGATCAACAATCGAAATTTTTTTTTTTTTCCCATTTTCCCCCTTTTCTACCCCATAGTAAGTTTTTTTTTGGGGGAAAGGCTTAGCCTGTATATATTTTTTTTTTTTTTAAAAGTGTGTTTTTTTTTAAAAAAATTTTAAAATTAAAGGGGTTTTTTAACCCCCCCCGTTGGGGCAAAAAAATTTTTGGGGTTTTGCGGGACAAAAAAAAATTTTTGCGAAAAAAATTTTCTTTTTCGTGAGCGAAAATTTTCTGTGTGTTTTTTTGGGGGGTATCAATATGTAATTTGTTTTTTTTTTTAAATATTTTGTGTTTATTGAAAAGTTATTAGTCAGCAGATGTTTGTATTTTTAAGGTTTTTTTCATGTAGGTCATGACTTTCTTTCGCTTCACATGTGGGGATTAAAAATTTTGAACATTATGTTTCTTATTGTGTTTAAAAATTTAATACAGGGCTGTTTGTTTATTACATGTGTGTAAAAAAAGTAATTTTTTTAAATTTTTGTTTTATTAATAAAAAACCCCTTTAAAAAAAAATTTTTTTGGTGAAAGTAAATCAGTAAACCCCCTGACTGTGGTTTTTGGGGGAGAGCTGCTTTTGTTAAAAAAACCCGTTAATTACCAAAAATCTTTTTAAAAATTTTTTTGAAAAACAGTTGTGGGTTTAGCTAAATGGGGAAAGGGGTTTTTTTGTTTTATTATGAAATGGCCCTGATTTTTTTCCCTTTTTTAATTCTTTTTTTAAAAAAATTCAAAGTTTTTAAAAAAAATTTTTAAAAATTTTTAAATTTAAATCATATCACCGTAAAAAAAAAAAAAATAAAAAGTATCGAAAGGTTTTGTTTTAAAAAAAAAAAAAATTTTTTTTGAAAAAAAAGTAATTTTTTTTAAAACATTCTTGAGCTATATATGAAAAATATATTGTAAAAATTTTTTTTTTATCCCCCCCATTATTTTGGGGGTTGTTAATTTTTTTTTTGCTTCCTTTTGCTTTAAATCAAAGACCTATTAAACGGGGTTTGTTTTTTAAAAGGCCCAAAAAAGTTTTGAAGGGGAAAAAAGAGAGAGGGGGGAGGAGTGGGGGGTGGGGGGTGGTTGATATAAAAATTTCAAAAAAGGGTTTAATTTGGGGTTTTTTTTTCCCCCCAAACAAATATGCAAAGGGGGGAAAAATATACCTTGCGCCTTTTAAAAGAAAACGATTACTGGGGGAAGCTTTTCGCAATTCCGATTCGTTCAGTTTTTTTACCACTTCCCCCCGGGAAAAAGGGGATTTTCGTTTTGGGAAAATTTCCCCTTTTGGAACAATCTGTACTGTTTTTCTTACCATACATGACGCTGTATGGAAAACCCCCCGCCCCCCGGGCCCAATGGTCTGTCATTAAAAAGGGGAAAGCCCGCGGGGCCCCCTCCCGAAAAAACCTTACGCAAGGTAAAGTGAGCCCCTAGTTTTAAAAGGGATGTGCCACAGCCTTGGGGAAATTTCCCGTGCAAAACCCGGGTTTTGGGGGAAAAAAAGGGGGGCGATCGTTTTTTTGGGTTTTGGGCCCCCCCCAAAAAAAACCTGGGTTTTTTTCCTTTTATCAGGCTTTTAAGTGCAACTCCAGTAAGGGGGTTTTTTTGTCCGTGTTCACGAAAAAATTTAGTTTCCCTTTTTAAAAACGGCATTAAAATTGCTTTTGACATTTCCCGGGGAAGATTTTATCTCTTCAACAATTTTCTTCAAGATAACCAGTTTCTTTTGTCGACCCCGGGTTTTTCCCGGGGAAAAAATGACATTTTTCAAATTTTTTGGGTTTTTTTTTTATGCATCCTCCCCCCGGGATACAAAAGGGGAAAACGTTTGGGAAATTTCCCCCCGAAAAACATGGCCCCAACTTCAAGTACAGCCAATGGGGAAAAATTTTCCCCCATATTTTCCCCGGGAACAATGTCTTGACTTTGGGAAAAGCCAAAAAAAGCGTAAACCTTCCAAACCCCCGAAGGGGACCTTTTTTTTACAGTTAAAACCCCGGGGTAGCCCCCTTTTGCGGAAAGGGGTGGGGGGAAACAAAAAAAAAAGGGGATCACCCCCCCGGGGTTTTTCCCCCAGCGAAATTTGGGGGGGTTGCTCAAAATTTTTTTTTAAAGTCCACGTGGAAGTATAGGGCATCTCAACCTCGCTCATGTTTTTTTCCCTGGCCCTGAAATTTTAAAAGAAATAGTTTTATAAAATAACACCCTATGTTGCGATCGTTTTCAAGAGTTCAATAAAATGTAATTCATATTTTTTCCCAAATTTTAGGTTCCCCCCTGCCATGCAAACATTACCAAAAAAAGGAATACGAGCTTTCGATGATGTTCAAAAAGGGTAAAGGGTACCCCCCTTTTTCCCCCTTCCCCCTTTTCCCAAAAGCCGTCAAAATAGATTTTTTCGATGGGGGCGGGCGGGCAGGGGGGGGCCCCTTTCCCCTGATATTGTCCGCTCTCAAAATCAAACAAACGTAAACCCCATCTTTCCCAAAACCCCTTTGGGAAAAAATATATGGGTACGATTTTTTGGCCCCCGTGTGATAACCACCAGTTTGGGGCCCAGACCGCCAGGGTTAGGGCCCCCTTTTAAATTTATGAAAAATGACAAAAAATTAAAAATGGGGGGCCCCCTTCTTTAATCGAGGGCGCCGTCCCCCGGGAAAAGTAATCAATTACGGACCCCAAGGGTTGGGGGTTTTTGGGAACCCCCCTTGGAGGCAAAAAATTTTCACGCCCTTTTTCCCGGCGAAAAGAAATGGCCCCAACCCCCCAAAAACCCTTTTTGGGGGGGGGTTTGTATAGGTTTAAGAAGTTTTTTCCCAATCGACGTAAAAAAAAAAATTTTTAAAAATTATCTTATTTTAATAAAACTTTAAACCCATCTTTCCCAAAACCCCCGGTTACAAAGTGTATGGGTACAAATGTGGGGCTAGTTTGAAAACCCGGGGCCCGATGTCCCAGACACTCCGAGTTAGGGGCCGTTAAAATGATGAAAAATTTTTTAAAATTTTTACATGTCCGCTCTCTAAACGTAACAAACATGAAAAATCTTGCCCAAAATTTTGGGGGAAAAAATTTGAATGGGCCGGTATCTAAACCCCCAAAAACGATAACTACCCAAAAAAGTCTGAACATCCCATTTAAAAGACCCTCGAATTGATAAAAAATTGCAATATTAACTTTGGGGGGCTCTGCAAAATGTGAAACGATCTTTAAAACCCCGCTTTGTCAAATGTGTACTGGCACAGGGGGTTTTTATCGGTTTGAAAACCCTCCCCCAAAAACCCCCCCACCCCAGAGTTTTTACCCCCCTTTAAAAAATATAATTTTTGGGCGGGCGTATTTTGTGGGGGTCAACGCCTTGTTATCAATCAAAACACCCTATATATTTTTTTTATATGTTAGGTCGATTTAAAAAAAACCCCCGCCCCATTTACAGATCTTTTTTCCCCCTGTTCATGGGGGGTACGGTAAAAAATTTTGGGGGTTTTTTTGGGAAAAAAATGCAAGTTCTTGCCCCCTTTTTTTTCGTTCGGGGGCCCTGGTCCCGTGGGGACCCCTTTTGGAAAAAGAAAAACCCCCCCGTTTTTTGTTTGTGTGAAAAAAAAGAAAGGGGTTTTAAAAAAATCATGCAGAGTTTTTTTTAGTGTATGGTTTGCATATCCCCGGTGTAAAATTTAGTAAAAAACCATGTTACCCCCTAATATAGGCCATAAAAAGGGAAAAAAGTCACGAACATTTAAAAGGGGGTTTCCAAGATTGTTTGTTTAAAAATTATTTTTTCAGTTTTTTTTATATACAAAAATTTTTTAAAAAATATAATAAGGATTAGAACGGGGAAAAAAAAGGGGGCTTAAAGTGTTCTTCTTTTCCGGGGTTTTTTAATTTTTTTTAAAAAAAAAAAAAAAGGGGGAATGTAAAAAGAATTTTTTTACTAACCAAAGTTTTTTCCAAGGGAAAAAAAGGGAAAAAAATATTTTTGAAAAAAAAATAAATATTTTTTTAAAAAAAATTTTAAAAATTTGAGAATGTAGAAAAAAAAAAAAAATGACAGTGGCAGGGGTGGATTGATTGGTGAAAGGTAAAATCATATGATGGTTTTTAAAAGGGGTCTCTCTCAAAAAAAAAAACATTAATTACAAAGCGTTTGGAGGGGGTTTGATAAATGAAAAACAGTCAAACAATTTTTTTTTTTTTTTTTTATGTTAAAGTTTGGGGTTTTAATTTTGAAAAAAAGTAAATTAAGATTTAAAAATTTTGTTTTGGAAAAAATTTTAAAAGAACATTGGCATTGTTTGAAATTTTTGGGGAGTATAAATAAAAAATGTTCAAGCCCCCCGATTGCACCAAAAGATAAAAGGGGAAAAAAATTTACCATCTTTTTTTCATGTTTTAAAAAACCCGATTCAAAGGACTACAGTCTGTCCCCCCCCGGGATAAAAATTTTTTATATTTTCTATACAAGGGGAATTTTAAAAAAGGGGGCATTGATGCAATCAGTATTTTTTTAAAACTTTTAAATCGGAGTTTTGGGTTTTGCTTTTTTTTTTTTCCCCTTTTTATTGCCCCCCCCTAATTATCAGCTACCCTTTTTTGGGGTTGGTCGGTTTTTAAAAAAGGGGACAAATAGGTCAAGTCTCTTTGTGCATACCCCCGGGGTTTTTTTTTACCCCCAAATTTTAAATTTTTTTCATAACAGAAGCTTTCTTAGTGTTGTTCATCAAAATCTACTAAAAAGACCTTTGTTTCTTTTTACCCCCCCAAGGGGGGGCCAAAATTTTAGATCTGTGCCATAAATATTTTAAAAAATTTTTTGGGGTTTAAAAATTTTTTTCCAACTATATACCCCCTTGGCAGGGCCCCCATGTTGTTTTTTTTTTTAAAAGGGTTTGTGTCACTACTTTTTTTTTTTTCTATCGGGGCTCATTGAACTAATTACCAGCATGGGGCCCCTTTTTTTGTTCGTTTTTAAAACCCCTGGGTCGATTTTTAAAAAAATTTCCCCAAAATTTTCTTTTTTAAAAAGCCCCTTTTTTTTTTTTAAAAACTTTTTTAAAAAAAAAGGAAAAATGAGCGAAAAACTTAAAAAAAAAAACAAAAAACTTTTTTTAAAAAACTGGCCAAATTTGAGATTATTTTGAAACAGGGGGTTTTATTGGTAACTCAAATCAAGATATATTCACCACTTTTTTTTTTATTTTTTAAAAAAACTTGGTCGCTAAGGGGGTCAAATTTTATAGCGAAATGTGTAAAAAACTTTTTTTTAAAAACAAATGGTCAGTTTTTTTAAACCGTTTCTTAAAAAAATTGGGGTTTAAAGTTTAGGGGGGAAAAATTAAAAAAAAACCCTTTGGGTGCCCGCGGAGGGGGGAAAAATTAAAAACTTTTTAAAGTGAAGTCTTCTCTAAAAAATATTTTAAAAAACCGAAAAAATTTTTTTACAAAAATTTTTTTTCCTTGGAAAAACCCCTTTTTAAAACCTTTTTTTTTCCCCGATTAGCTATATCCTTTTAAAAAAAAGATTTTTTTATGGATAAAAAAACAATTTTTTTTAAAATTTTAATCTTTCTACTTTTTACTGTATCCCTTTTCCCGGATTAATTTTACCTTTTTCATATTTGGTAAATGAAGTTCTCAACTGCAAAAAGATAATTATTATTAGTTTTTTTTAAACCCCTTTTTTAAAAAAAGGAAATGTATACATTATAAAAAAAGTTACAAAGGGGAGAGAGAGAGAGGATATGTTAACATAGAAAATTGGAAAGAAAAAGACAGCAAAAAAAATGTCTAAGGTTTTGACGTTTGACCCCGGGACAGTCAAAAATATTGGCCCACACTGCAGCTTTGGTGCACTGATGTTTTTATAAGATAAAAAATTTAATTTTTGAAGGGAAAATCGGTTTGGGTTAGCTGGTTTATAAAAAAAAAAAAGAAGCTTTTTTTAGCACCCCAAAAAAGTTTGAATATAAAAATTGGAAATTTCACGTTTCATTAAATTTTTTGCGCTAAAAGCGACTTCATAAAAGACTACTTAAAGGGAAAAAGGCCTTACTGATTTGATTTTTCCATGGCAAGTTTTACGGGGAACCCCTCCTGTGCTTTGTGCAGATCCTTTCAAGCGATTTAACTGACGAACACGAGTGAAATATGTTACACCCGACGTTTTAAATCTAACCGTAACCGCTTATAATTTTGTAATTTTTTTGTTAACTGTTTTCCCCTTTTTCCATTATTTTGCAATGGAAACATCCATTTTTTAAACCCGGGGGGGAAATTAAAAAATTTTCCCTGACTTTTTTTTTAATCAGAACAGTAACCCCTTTTACATTTCATAAAAATCTACTCCTGTAGCGTTTTGGGAACGCCGTTTATACGTCGCAAAAGCCGTTAAAATCGCAATTGCCCCAAAAAAGTCGCAGCACTAACGCTTAAAAGTGAACCCCCGCTAAAGTTTGCAAACCCGCCCTGCCGCCAAACGTCGCAACGGAACGCTTAAAAGTCGCAAAAAAAATCGACTGCCCCTTTAAACGTCGCCAACTTTAACGCAAAAAGTTTTGCACTTAGTGGGGGGGTTCAGTACGAAAACCCAAACATCACACATAAGTTCAGGGGTAACTACTCATGGTTTAACAACCCCAAAAATTTTCCTAGAAAAACCCTCATTAAGTCCTTTTGCAATCAATCTCGTGCCCCTTAGCAACTGCAAAAAAAGTCCGAAGCAACCCCTCCTGTGTCCATAGCAACCACTTCGGGGGCCCCAAAAAATCTTTTAAGTTAATAGCAACCCTCTTGGAGCTTACGCAAACCTACTCATGGCCCCCTTTCAACCTGTATCTTGCCCCCTTTCCAACCGCCTAAGTGTCCATGGCCCCCCATTCACACGAAACCCTTGCAACTTACTAACGCAATGAGTATAGGATTTTAGTCTAGATTTCCCCGGGTATTATCTAGGATTTTTCCCTTTGGGGGGGGGGGATCCAAGATCACTCGAAAAATTTCCCAAAACTGGGGGTCCAATTTTTTTGTGCCCGGGGGGGGGTGGGTCGAAATAAAAATAATTCTTATGAAAATTCTAGGGGGTGGGGTCCGGACCCTCCTGAATCCTCCCTTAGAGACAGGAGGCATCCGGGTAGGGAAACCCTCGACCTACCGCAAGCCAGCTGGAAGGGTTCCTCACTTGAAAAAAAAGGGGCTTACCGGGTTTCGAAACCCACGCGGTGAAGGTCTAGTATTGTTATAATTTATTTAATATATTATGGGGGCCCCCGTGGCCCCAGAGGGTGAAGTCGCTAAATTTTCAATAACACATATATATATATATATTTTAAAAAATATATTTATATATATATATATGTAGACCTTCACCGCGTGGGATCGAACCCCCGGGATGGTCCCTTCGGATTTTTCAAGTGAGGGAAAATATTAAAATCTTTACATTTTGAAAAAAGGGAAATAATTCAAAAAAGGGGCAATGACCCCCTTGAGGTACATTTTTTGCAAGAAAACAATCAGAAGGTTTTAAATTTTAAACAAAAAACATTCAAAAATAGGAATTAAATATCTAATAAAATCATTTAATTTTTATGGTGTTTATGTTTATATATTTTTTTAAAATTTTAAAATTCCAAGGGGGCCTCCGGGGTTTCGAGGGGGTAAAATCTTTGACTTTCACACTCCCCCCAGCCCTCACCTCTTTCGTTCGATGCCCGGCGGGGTTTCGGGGTTTTTCATGTGGGGAAAAGCTTTCCAGTTGGCTTGGGGGAAGGTCGGTGTTTCCCCGGGGGTTGCCTCTGTGCATACAGGGTTTCCTCCGTAATAAGTTGGCCCGTATATTTTTTAAATACTGTCGCAGCGACGGAAACCCAAAAACCACCCCACACACTCAATAATGAAGTACTGTTGCAGCGCGATGAATTCAAACAGTTTTTACCATAACGAGTGGATGTGCAAGTATATCGTTTTTTTTTTTTATGCAATTTCGATCCCCATCGATATGAAAAAAATTTTGAACGGCATTTTATAGAGTCCCCTTTTATTGACACTTGGCTTTAACAATCTACTTGAGATATAATATATATGCATTTAAACATGAAAAAAACCACCCCAAGAGATGTGACGGATTTAACCTTTTAAAGTCACATTAACCTTACAACAGGCAACCACCCCCGGGCAACTCCCCTTACAAAACCGTTCCCAAGAAAAAAGAAAACCCCCCCAAAAACCACGTTGTTTGTTATATTTTTTTCAAAACCGAGTTTATGAAAAACAGGTTTTAAAAAAAAAATCTTTGGCTCGCCCGGGGGACTGGGAACCCAAGGTTAGGAATAGCGTTCCTGCACTAAATCAACTGGGCTATGGGGCCCATATGTAGATTGCTATAGATGATTCACCATGACCTCAAGAAAGGACCTGACTTATTTCCCCCCTTCCCCCTCCAGGACGAAATTCGCCCCTCAAATTTTCCCAAAAATTTGGGAAAATTTATGGAGAGAAAATGAAGAAATTAAATAGTTAATGGAGGTGTTAAGCATCTTTACCAGCCCGGTCCCACGTTGGGCCCCCAAATGTAAAAGTAGTGAAAAAATTTTCATGGCTCGACCGGGACTCGAACCCAGGGTCTCAGGAATACTTTTCCCTCCCACTCTACCGACGGGGCTATGGGGGCCACAGGTCGATATGCACTTTGGGATTATTCACCATGATCTGTAAGTTGGGACCGTGACATATAAAAATTTAAAAACAATAGCATCGAAGGTAATAACGAAAAAAAAAATTTAAAAGGTGATTTTTAATTATGTCGAAAACCAAAAAAAAACAATGAGAGAAAAAAAAAAAAATTTTTCCATAAGTAAACAATTTTTTAATTCCAAATGGAATTTTTTTAAAACAATTATATGTTTTAGTATTTTCTTTTTATTTATTTTTCATAAAGGATTGTAAGTTACATAGAAAAAATTCATATAAAATACCCTTTTTTAAAGTAAACAAAATTTTGTACATCTAACAAATTTTTTTTTTAAATAAAGTTGATTTTTCAAAAAGGAAAAAAATTTTTTTTGACATCATTGGGAAAAAAAAATTTATACATTTATGTTTATATATAATATTATTTAACAAGAAAAAATTTTTTGCATATTAAACCCAAAAAAAAAAAGTAATTTATTTAAAAAAACCCCGGGGCGTGTATTATTAAAAAAACCCAGGAAAAAAAGCCCGAAATTTCTCCCTGATCCGACCCCAAACATTCTCCCGGTTTGGTTTGTTTGGGGTAACCTTTTAAAATTTTTTTGAATTACCCACTGTTTTCTATAAAAAATTTCATGAAATTTAAAAATGTATTGACTTGGCGTTTTGGTATATGAATTGGGAAAAAAAACCCTGCACACGAACACTATATTAAATAATTTTTAGCTTTTTTTTCTTTGTCTACTAAAAATGCATATTTTTAAAAAAACTCATTTCTTATTTTTTTTACCTGACATTTTTAAATTTTTATAAAAAAAATATATATATGGGTATTTCGTGTCAAAATTTTTGTTTTTTTTTAGTTGATATTGTACTATTCAAATGACTAAAGGGGTTTTGATGGAAAAATTTTTGGCAACTTATTCGATCATCACATTTACATAACTATTTTACCATTTCTTATATTTTTTTCAAAAAAAAAATATCCTATTCACAGCATTGTGCTCTAAGCAAAACAAAATTTGTGCTTTACAATGTAAAACAAGGTTTTTTTTTTGAAAAAATATTGTTTTTTTTTCCCCACAATCTTTTTTGTTGAAGAACCCCGTTTGGCCAATTTCTGATTGTTTTTTGCTATGGGCCCGGGAAAATTTTGGGGTTTTCTAGGACTTTTATGCAGTTGCTAAGGGCACGGAAAATTGATTGGGGTAAAGGACTTAATTTTGGGGTTTCTAGGGATATGTGGGTTTGGTTTTCTATAGAACCAAAGAGTAGTTACTCTAAAATTTTGTGTGATTTTTAGGTTCGTTTTGGGCCTCCCTCTAAGTGCACGTTTAGCGTTAAAAGGGTTTTGCGACGTTTAGGGGCAGTCGATTTTTTTGCGCCCCTTTTTGCGTTAACGTTGCGACGTTTGGCGGCAGGGCGTTGGGACTTTTTTTTGCGGTGGTTGCGACGTTTAGCGTTAGTTTCTGCGACTTTTGCGGCAATTGCGACGTTTAACGGCGTTACGACGTTTAACGGCGTTTTCAGCGCTCCGCATTGGGGAAAATCATGGTATGTAATTAACCTAAAGTAGTCCCCCCGTAATTTTGGATGGTGGCAGTTTGGTTCCCCCAAAAGCATTTTTTAAACTTTTAAATAGAAAGGCTTTAAAATTCTAATATAATCAAATACTTTTTTTTTAATTTCTAAAGAAAGTTTTATAAATCAGGTTCAGTAGTACTGAAGAAAGAAAGACCTACTTTGGTATACAACTTATGAATGAAAGCTTCATGAGCTTCACTCCGGATTATATTGTAACAAACAGACAGCGATTTCAAATACATGTTACCTCTGTAGCAACAGCGTGTGGATTATTTGTCTTCATATGACCATTGCCTCTACTGCTTCAAAAACTTCAGAAACACTGGGTTTAGAATCGTTTAGCTATTTCATGTTAACCCCGTCGCCGTCTCTCAGCCCATTGTGTGCTTTGATTTGATACTGTTTGGAGAACATTTAAACATTTCCAAAGTCAGTACAGAGAGACGAAAAAAGTGTATTTAAAGGTTCTTTTACCTCTGGGAATATCATGGCGAGGGAAGTTTACATGCTCTTCTCTTTCGTGTTCGTACGGAAGCAGTGCATTGAAATATGATCTCTATCGTAAGTTCTTTATGTATATACAAAATGCACCAGCAAACCCATTTCAATGAAACCTTTATTACACATCTATAGACTCTTAATCTTGTTATCATCATAAAACCTCCAATGTATGATAAACTAACCTCGGGGCTGCAAAATAACATTCTGATGATAGTGAAAATAATCTTTGCGAGGAATCTCAATTCGAATGCATTTAGCGAAACTTTTAAAGGTAAAGATATCTATAAACTTGGTCAGGGATCGATTTTTTATGGAATGCAGTAATCGGCTCGCTTATTCCCTACTCTGAATATATTCTCGCCTCTAAACTGTCGATTCTTGGTTAATATTTAAGCACTGACTTACACTATATTGAGACTTAAATTTTATATTTTATTTTCAACGATGTAATGACTGTGGTGCATTCTAGCTTCAATTTTCTTTTGGCTAAAAATCATAAAAAACGGTTATGTTTAGATTTTCGATAAATAACCTTTTGGCAGCATCCTTAAGTAAGGATACAAACGATTAGATATTCTTGAATACCAAACTCAGCCAAAATAAAGTACCCATCATACATTTCTATCTATATACTTGGATTTAGCGTATGTCCTGATATTAGTTCTATCTGGAGTAAAGAACAATCCTTTCTGACATTACGTGGAAATTAGAAGTCGCTGCGATATGTCTTTCATTGAAACAATTTGAACGATAGATTTAAAACAAGAGGGCCATGATGACCCTATATCGCTAACTGAGTACCACTGCTCTAAAGGAGCAATTCTTGGTAGAGGGTTACCCATAGACCATCTGTGCCAAAGCATTTTATAAATCTGGCCAGTAGTTTTGGAGCAGAAGTATTTTTAATTAAAGGTTTTCACAATATACATTTAAGGCAAATTAACCCCGCCCTGGCGGCCATGTTTTTTTACGGATCGGGATAATTTTACAATTTTTGGTAGAGGGTTACCCAAGGAACATCTATACCAAAATATTTTTAAATCTGGCAGTAGTTTTGAAGGTGTTGTTTTTTTTATGTTTTCATACTTTTTTCTTTCCGTTGCCATGACATGTATAGATGTTTTTAAAACTTCGCATAATTATAAGAAAAATCTATGGAACAGTTTAAATTTTCCTTCTTTATCTAAATAGAAGATGTAGCAAACTGTTACATACGCCTTTTCACATTCCATAATGTGCATGAAATATTAACAATCACATAGAAAAATGAGTTTTTTTACTAGATTATATTTAACCTATTCGGCATATAGTTTGTTCATAAGTATACATTTCAATATTTTGCTCATAATGATTTAAAAATGGTGTGGGATATAACAGTTTTAGTCTTTTATGATATACTTATCTTTAAAACAAACAAAGCAAATAAATATTTCTTTGGATATATCAAGTCTATAAAACAAATTTACGAAAAGAAACAAACAAAATTAACAACAAAATGTGTTTACAACAACAACAACGACAATAAGTGTTTAAAAATGTTCCCCAAAAGCACGTTTTCTGTAGATCAACTGTATATCATAGCCATACGGAAAGCGAGCGGAGGAAGACCCCGAGTACACAGAGGTACCCGGGTAGAACCACCGACCTACCGCAGCCAACTGGAAGGCTTCCTCACATGAAAAATCGGAAGTCCCAACCGGGATTCGAATCTTACTCCACCTGTAATTAGATGGCCGTCGCTATATGACTAAAATACTGTCGAAGCGACGGTAAACTCAAATAGTCAAGTCAAGTGAAGTCTACAAAACGTACAATTCAGTACAAAATGCTATTGTTCTTGAGAGTATTTCTATGAGAGTGTGCCGTACCTTATAATAATTAATTTTCTTAACTTTACAAATAAGGAGCCGGAGAGAATGAAAAAATAATATATTCAAAGGAAAAAGAATCACAGGGTAACTAGATTTGTTGTTTTTACCTCCTACCCATGCAATAAACCACATATGATAGACCCCATCCCATTCTCAAGCAATTATTTTGTTGAAAAAAAATCTTTATCAAAATAATTTAAACTTAATACCGTCCAAAACTTCCTATTTAATACTGACACAGTTTGCCTGAGTTTCTTTTTCCTTTGAGTATATAATTCCCTAATTCGATCTTCCGTGCACAAACAACTTTTATAAAAATAGACAGAAAGTTAGGCAGAAAAAAACACTAACTGTTTAACCCGCAGTAATCTCTGACTCGGTGGAGAGATCTGATTTTGTACGTTGAGAACCACTTTACAACGTTTACTGAAATGCGAGCTTATCAGAAAGATATGTCAGGACTTTTTGTGTTCTATATTGTAACTGGAAAACGACGTGTGCTGTAAATGATAATAGACTCTTTTCAAGGATATGTATGCCTGCTTCGCCGAGTATGCTTTATAAAATGACAATATTATTATATGGCATATATAAATGAACAAATGAATGATGAATGATGAATGAAAGGTAGGTCGCTGGGTCAAGCAGTCCTGGAACTTCACTTAAGTGCTAAGCACCAATTACAAGGGAATATATACCAGTAAATTTTAACGACTTTGGTAAGGCGCTGTCAGGGATCGAACCCACGGCCGATTTCGAGTGGGTACCTTTAAACGATATCTTCTCTGAAACCTGGACAGATTTGATTAGACTTGGCAGGGATGATCCTTGGTGTGAACCTTCACAAAAGTTGCTAAAATAAACTTGATCTATATAGAACTGTGGTTGCCATGGCAATGGAAAAAAAATGAAAACTATTAAAATCATCTCCGTCAAAACTACTGGCCAGATTTCAAAATGTTTTGGTACAGATGTTCTTTGGGTAACTTTCTAACAAGATTGCTAAAATTATTCCAATCCGTTAAAAAACATTGCCACCAGGGGCGTGGCTAATTTGCCTTATATGCATATAGTGAAAACTGTAAAACGACATCTTTTCTGAAACCATTCGACAGAATTTGATAAAACTTGGTAGGGATGACCCTTGGGTGAACCTTCAGATAAGCTGTTAAAATAAACTTGATCCATGTAGAACTCTGGTTGCCATGGCAATGGAAAGAAAATAAGTAAGAAAATTTTAAAAAAACATTTCCTTCAAACTATTTTATCTGATTTCAAAATGTTTTGGTACAGATGTTCTTTGGATAACCCTTTACCATGATTGCTAACATTCTGATCCGTAAAAAGATCATGGCCGCCAGGGGCAGGGCTAATTTGCCTTTATATAGTGAAAACTTTAAAATGACTTCTGCCCAAAACTACTGCCAGATTTTAACATGTTTTGCCACAGATGTTCTATGGCTACCAAGATTGCTCCTTTAGAACAGTGGTTCTCAGGTGAGCGATTAAGGGCCATCATGGCCCTCTTATTTCGATATCATGATAAACAGGCAATATATCCCTCTCTCCTTCTCTCTATTTTAAATATCGCGTGTGCATGCGATAACAACCGAGTTCGCACGCAGTAATTTATGTGTTATCGCGTGCGCACGCGATATAAAATATCTTCTATGTCCCCGTTGAACCACCGTACAGAATGGCAAATATTAAATTCAAGATACTCCCGTGTAGTTGAGAAGCACACACAGCCTCTTCCCATGTTGCCATTAGTAGTAGTATAGGGTGGCACTATGGTACCGACGGTACCATAATTTTTTGTACTTATGGTACCTTGGTACCATAAATTTTTTTTTTTTGGTACTTATGGTACCGAATCTATAGTACCGAATGGTACTATATATGAAAACAGATTTACCGAATCTATAGTACCGAATGGTATATATATGAAAACAGATTTATGTAATAAATTTTCTTTAAAGGAGGACCACATCTTAAAGGGGGGATTGACAATTGTAAAATGTCCTTTCGAGACATTTGAGTTGGCCCTGAAAAGGGCCGTTTTGTTTCTTATTAATTGTGGTCCATACCACACGTTGTACAGTCCCATCACATATTGTGGTCCATACCACACGTTTGACAGTCCCATCCCATGACATATCTCTTCATCCATCCTGCAAGGAGATGCAATGACAACGGGTTAGATCCTTGTCACCTATGAAGTTTCAGGCTGTCTCCGATCCCTGTAGTGGGTAGATGGTACATCTTCAAAGGTAACTGACAGGTAATTAGGGAGATCTCCCCTTTTTATAAGAGTGAGATATAAGATTCATTACACATCAACTTGGTCGTGATAGCTGTCTGGGTCGCTCTCTTGTTCCTCATAGCTGGGATTGTCGAGGAAAAATATTAGCATGTCTGGGGTGGACCTACGTGTGTACGGTCTCATGTTTCAATCTTGAATAAATAAAGTATAGAGTATGTGCATGTTTTATAGTACCGGATTGACCTACTTTCTTTGTTGGCGCACACCAATCAGGAGAACGTTATTTTTTCATCCAATAAATCAGTTCGACCTTGACCTGAGTTAGATAGCATTGTCTTACGGCCTTGACATTTTGGGGTGGATTGACTACTAACCTACTTTTTCTTGACTATAATTGTGTAATGCTGTGTATGTATTCATTTCTTCACCATGAATTTCCTCGTAAGTTATTCCGCGTGCAAGGAAGGCGTTACGAAAGGAGAAGAAAGTAGAAGTCAAGGAAGAGGTATAAAGGAAGAGGGTGTCATATTGTACCCGAGTTTACCCCTTTGCCATTGTACCCGGATTGTCAGGGGTTTTAAACCCGGGCATATTTCCCGAAGCCAGCAGGCATTTACTGGCGGTATTTGTATTGGAAATGAGTGTAGAAACTTTCAATTAATAACGGTCCTTTTAAGGACATTACAATGATGTAGAAAAGGGTAACTAAAACAATTTGTCATATGATTTTTTTTTTTTTTTGGTTTAACAACAAAACATTTTGTCATACAGTAACAATGAATTAAAACGTGCGTCTACAGCAAATAAATGAAAATTTTTACAACTTTGTTTTTTTTCAAGTCTAGTGTTCAAAAAGTCATTTTTCGCTTCTTTTGCTGGTCGGTTACACTCTGTATTGCTTGTTGATGGGTTTGGCTCAGGGGCACACGATGCATGTGTTGGCGCTTCTCTTGCGTTTTCTTGGGTTTTACGGTAGGGGTTTTTCCAATCAGGGACAGTCTCTAGTAGCTCAACATCACTGTTTGTCTGTGGCAATGTCTCAACTACGTCATTTTCTGCATTTCACTGTCGGTAGGCGTACATGCCGATGCCCCGGTTCATGACAACGGTAGCACACCCATACTGTCTGAGGTGTTGAAGCTTTCTTCGTACATGCCGATGCATAATGCCCCTTTTCCTGACAGCGGTAGCATGTCACTTGTCTTTCTGTTTCTAGTCTGATCAGCTTGTCACTGATAGCTTGTAGTTGTCCTTTCACCCAGAACTCAAATGTATTGCAGGTCATTCTGAACAGAGCAGTCTGAATCAGGTTTGAGAGTGATGAAGTGGACGGGTCACACCGCACTTTATAGGCCTGAGATCAGGTGGGGGAGCTTAGATGTATAAAAAAGCTTTGCTCACTTACTTATAATCACAACGATGTCGAGTAGTGAAGAAAGCAGCGATGATGAGCCACCTGCAAAAAAGACCAAGAGTGTTTATACGGGAATATTATTCCATACAGCCACGGTCACAGAGAACTTCAAGAAAGTTTAAAACGAATGGCCACGTGTACGATGTTACATTTGAAAGATATAAAAAACCGTTTGAATTTACACATCAACTTTTCAATGACATGGTGAAACAGTTATACAGAGAAGCACGGGTCAATGACAACGATCAAATTCGTATCTCCATAAATCTCCTGACCTAGCATTTTGGTATCACATTCCATTCGGAATGCAACACACATTTCAGGAGATACGCTGTTGAACGAAATAGAGAAAGTATCACAAGCAACCACAAGTTTGAGATTCATGACGGGCATCTCCAGTTAGAAATGACACATGTCATTATGCCCGAGGGAGGTGGAAGAACAAAAAGAACGTTTGGATCGCACCTAAGCATTGAGAACATGTCCAAAGTCAAACGAAGTATGATAAAGATAGACAATGTTCACGACAGTTTGTGTTTGGCACGATCAATTGTGGTAGGGATATGTAAACTCAATAAAACGGACGATACAGCCTGGAAGAAGCGATGGAATTTGATGAGACAATCTGCAAAATTTCTTCAAAGCCAAGAACCCAAGACATTGTTAGATAGTGTGGGCATTAGTCCAAATCAGTCTTGTGGTATAGAAGAATACAAGAAGATTCAAGCCCACCTTTATCCAGACTATGTGATCAAAGTGTGGCCACAATTTGAGAAAATTGACGTGTTGTTCAATCACCCACATCTGACAGACAAAAGCAAAGTGATTCACATTTATCATCATGATAAACATTATGATTGCATTACATCAATCACTGGTTTCCTGGGATGCAGCTACTTCTGTGAACACTGTAACTACGGTTATAACAACAGAGAAGCTCACTGGTGTAAGAATATTTGTCTGTGTTACGCCTTGACACTATGCCCAAAAGAAGGATTCTTTCCATGTGGTCACTGTGGTAGAACATTTCATAGTCAGAAATGTTTTGATCAGCACAAAGCGAAACCAGGAAAATCTACAAAAAACATCTGTGAAAGTGTATGGCAATGCAAGGACCTGTGGTCAAATGGTTGTGGGTACAAAGAAGAACCATCTCTGTCCTGGCACTAAAAAAAAGCAAGTATTGCAAGAAAGTTGTGGATGCAGAACATCAGTGTTATATCCCACGTACAAAGAACCAGAGAACATGAAGTCACCGGACTGTACCTTTCATCTTCTTTGACTTTGAGTGTCGATTTGATTTGGGTGAACATATACCAAACTTTTGTGTGCTCAACGTGCTTGTGGAGACTGTATGTGTCAATCCATGAAAAACCCGTGTCAGAAATGCGAAGCTGTGGATGAGCCTAGAGAAAAAATATTTCGTGGTAACAACACTTTGTCAGAATTTTGTGCATGGCTGTTTCAACCCAGTCACAAAGGTACCACAGTGATTGCTCACAACTCACAGGATACGATGCACAGTTTATTTTGAGGCACTTACTGACACATGATACAACCAAAACCAAAATTGATCATGAATGGAAGCAAAATTCTAATGATGAAAGCCCATCAAGTGAGATTCATCGACTCACTGAGTTTTCTCAACATGCCTTTGTCCGATTTCCCCGACACGTTTGGATTGACTGAGATGGCAAAAGGATGGTTTCCATTTTATGCCAACACGGATGAATACCAAGACTACATTGCAGACTATCTTCCCGTACATTTTACAGACCCGACAGCATGAAACCTGACAAGGAGAGAAGCGTTTCTGAAATGGTACAATGCAAAAGTGGCACAAAGGCTGTGTTTTCACTTTCAGTTAGAAATGCAAAAGTACTGCAAATCAGATGTGGACATCTTGAGACGAGGTTGTGGAGAGTTTTAGGAAAGAACTGTTGGTCAGTGACCAAATTGATCCGTTCATGGAAGCGACCACTCTAGCTCAAGTGTGCAACAAAGCTTGGCGTAAAAATTCAATGCCTCCAAAGACCTTGGCTGTAATCTCTGATGCCGGGTATCCAAACAAAACTCGATACTCAATCAAAGGGATTCGTTGGATAGAAACAACTGCTTCCATTGAGAATAAGCACATTCGCCATGCATTAAATGGAGGTGAAGTAAAAATTGGACCCTTTTTACGTTGACGGATTCCAAAAGAGACGAAACCGTATACGAATTCATGGGTGCTGGACACACGGATGTGCAAAATGTTACCCAAGGAGAGACAGTGTGAACGGTTACACACTTCAAACTATGGAGCAGTTATACAATGCCACAACTTTTCGGTTGAAAGACTTGTCTCAAAAAGGGTTACAACACAGTTGTAATGTGGGAATGTGACTTTGATCAGAAATGCAAGATTGAACCAGAATACAGAGATACTGTGAACCGTTTCTTTCCCTTCCAAGAACCTTTTTTACCTCGGGATGCTTTGTTTGGTGGACGAACCAATGCCGTTCAATTATACCATGAAGTGGATAAACCACCAAGGAAGAAATTAAGTATGCTGACATTTGCTCACTGTATCCATTCGTGAACAAGTACAAAACATACCCCGTGGGACATACCGACATCTTAAGTCAAGAGATGATTGATATAAACAACATTGGAATGTACAAGGGACTCATCAAATGTCGTGTATTGCCACCACAAGACCTGTGGCTACCAGTCCTACCTATTCACTGTAACAAGAAAATGATCTTTACACTGTGCCGTACCTGTGCTGAGGAAGAGTGTGAAAAATGCAATCACACTCTGTACAAACGCATGTTGACAGGTACCTGGACCCATGTGGAAATAGCCAAAACTCTTGAGGTAGATACCAATTGGTAGACGTCTTCCACATCTGGCACTGGGACGCATGGAGTAAAGATGTGTATAAACAGTATATTAACAAATACTTGAAATTGAAACAAGAAGCAAGTGGTTACCCTAATTGGGTAAAAACAGAAGATGATGAAGCCCGCTTTAAACAGAATTACTTTCAGATAGAGGGTATCTGGCTGGGACAACGGGAAAAAGAACAAAGGAAAAAGAGCGTTTGCCAAAACCATGTTGAACTGTTTGTGGGGTAAGAATGCACAAAACAATGTTCAAACCAAAACCGAGTATGTGACTAAGGTGAACCGGTTGTATGACCTACTCTCCGACCGTCATGTCACTGTGCAGTTTGCCGAGATTTTCGATCATGACAACTTCATGTTGGTGAATTACTCGGATGAAACGGGACGCAACACAGCCCATTCATCTTCAAATCCAGTGGTAGCTGCCTTCGTTACGTCCTATGCTCGACTTGAACTTTACACCCAGTTGGAAAAACTTGGAGATCGGGTACTGTATTTTGACACAGACAGTTGTATGTACATCTATGACCCTGACCAGTACAACATTCCAATTGAAGAGAAGCCAGTTGGGAAAGTGGACAGATGAAGTACCACATGGACGCATTGTCAAATTCGTGGCATTAGGGCCAAAAAAACTATGGGTATGAATATATCGATGAAAAGGAAATCGACATCAGAAATGCAAAGTAAAAGGCATCACTTTGGATTACAATGCTAGTCAAAAAGTCAATTTTAAGACTATGGTCAACTGTGTACAAGATCGCAAACATTACAAGACAGTCATTTGAATATGAATCCCGAATCAAGAGACATAGAAATCGCAAAGTGATCAGTGAGACACAGACCAAGACGTTCCGCTCAGTGTATACAAAACGCGTGGTCGTGGACAAATATAAGACAGTGCCGTACGGTTACCAACCCTCATAACCAGTTGGCTTGTGGTCGTGTGCATAGCCTGAACGGTGGTGGAAACATACGGAGATTCACGATGAACACTCTACAGTAGAAATGCAACAGATGATCTACAGACATCTCGTTGAAGCTATAAGAAACCTGCTGCATTTTGCAACGAGTTATTTTTTACTTGGGCACAGCGCGTTGGAAACAGAATAATTCACCAGACGATGAAGGATCCCTCTTGTTTAAACCAAGTTTATGATATGTTTAGTGATGTACGAGGGCGTAAATCTTCCAATCAGCTATAAAAGTGTGGTCTTTCAACGGATTTTTGCCATTTACAACCTGCTACGCAACCTGATCTCTGACGTGTGGTACATATACATTGATACCCTAAACATTGATACAGTGGAGAAACTGAACCGTTTTGATGAGCGTATGTATCTCAGATTTGCGATTAACCACCGGAACGACACACCAGAGGATATACGTGCCATTTTACTGACTCCAGAACCTATCACTTGTGAACAAGTGTTTAACATTTTTGGTAAATCAGTGCACCGCAATATTCAAACAAACGAGGCCAAATCCTAGTGAACAGTTCTTTCAAGATCCCAATTTCAACAACTTAGAAAGGTTTGAGTTGGGAGACGAATCCCTCTGGGACACCTACAAAATAAGATACTACGCAGAGTACTTGCAAGACGAATGAGAAGTCAAAACATGGGAAATACTTCACTACAGGAAAAAAACATAACTCCAATTCGGAATCCATGGCGTAGAGCTGTGTTGTTGGCTGTGCGTGTACTTGGAATTCAATCAGAACAGGCGTTAAGACAATCCCAGGAACTGTTTGACGAAGTGTGCATGGCTTTAAATGCTATGGGATATACCATGATATTGCCGGAATGGATGATGTATAAAGAAAGACTGATTCATGATGTGTGTCATATTTTTTTTGACTGATGTTTGTTCAAGTGTTTTATTTGCTATGATGTATAAAATAAAATGTTGTCATGTCAATGCTGTTATTATTTCTTGGACCATCATGGAAAGTAGTTTACTTTTTCAACATCCTAGTAACATTTTCATCTCAGGGCCAAGTGGTTCAGGAAAAACTCAATTTGTAAAAAAACCGATTTATTTCATGTGGTACCACAACGCATCGTCTGGTGTTACAAAGAATGGCAAAGTGCCTACGCACAGTTACAAGAACGTGAAGCTATCAAATTCTTTCAGGGTATCCCTGAGGATGATGAAGAGATAGTAGACGATACAACCTTACCACACCTCGTCATATTTGATGATATGTTAGGAGAAAAAGATGAGGAGAAAATTAAATTATGGTTCACGCGAAAGGGACACCATAGAAATGCCACTGTCATTTACATCACACAAAACATGTTCCAACAATCCAAGGCTAGTCGTACCATCAGCTTGAATGCACACTACATGGTATTATTTCAAAACACAAGAGATAAAGGCCAGATCAAAACACTTGCGAACCAAATACAACTACCCCATTTGGTGATGGCGTATCAGATGCAACCTCTACACCTCATGGATATCTTATCATTGACTTTCATCCAAGAACACCCGACCAGAATCGTTTAAGAACAGATGTGTTCCATCGGTGGGTAACAGGTGAAGATCGAGGACCGATCGTCTACACTACAGTATAAAATGATAGGAACATGACACCCGATCATCATTTAGGATAAACCTACCATGGAAAAACACACCACATACAGTGATCAAAGCTCTAGAATCGTTTGAGTCGGGAAAAGAACCCAACAAAACGACAAGAGCTGGTAGAATCAGGATTAACAGAGATGGTGAAATGGTTCACCTTAGCTGCACGACTCATCTTAGAGAAAAAAGTAACCGTGGCAAAACAGACGATGAATTTTATGGAACGCAACAAAGACATTTTAAGACAGTTAGCTGATCAACATGTGGATCTGGCCACAAAACGACAACTTATTTTAAAACCTGGTGGTGGAGGTTTCCTTGGGGGCACCATCATTCGTACACTGCTTCGATGGAACGGGACCAAAGCTGTGAGAAAATTTGGTCCAGTAGCAAGAAAACAACCACCCAAACGAAAGTCACCAGCCAGGAAACGGTCACGACAACAACCACGAAAACAGCCAACCAAACGCAAGTCACCAGTAAGGAAACAAACAAGGAAGAAGCAGACATTGCCTCATGGACCGATTTGTCACTGTAAGAAGAAAACGCTCTGTATCAACTGGAACACCAAAAGTGTCGCCATACTGATTCGATCAGGGACATCATCCAAGCATCACCACTTGTGGCCCAATTCTCTCCACTAACCTCATCTACTCCCCGTTCTAATAAAGTTCGATGAGGTCTGGGTTGGCTACACCACAAGGATCAATGACGGTTTCACCAAACCCTACAGTTCGACGACAATTGTTTGACCTTTCCAATTCTTCAAGTGGGCGTTCATCATCATCATCATCATCAAGATTTTCACCAATCCCAAGTCTCCATTCCCCATTACCTACTGCCGTTACTGCGATGAGAAATTCAGGACCACTGAGTAGTGTGGCAATATCGCTTTACAAGCCCCTTTAACAGTGGTATAAATAAAAGAGACCAAACATTTCATCATCATTTGTCATCATGAAGCGCAAACAACCACTCGTTCGTAAACATGGCAAAATGTTGCTTGCTTTGACAGAAGCCTCGCCCAAATTTCGAAAGAAGATTATTCAAGAAGCACCAAAAGAATTGGTGGATTGTATTGCTGAATGTTGTCACAACATTTTAAAAGGCAATGTACCACTGTCAGAGGCTCAGAAGCGTCGATTGCATTCTAAGAGACAACAGCTCCGACAGTTAGCGACCAAGAAAGTATCAGTTCGAAAAAAGAAAATCATTCTCAATCAGAAAGGTGGTTTTCTACCCCTGCTGGCACTTGCACCACTCTTAGCCAAAACAATTATACCTCTTGCTGGTGAAATCATTCGGAAAATATGAAGAAGATGGCCTATGTTCCAGTTCGGTTGTTGGAAGAGATGAATCGATGGAAGAAGGAACAAAGACCTCGGTTACCCCCATCCCCTCAAGTGAGTCAGACTTCATCATTACAGAAAGAAATGAATCAAGTTCTTGACGACAATCAATTGTCTGAGTCAGAAAAAGCACAACAATTTGGAGAAGTATTACATCGCTTTCAAGTGTCACATAAAAAAGCACTCAAACCCTTCAGACCACACATGGCTGAGAAAACAACAAGTACAGTGACTGAAAAGAAAGAGGAAAAACCGATGACCTTGAAAGATCAAATTCTAGACAGTGTTCCTACGACCATGCGGCGAAAGGCTACTCTTTTGTTAAAACATGCTGAAAGACCATCCTCACTTAAGTTGGGATGAACATGGCCTGTTAGAATATGATGGAAAACCCGTTGAAGGTTCAAATATTATTGATCTGGTCAATGATGTACTTCGACAGCGGAAAGGTCAAATCCACGAGGATGGGAACAATTTTCTAGAGGACTGAAAGAGGTCAACATCCCACAAGAAGTCGTGGGCAATAAACGTCGATGGAATTTCATACAAACACCAGATGATGATGAAGAAGAAGAGGAGGAGGATGAATTTTATATAGTTTTGCCTACGCACCTACATCAAAGAAACGAAGACCTATTAAAAAGGAAGAACCCGAGGAGATATTAGCCCATTCGTCATGGGACGCCTACTAAAGAAGGACACGTTACTTCGTCACCTGTACTATGATACTGATAATCCTACGAGTTTTGGAGGAATTCAGGGACTCTACAAGGCAGCGAAAAAACAGTTGAAATCTATCACTTTAGAGGATGTACGAGACTGGTTGAGAAGTCAAAGAACCTACACGTTGCATAAAACAATACGACGAAAATTTCGACGTCGACAGACTGTGGTAGGAGGTATCGATCATCAATGGCAAGCTGATCTCGCAGATATGCAACGTATGTACAAAGAGAATTCACCATATCGCTACTTACTATGTGTCATTGATGTGTTTTCAAAATATGCTTGGGTAATACCCATCATTGACAAAACTGGAAAGACGCTCATCCAAGCCTTTCAGTCTATTCTAAAAGAAGGCCGAAAACCACTCTCTTTGCAAACAGACAAAGGCCGAGAATTTTTTAACCAAAGACTTTCAGAAGTTTCTAGACAAGCATGACATTCATTTCTTCACGTCTGAAAACCCAGAAACTAAAGCGAGTATTGTTGAACGTTTTCAACGTACGCTGAAATCAAGAATGTGGAAATATTTTACTCATCACAAGACCCGTCATTATGTGGATGTACTGCAACTATTGGTACATGGCTACAATCATCGTTTTCATCGAAGCATCGGACGTACCCCTGCATCTGTGTCTAGAGAAAATGAGCATGAAGTCACCAAGACATTGTATGGCAACCATCAAAAGAAAAAAAAGAAATCAACTGATTTGAAAGTGGGTGATATAGTGCGCATCAATAAGACCAAGCAAACATTTGCCAAAGCTATCTACCCAACTGGACAGTGGAATTGTTCAAAGTGGTTCGCATCAACAGAAACACATCCATTGACCGTAAAACTGGAAGACTTGGCTGGAGAAACTATCGCCGGATCCTTCTACAGGGATGAAATTCAACATATAAAAGATGATGAGCTATACGAAGTGGAATCAGTTCTTGATCGGCGTACAAGGCGTGTAGGCGGTAAAACTTTTCAAGAAGTGAAAGTCAAGTGGCTTGGATATCCTAAAAAGTTTAACAGTTGGATTCCAAAATCGCATTTAGTATAAAGTATAAACGTCGTGAACAGCATGTCTCAGCCCGATACCAGCAGTGTTCAGGTAGACAACAGTATACAGACAGGAAAAAGTGAGGTACCAAACAACAGAATCACTTTCTTGACACAGATTGTGATCATCTTTACCATCGTCATCGTGTCATTAGTGAACCTGTGTCTCAACAGTCCAGATCGTGAACTTTGGTTGCTGCTGATGAGTACTTCTATCGGATACATTCTTCCAAACCCAAGTTTAAAATTTAAGAAATCATGAACTCTTTCTACATCACTCTCATCAGTGATAGTTCGATGGCATTGTACCCAAACAACACACAATGCTGTTTAGAACCAAGCTGACAAAAACCATTGATGTCGACAAACAAAATTGGGAAGTGGCTCTCGTGGAAATGATAGTTCCCACACAAGTCAGAAACATTGAAGAGGAGGAAGGAAAATTCTACATCGTGACTAAAGATCCAGAACTGGCGGCAGCCTTTTCACAAGTGAAAAACGGGTGTGAATTAGAAGGCAAAAAATGGGCAATACCCTTTGTATTCCTGCAGGCATCTATGCGTCACCACAACATCTCACTGACGAAATGGACAAGGCTATTAAACAAGCCACTAAAACAATTTTAACTCAAAGAAACTCACATTTGGACTTGATTTTTCCGGCTTGTCAAAACGTGTCAAGTTTACCGGTAATACTGGATCAAAGATCGGCTTGGAACTTCATCCAATCCTCCTTACGAAACTTGGAGGAGAGGGAAGTACTGTGGTGTTTCCGGACAGAGACAACAGCAGATTCAAGTACGGTGTGGACCTCTTCACGAAGATGAACCACTTGTTTGTATATACCGATCTGGCAGAACACACTTTGATAGGGGATGTCGAAGCACCCATTTTACGCGTTGTGCCATTTGCCACAAAAACAAAAGCAGGGGCTAATCCACACATGCACTTTGAATTTCTAAATCTACACTACATACCTGTCAGATCATATTTCAGTGAGATCAGTATCAATATAACCGGCGACACAGGGGAATCAGTTCATTTCACTCACGGGAAGTCGATGGTGAAGCTTCATTTTAAAAGAAAGACACGATGATTCCAGTTTACCGTGGTCAAGCTCGACAAGTCGGATATGGTTTGGGCTCCATGTTCAAGAAAATGGCCAGCAACATCTTACCCATGATGAAACCCATCGTGACCTCAGGACTAAAGACTCTGAAAAGAGAGGGCTTTAAACAAGGTATAGGAGCCGTAAAAGATATTCTGTCTGGCCAAAATGTAAAGACAGTGATCAAGAAACGGGGTAAAACATTGTTGAAAGATGTGGGTCTGAAAACTCTGAGAGGTATAAAGCTTCGAGATTTCAAACGTCGACATCATTCTGCTTTCAGCACGTCAAGGAGACGCAACAAAAAAAGAAAAATCTCATCGCGACCGTCAGATATTTTTGATTGAACAACATGATGCAACACGGCTCTTGTGAGTGTAGCAAAACTGAACTTGATGTGTCACATGTTCCACCTACCATGACAGCAATGCAAGATGCACAGTGGACAGACATTATCCTGTGTCAGCACTGAGCAATTCATCTCCCATTGAATTTGTAATTCCTGCTCAATCAGAAAAGTGGACTGATATCAACCAGAGCTACTTGTACCTGAAAGTCAAAGTAGTCCAACTGATGGC